>JAKTWB010000083.1:0-526929 GCA_030560845.1 Pichia scutulata
TAACTTCATCGCTGTTGTTGAACTGAGCACAAATATTTCTGAGTAATGCAACAGCAGAATCATCACCAGGAGATTTATTTGAAATATCCGATAGCTTTTTGACCATATCAAATAATTGTCTAGGTGAAACCATCGAATAATCTCTTCTGATAAGAGTAAGTAAATTAAAACCAAAAGCATTTTCATTTTGGTATTTTAAAAGTATTTTGGTGGACACAGTGTTGACTAGAACACATTGTAAGGCATTGTCCAATGCCATTCTGACCTGAGCAACAATGAGGTCATCGGTACCGTCTGGAAGTAATAGCGAACCATCGGAGAAGTAATTTACTAAACCAGCACCATGTGCGGTTAGCATCATTGTAAGAAATGCATTCCATTTTGAATAATGGAGTGCAGAACCTAGCTTAATTGAATCGTCTATTGGACATGTCAAAGCAAATTGGCTCATAACCTGTTGTAATGTATTTACTCTGATAATAGGATCCATGATTATATTATAAGTAAGTTATAAAAAGAAACAATATAAATAAGTATATAACTATGGAAGAGAAGATATAAGGAGTGTTGAGATAATAATCTCAGCTGATAAAATAAATGAGGCCACGATATGCATGGATGAGGCCACAACTTGTGTCACGTTATATACGTGACTGATTACTATATAAGTGGGGGTTTCCCACATTTTACATTTTGTTATTTTGTACTTTATAATTTATTTTATATTTCTTTTAATTAATCAAGTATCAATCTATTATGGATATCAATACAAGAATAGTTTCCCTTCAACAAGGAGAAATACCTCCTTATATAGAGAAATAAAAGAGTGTAGTAAGAATGTAAAATAAATCATACCACGCGGGATGTCAATATAATTGACCAATAGGATTTCTTTTCTGTTGTGCTTTAACTGACTTTGACAGTGTACTTGAGATTATATGATAACTGATAATTAAAGTAGCTATACAAAGACTAGATAAATAAACTACAGGAGGGAAATCGTGCTCTTTATATAGGCAGCTGTTGTAATGTAACTGACTTTGACAGTGTACTTGAGATTATATGATAACTGATAATTAAAGTAGCTATACAAAGACTAGATAAGTAAACTACAGGAGGTGTTGAAATGAATGCCGTACCAATTATAAGCGGGCCGATAACATGCGTGCCGCTTATCTCTTATCTCTTATCTCTTATCTCTTATCTCTTATCCATTTCTATAATTATTACACGGTATTTTAACTTATATAACGAGACATATTTCTCTAGTTATTTTACTCTATCTAGTCTATTTTATAGTTTATTTAATTACCAAACTATCTATTAATCATGGACCCTACATTAAGAGTTAATGCACTACAACAGGAGGGAAATCGTGCCCTTTATATAGGCAGCGACATCTAGAAAACATATTTCAATAAGTGAGATAATTAGAAACATCTAGAATATCTATCCCCATAATGTAAGTTATTAACATCAGAGTCAACTCATGACTCTGACTAGATATTCAAGATTCTCATCTCAACAAAAATATCTTGTCTTAAGGTTATTTAAAGTTATAAAAATATAGATAATCTAGAAAATATAAAAGGTCGAAAGCTTCTCCTTTTATATTTCGTCGAGACTACTTTTCGTAGAATCTTGCGGACCAGTGTCTTTCGTTAGCAGAGATTCACAAATACAGCGTTTGGTATAAATATATGTTACCAAACACCCATTTCTCCGGGCTATCGTGTGCCGCCATTGTAAGCAGCGGGACCCAACAACCCAACAAGAACGCTGACTCCAACTTATTATAAAAGGGGCAGCCTTCGCCCTTCTATATAACCAAATCGTCTATATTTTATTTATAACTTTCTACAACTTTCAACCAATCTACTTTTAGCTAAAGCACACTAATCTGTTATTAGTGTTTCTGGATATTAATTAGTGCGTCTATTTAATATTGTACAGGCATTTAGTAAACACTCACACGATCCGCAATAATAATCTTGACAAAAGATTTTCCTGAGATACCAAATAATAATAAACTCCGATTTACCCTTCTTAACAAATATTAGTTCTAGTTAATCATAAAAGGAAAAGCTTTCACCAGTTACAGTTTGTTTGTTTGAAAGTATGAATAATCAGTCTTCATTCTATTTTTGTGGCTTTCTTTATTCGATTGATGCCGCTGAATAAAGTAGCATGTACAAATTGAAAGTAGGACACCTAGTGTTTAAATAACGGGATTATATTTTTTCAAACTTAAAAAAAAAGTTACAATTTTTGATTTTATTAAATTAAAAATCAATAGTTTATATGGTTATACACATTACAAATCATCAAATCATCAGAAAAGTCTAAAAAAATATTATCAATTAAGAACCCAATTACAAAGATACCCCAATATGCTCATAATTCAAAGCTTGATCAACATTCCAAGCAATTTCTTTCTGTAAACTTGAATCATCAATATACTTATTGATTGAAGAACTAGTGAAATTGACTATATTATCTTTATTTAACAATGCAGCTATTAAATTATCTAATCTATTATCGGAATCATCCTTTAATTCGTATTCAATGGATATTATACGCCCTTTATCTATATCAAATTTGATATATACTGAATCATTATCTAAATTCATTTTCATTTGAAATCTTGGAGTTTTACCAAATATCCAATTCCAGTCTTTTAATTGATTATGAGTATCCAAAATTTCATTTGGTAACTCCATCATATCATTTATTTTTAAAATTTGAGATTCAATATTACCAATTTTGATAACTTTCAGGTTATCATAATTTAATTTTTTTATTTTAGTTGATAAATTTGATGGTAAACCGAATTTCTTAACGAAGGATTGATTACATAAATCAATGAATTTATATGAATCAATGTTAGTATTTGTAACAGGACTTGGTATAGAATTGGTTGCTCTATCAATTATATTCAATTTTCTATCTGGATCTAACTTTAATAATTTACTCAAATTTCTCAAATTTGAATTTAATAACATAGTTCCATGATGCAATGATTTACCTCTGGAAATTTGATATGCTGAACCACTAACCTTTTTGGAGTCAGATTTGCATACCATATCGCCCTTAGTATTCAAATCCAACTCAAATAAATTTGAGGAAGGATTTGAATTCACAAACTTATTCCAATTTTTGATTAATTCAGTTGTAAAATGTGTACGGGTAAATTCTTCCTTTGAACACATAAATGAAAAATTCAAATTACCTAAATCATGAACAACCGTACCACCACCAGAAAACCTTCTTAAAATTGGTATTGATAAATCTGAAGCTAAACGTAAATTAACTTCTCTATAAATATTTTGGTTTTTACCAAGAACGATACAACTTGAATTTTTGTAAAGGAATAGACGTTTAGAAAATTTATTGAGTGGATTTTTTGGATCTGGATAATTATCATATATATATTTTTCAATACTTAAATTCAACCTTGGGTCATTTAATTTAGATACAATAATCAATGGTAGTTCTGTATTTATTATATCCTTCAACTGTATTAGTTTTGGAAGATGATTAAGTCGTGGGATATCATCATTTTCTAAAAATAAATTACTAAACCCAGGTTCAGTTGGAATAAAAGCCGGTGTTGATTTTTGTGTAGTGGGTAAAGGTTTGGGTATTTCTGTTGATGGCATATGTAATGGAGTTGAGGATTGTTTAATCATTTTAGATAAATAACCATCACAGGTTAAATCTGATAAGTTTTCTGATGGACTGCTAACATTAGAGTTTTCTTTTTGCATCATGTTTATGAACTGTTCAGTTGTCATAGTTTGTGGTTCATCATTCGGAATATACGGTGTGTTTGATAGCGATTCATGTATTTCGTTATTTGGAAGATCACGATTCGTGTATACAGGGATATTAGATAAATCAAAAGGGTCAACAGAAGAATTATGATTTGGATTATTGATGTTATCTATTTCCTGTAAAGTTTGAGAATCATAAAAATCTCTTAAGTTTGGATCATGGTTCAAAGTATCAGCAATATCTTTAGGATTAAGATCATAATGGTTTTTGGAGCTCCTTTTGCCGGTGGAATAAGTAAACCCAGGAGGAAGAGAGTAGTATCTACGTGCAGTATAAACAACACGGGACAACATGAATAGAAACCAACACAAACAACAATAACTCTAGGAACAGATGCTCCAGGTACAGGAATAATTGCCGGATCCAGCCAGCCAGTTAAAAAAAGGAATATTCATGTTTCCAGTTTCAAATTCTGTTTTCAAATTTCTGCTTCGCGTCGGCGCGCCGGTGCCGGTGCCGCTCGGTCTGCTCGGTCTGCTCGCGATCTGAAACGGCGCGATCTGAAACAAAAACAAGCAAAGAAGCAAAAACCGCGCGCCTGACCAATCCGGAAAAACATCAACAACGCGCACTAGTGCTGGTTTAATGCTTATTGGCCAATGGAATCCTATGTAAACAGCATCTTTTTTTTTCACTGTTTGCTGGTTACATTCCATTTATTTAAATGTTCTTTGTTTTTTTAGTTTGTTTCTTTTCTTCTTGTTCCTTTCTCTTTCTGTTTCTTTCTTCTGCTTGTTTGTTTCTTTCTTTCTGCTTGTTTCTTCCTCTTTTTCTTTCTGCTTGTTTCTTCCTCTTTTTCTTTCTGCTTTTTACCCAGAATCACCCACTTCAGTCTTTCACTAATCAATCACAATGCAATTCTCAGTCGTTTTATTTGCTGCTTCCGCTTTAGCTACTTCCGTCTTAACCAGGACTGCAACTTCAACTCAATCTGAAACCATTACTTCATGTGATGAATCCGTTACTAACTGTCCAGCAAGAAACGAAACCATCTCATCTACCGTTTCTGACGCTGGTGCAGCTGCTTTAGGTTCTTACTACGCTGCAGGTGCTGCTGCTTTAGCTGCAGGTGCTTTATTAATGTAAGTTAAGTTAACTACGTCTAATACACTATAACTATAATAATATTATCTAGATTTTTTTCTCTATATTCCTTTTTAGCTCATTTTGATTGTACTATAACTTCAATGGTATAATTAATCTTTGTATTATTACTAATTTACTTATTATAACATTAATATACTATTGTATCTACCAATATTTTTTTCAAGAAATTTTTTTTCTTCATTATATAGTGTAGCGTGAAAGCATTTTTCCACCTCTGCGATTTTTTTTCCGTTTTCTTCCGTTGTTCGGCTTTCCGATTTTTCTTAAATGCTAATTTTCCCCAAAAAATAAAAAAAAATCTCTGGTAGTAAGTAGGTAAATACACAAATCAAACAATTTTTTATTAACTATCTATCAAAGCTTTTCTAGATCATTCTCTTCAACCATGTTAATATATAAGAATTTTCTCCATAACTCACCAGCCTCAATTAAAATATTCTCGATATCTCTATTTGATTTACGAGTGGTTAGAACCATATCCATATTATCATTATCAATACTGTTATTATTACTAGTATTACCATTAATATTGCTCAAACTTTCATTACTTCTATTAGATAATATATCATTACCCTCCCTAGTACTCACAAATGAACTCATTTCTCCTGAATCTGTTCTTAAACTTGTCAGTCTATTAAATAATGTTTTAATTTCAGATTGATCTAGTTCAGTAATTGTATACTCTTTACTTTTTAAGAATGCCAAACTTATAAAAATGATTTCAACATGTGGATGAATTTTAGAGAATGGCAGTTGTAAAATTGGTTCAATATCTTCTAATGATATCAGCTTATTATTCACATTGTTATTACTATTATTATTATTATTATTGTTATTGTTACCATTAGTAGCATCATCCAATTCGTAATCACATAAGTTTATCGGTGTTTTAGGTGAATTCAATAATGTTGTAGTTAAAGTTGGAGTTTTTTCAACTGAGATAGACGGACTTCTCTTTGACATTATTGTTAAAACAGATAATGATCTATCATGTTTATCAACATGATCATCAATTGAATCATTATTATTTAATCCGTCTTCATCTTCGTTTTCGTCTTCATCAATTGCCAATTCATCTTTATTTTCACCATCTTCAATGTCATCCTCATCTTCAACATTATCCATTGGATTCCAAAATAAATCTTCTCCTAATAATTTAATCTGTTCAGATGACAATTCATACAATTCTTTCATATCAAATTCAAATTGTTTGTAATCTGTTCTATACCCTAACAATAAATCCCATATTCTACCACGATCATACCTTGACCAAACTTTGCTACCAGAGAACTTCAACCACCAAATCATCCAATCCCCATTTAAACAGTCTTCTTCAGTTAAATGATTATGAAGTTCTGGTAATAATTTTCGCATTCCAAAAAGAAAAAATGATATCCTATCTACTATCAAACCTCCAGTAAATGGTAGACTTGATAATTGTTTCAGTTCTTTTGAAATTGAAATACTTGATCTACCTTTAAATTTTCCATTTTCACGCTCTTCATTTGCCTTTGCTTTATTAAAGTTCTCAATAGTTGATGGATCAGGGGAATGCAAAATAACCAAAACCATTCTTTCATAAAGTTCAGCAAACGTCATTTGTTTAAATCCATCATTAGTTGGACTATTATTCATACTTGCCAAAGGTGTAACTGAATCGGGTGATGATGATGAAAATTGTGATTCAAAAATTGATGATGATTCACTTGTTAAATTTGAATTATTGAATTTTTCAAAGTACGAATCGTTTATGTTTCTTAATTTTGTACCGTTTTTAGCAACATCATCACGACCACATAAAACAAATTGTGAATTGACCAATGGTGGTATCCATTCAGCCAAACCTAATGCAATCCATGTTAAACCAGGATTATAGTTTACAATTGACCCCCATTTTTTTAGAAATTTAATAATTGCATGTTCAATCACATCAATTATCTTAGCTTGAATTTCATATAAATCTTTGAGTTCGTTGTTTAGTACTTTTGGAACATACCTTTCCGACATCTTGAGATATTTTCTTAATTCAAATTTAATTTCTTTGATGGGTATGTTATAGTTATTATCATTACTGTTCTGTGTACCTTCATCATATTCTGCTTCTTCATCTTCATTAATATCAATTTCAATAAATGGATTTTGAACAAATGGGTGATATTTTAACAGAACAGGCCAAATTTTGTATCTTAAATGTGGTGGTAGACCTGCTTGCCTTGCAAGCATTGCTAGACCTGTAATATTGTGACTTTTCAAAAATTGGGAACATAGTTCAACGAGTTCCGGAATAGCAGAAATTGGTAACTTACCAGTATATCGCCTACCCGTATATTTGGATAATGCATTTGACATTGAAACCGATGAGCTTGCTGACAATGACGGTGAAAAATTATTTGGCGAAGATGAAGGTGGTATGTGTTGATGGAGATGATGAGAAGTACGATCATGATTAGTATGATCGTTGATCAATACTGCTGATGAATCTCTTGAAGTTGGTAGTTCAGAACCTCTTGAAGTTGGGGAAACATTCCCATCAGAATGTGGATATGTCATGTTTGTTTATAATAATAATGATGGTAATAAAATGCAAGTTTTTGTTAATTTTAACTTTTAAAGTTTATTTAAACAGTTTGTTTTTGATTTGTTGAGATGTAGAAAAGTTGACAAAAATTTTATTTTAATGTAGTTTTAGCAAAAAAGATAAATGCAATAGACTCTTGTAATAATAACTCTTGTAATTTATAATTCAATGTGCTTATACATAAAATAAACACAGATAGAGCTATATAATTATTAATAAATTTTTTCAGCTCAAGTTGATTGAATATTATAGATATATCATAAAAGTGTACAGTGAAACAAATCCAAATTTAAAATTAAATGAACTCTGACACAGGAGTAAAAAGACTGTTGAACCTCGGAGTGAAAGTTTTTATAAAAGTTGAAAGTAGCTAAAAAAGCTTGGGTAATAGGATAAAAATAAAAACCAATTGGAAAGGAGGAGGAGAATATTTTGATTGAATGGAATAAATTAGACAAACTAAGTTGAATAGAAAAAAACTTCTGTAGACATTTTTTTATTCCTGACCTCAAAAAAGCTTCACATTTAAATTTTTGAATTTTGTCTTCTGACTACCAATTTTTGATTTTCCAATTTTTCACTTTCCCAAATGTTGGTGGCAAATTGCAAATCACAAATTACAATTTGTAGACCATCGTCGTCGTTTCCATTTTAGGAAGGAGCCTGTTTCTAACCAATGGAATTTTTTGCCATTTGCCTTCCTTCTATCATAAAAATGCTTTTACTTTTTACAGCTTTTCCTGCAAATAAAGATCACTGATGTCCCAGGATCTGCAATTGATACAGAAGGTAGAACTCCGATTTGCTTTGGCAGATTCTACTGAAAAATTCCAATCTTCCTTGAACATTTATCTTGCTCCACTATTATTGAAATTTGCATCGAATGATAAACAAGTCAGACTACAATTAAGTAAAACCATCAAATTTCTATTATCTAAATTTAATGCAACTCCTGAATTGAGATTACCAGCAGTTGCATTATTAGAGCAAATTCAAAAGCCAAATCTCAAGACAGATCAAGATGCAATAATAGTTCAATCTTATACACTTTTATTCCTATCAAAGGCAATCCCAAGACTATCAAATACTGAGCTGTTAGATATTTACCCCAAATTATTAGAAAACATTTCAAGTTATAAAAATTCAGTTTCTGCTAGATTGTTCAATATTTCATGTAAAATCTTAAGTCTGTTAGCTGATGATGATATTACAAAAGTATCCCCAACACTATCAAGTTTATCAAATGAGAAGGATATTGGATTTTTAATTACAAAGTTTTATAAATTTATGTTATTACATTCAGTATCTCTTGATGCAAATGGTATGATACCAAACAACATTACTCAACCTGGTCTTTCGCAGTCTGATTGTTCATTCTTTTTATATTATGCAGGTGTTATTTTCAATTCATCAACTTTAACAGATTATAAGTTCAGAATTCTAAAGTTACTAGAATCTAACGAATCTTTAGATAAAACAATGGTTTTGATATGTGCAAGTACTGACAGTGATTCTAAAATTTCATCTTATGCATCAACCTGTTTGAAAAGAATTCCAATCGATTATGAAGATAAACAGTTAATTAATAATTTAATTTCATTATTTGTCGGTAGCGAGAATTCTATCCAACCTTGTAAATCACAATTACAAGAAAAAATCTTGACTATTTTATGTAAGAGTAGATTTGCAACTAGTAATAATTCCATTGAAAAAATCTCTTCAATTGGTCTTAACTCATCAAATATTAGACTTAAACAAGCAACTGTTGCATTTGTTAGATGGTTTACAAATATTAACTCGTTAGACGATACTAATAATGATACCGTTTCAAATATTGCAAAACAGTTGAAACTATATTTATCTGATATTTCTGCTGACAAAACAAATCCGAATTATTTGGCGAATAGGCGTTTCCAATATGAAACCTTAGGTTTATTGTTGAGAAAATCAAAGCATTTATTAGACGTGCCATATATTCAATTCTTAATTGATATGTTAAATTCGGATGATAAAGAGTTACAACCAACTATTCTAGATTCCTTATTTGGTTTAACAAATAATTTAAGTTCTTTACCTGAAACCCAAAAATTGAAATTAAAGGATCTCTTAATTGACATTTTTCAACTTCCAAATGACATTTTGTCAAATAACGCAAATATTAATCAGTTAAGGTTTGTTGGTGCTAAGTACACAAATGCGCTATACCCATTTGACGATGCTCAAGCAAGAATCATAAATTTGTTAGGACAATCTAAAGATGATAAAATTGAAACTATAGAAGAATCAAAGAAAGGTTTGAATCCATACTTATTTGCATTGAATAATAATACAATTTCTGAAAAAACAATTGAGTTTCCATCATTCAGCATAATGATTAATTACATTTTAAAATATCAAGATATAATCAATCTAGATGTTGCATTGAATTTTGCAATTCGTTGTCTAATTATGAACTCAATTTATAATCATAATACCATCATCACTTCTGATCAATATTGGGAAACTAGAATAGACAAAGCTTTAGATATCGATCACACCGTTAAAGAATTGCTTGTCAAAAATTTACAAGGATTTCGTGATTTAGAAAATGACGTAACTCCTGATTTCAGTGAAAGCTCTTTAAAACATTTCATTGATTTATCGTTTAAATGTGTTATTTCATCAGATAGTTTATCCGTTTTATTATTATTGACTAAAATTATGGGATTATGCCCTGAATCAGTTACAAATTCGTTGACCGGCCATATTCCATCATTATTGGCTAATCAGTTAGAAACTACTTCAAATGAATCTTATTATTATACTTCCCGACTTACTGGTATAATTTGTACAACTTCAAGTGTTTGTGATGAAGAAGTCTTAAATCTTATTTACACTTTAATGAAACAAGAATCGGTATCTTCAGTTGCTGCTGTCATATCAAGGTTGGCTTTACGTGGTAGAGTTGGTATCATAGATGAAGAGTTATTTACAAAAGTTCTAGAATTAATTGAAAAGCATTTGAATTTATCATCCACGAAATCATTAAAAATTTCATTAGATGCTATTTCTCAACTTTCAATGTTTAACTGTTTGGGTCCAGAATTGAAATTATCATCAACAATTGATCAATTCAAAACTAGAATTATTAAACTTTTGAAACCATTAGTGAAAAAATGTTATGAACCTGCAATTTACACATGGTGTTACTTGGCATTAACATTCAACAACCCTATGTCATCAACAGGAACATTAACAGAATTTGAAGAAGTTATATTTGAAACACATACCACTAAACAAATTGATAATCTATTTACAACTGGTGAAGGATTAGCAATTTTAAGCGATGGGTGGTTATCTAAAAATATGAAAGATTTGAATGATATTCCGAGTAGTCCATCACCTACCGGTCTTAATCTAAATAGGTGCAGTATTATTTTGGATCAAGTGTTAATATATTGTAGAGCTACCAAACCAAGTTTAAGAAAAGCTGCGTGTATCTGGTTACTTTCAATTGTCCAATATTGCGCAGACAAAATAGTTCTTGAACGAGTTAGTGAAATTCAAACTGCATTCATGAGATTTTTTTCGGACAGAGAAGAAATTATTCAAGAAGCTGCATCAAGAGGTATAAGTATTACGTATGAATCTGGTGGCTATGAAGTTCAAGAAACGTTAGTGCATAGTTTATTGAATTCATTCACAGATTCCAACAAAACATCAAAAGAATTGATGAGTGGTTATATTGATAATGAAACCCAACTTTTTGATGAAGGTGTTTTAAATACAGGTGATGGCGAATCCGTTTCCACTTATAAAGATGTTTTAAATCTTGCATCTGAAGTTGGAAATCCAGGTCTTGTTTATAAGTTTATGTCACTAGCAAAAAACTCTGCACTATGGTCCTCAAAGAAAGGTATTGCGTTTGGTTTAAGTGCAGTTTTAGATAAGGAGAAATTAGATAAATTATTGAAGGAAAACCCAAAACTGGCAAATAAATTAATTCCAAAGTTGTTCAGATATAAGTATGATCCGAGTACCTCAATTTCAAGAACAATGAACAATATTTGGGATAGTTTAATTTTAGATAACAAATCAACATTAGATGATAATTTTGATGCAATTATTAAAGAAGTTTTGTCAGGTATGGGTAACAGAGAATGGAGGATTCGTGAGGCAAGTACAGCAGCATTACAGGATTTATTAAGGCAATGTGAGTTTAATAAATTTGAAAATGATTTAGAAAACATTTGGATGATGGCATTTCGAGCAATGGATGATATCAAGAGTTCAGTTAGAAAAGAGGGTACATCACTAACCAGGTTTTTAGCTAATGTTATGGTTATGAAATTAAATAATACATCAAATAAAGTTAACCAAGAAGCAATTCTAAAACAATTAGTTCCATTTTTCTTAGGTGATAACGGCTTGTTAAGTGATTCAGAAGATGTTAAAAAATTTGCATTCGACACGCTTATGAAATTAATTTCCACATCATCAAAAAGTTTAAAACCTTTTGTTTCTGAAATAGTTAGGCAGTTGATTTTATTAATGTCATCAGTTGAACCTCAAGCTATTAATTATCTTACATTGAATGCTGATAAATATAATTTAAAGGTTGAAGATATTGATTCTCAAAGATTAGGTGTCGTTGGTAGTTCCCCAATGATGGAAGCAATCGAAAAATTAATGGATTTATTAGATGAACATACAATTTTACAATTTATTCAAGAACTTGAAAATGCAGTTAAATCATCGATTGGTTTACCATCAAAAGCGGCGGGTTCAAAAGTTATTGTTAACTTAATTTTAAGACATTTTTTTATTGTCTCAAATTGTGGTGATCAACTATTGAAGATTGCCAGTGGTCAATTAAAGGATAGAAATGAGACAGTTGCTAAATCGTATGCGATTGCGTGTGGTTATTGTATTAGAATTGCATCAGTTAAGAAAATTGAATCATTTGGTAAAAAGCTAACAAAATATTATTTTGAAAAGAAAACTGACAACAGCATTGGTGAAGATAAACTACCAAAAATTGCATCCGTTGCATGTGAATCAGTTTCTAATTTTGCAAACGATAAATTCCAGTCAGTAAGTGCGATTTTTCTACCATTGGCATTTATTGGTAAACATGATTTGAGCTCAGAAATTTCTAAAAATTTTAATAAAGTTTGGTCAGATTCTACAACCTCAAGCGTTAATGCGATAAAACTATACTTTTCGGAAATTGTTGCATTGATTAGACTTCATATTCAAACTCAGACATTTTCATTAAGAAAGACAATTGCATTATCGATCATTGAAATTGTAAATATTTTAGATACAAAAATTAATGATTTAAATCCGTCCTACGTTCATGAGTTATATGATATATTGTTAGAATCATTAACAGGCCGTATTTATGATGGTAAGGAACAATTACTAGATTCATTAGTTAAGCTATCATGTAAATCACAAAAAATTTTGATCAATAATGATGCATTATATTCAAAGGTTGAAGAAAGAGTTCTCAATGAAGCAAATAGAAAGAATAAAGCGTATAGAAAAAAAAGTATAATTGCGTTAGGCAATTTTTTGCAAACATATTATGAAAATTCAAGCCTCTATGATAAGTACATTGAACTAATTGACTCCTTGATTGAACCAAAAAATATTGATTCAGATGACGATGAAGATTATAACGATGATAGTAAAATAAGTGTCGATTCACCAGCTAATAAAAAAACATCGTTATCACTAATTCTCTTGACACAGACATCAATTTCAAACGTTTTGACATCAATTTCAAATGGCAAAGAAGTTAATTTAAAAGCTTTGAAATATGCCTTCTCTAAATCACACGATTTTTTGAAATTTACAAATGTTGATATGCTTCCAAACTCGGATAGTAAGTTTAAGTTTAAGCAAGGTATTTTGTCAATTGTTACTGCAATTATTGAATTAAACAAGGATAATATCTTACCTGAACTTGAAATTAAATCATATACTGAAAAAACTTTTGGATTGTGGGAATTATGTAAACAACTCACATTTTCACCTGATAACTTACAGCCTATTCTTGTTGGATTTACAAGGGTTACCGGTTTATTATTGGACACGTTGAAATTGGAAACTGAGCAAAGAGAAACATGTATTATGAGTATTAAACTGCTAAAATCAGAAAACGTTAATTCTGTAATTATGACGGAGTGTGATAAAATTTTATCAACACATATTTAGACATGTGACGAAATTTATAGTTTTTTATTATATAGATGAGAAAAAAAGATATTCTAAATATTATAAAACAACTCATGCATTATATAAGAGTACAAAAAATTTACATACCACCTCTCAATCTTAAAACCAAGTGAAGGGTTGACTCCTTTTGAATATTGTAGTCGGATAATGTTCTGCCATCCTCTAATTGTTTACCCGCAAAAATAAGTCTTTGCTGGTCTGGTGGAATACCTTCCTTGTCTTGGATCTTTTGCTTGACGTTGTCGATGGTGTCAGAAGACTCGACTTCTAAAGTGATGGTTTTACCAGTAAGGGTTTTAACAAAAATCTGCATACCACCTCTCAATCTTAAAACCAAGTGAAGGGTTGACTCCTTTTGAATATTGTAGTCGGATAATGTTCTACCATCCTCTAATTGTTTACCCGCAAAAATAAGTCTTTGCTGGTCTGGTGGAATACCTTCCTTGTCTTGGATCTTTTGCTTGACGTTGTCGATGGTGTCAGAAGACTCGACTTCTAAAGTGATGGTTTTACCAGTAAGGGTTTTAACAAAGATCTGCATACCACCTTTTAATCTTAAAGCAATCATGTTGTTGTGTATTTTGTGTTGTATTTGTATATCTATATGAGATGTATTCAATAAGATACAGAAGATAAAAAGAGCCTAAAAGAAAAAGAAGCAACCAGCAGGAGGGCAAAAAACTGGGGTGGCAAATGTATGGATTTATATACGCAAAAAATAAAGTGTGTCAGGCTCAGCTCAGATAAGAACCGCTTATTATTATTAGTTCGCGCGTATTTTTAGTTTTAAATTTTAATTTTAAGTCTTCTCAGGACCGAGAATTTAATGAGCCGCCTCTATTGATCTTGAGTACAATGTTTGTGAGTTTACAGAGGGTATTAGAGAATACAAAGAAAAGGAGTAATGAATGAACGGAAATATTACACAGAAAAGCTATAAAGTGCCTCGAAGAGTGGTGATGCTGCTCATAACACTATTGTTTAGACTTCCAACATCTTTTTCCAAATCGTTGACCTTTCTGGATCTTGTTTTGGGTCTAGTTGGGGTTACGGAATCCATTCCATTTTGAAGTATTTTCCAGATGTAAAATCCAATTTGAATAACTGCAAGCGCAAAAATGGCCCATAAAATGCCTTGTGGTCTTTTTCCTTGAGTGAAAGATAAAATATTCATTGTCATAACACCACCAAGGCTTTGCAAATTTTGAAGTGTTACTAATAGCCAAGTGATTGATATACAAACAATTGTGAAAAATGAAAACAATGTTAACATAATGAAACATTGCATATAGAATTGAAATGGCAAACATCCGATCATATTATAAATCTGTGCAACTAATAAAACAAGCAAAAACAAAATTTCAACAATATATATTTGATATTTTACTGCTTTGTTTTGAATAGTATGTGCCATATCAAATAATTTTAGTGTTGCACTTGATGTGCTGTTGTTACTACTAGTGACTGAAAAAGATGGAACTTGAGCTTGATATTTATCATCCATATCAGATGTATATCCGCAATCTAAACCACCAGAAGTTGTATCATTGCCACCAAAATCTACACAAACACCCATAAAACCAACTTTCATAACAAAGTCTTCAAGTTTGTTACCATCATGCTGTTGACTATATTGACTAGATAGTAGCCCTGAAATATCACTTGATTGATTAAATCTGTATTCTACTAAATACAAATTTGAGTAGGCATTTGAATCATGTGTTGCTCCATTCATTACAAAAAAGATCATGACAATATTGACTATAGTAACTATCGCACATAATAATTTTGGCGTCTTTCTAACGAAAAGCAGTCCTAGTGAAAAAATCATAATATGATATCTAAAATAAGTTGAGAGTTTATATATACCTTTTTCTTAAATCAAACAAGCTGAAAAAGAAAAGAAAGTAACGATTGTTCGTGATTCATTTTCCAAAGTAAAGCTACAAAAGAAATAATCTAAGGGATACTAAGTTTGTTATATAGGCATAACATAAATTTATCCCCTAACTGTATCTTTCAAGTAAGACAAACATGAAACACTCTTGAAATCTGAGACCTGCTTTTACATTCTGAAGGATGAAAGTACTCAGGTCTCGCGAACTAAAAAAACATCGGAACCGTTTTTTTCAAACTTGTTTTTTCTGGTCCATCCTTTGTTTAATTATGATTCACTCTTGTTTCGGATAATTATATTTCACTTTGAATCCGTCATATTTTTCTTTTTGACATTCATTGAAGTTTTTTAAAGGGTCTAAAACATGTCGGTTTCACTTTTTACTCGATCTTTGTTTACATTACGTAATATTTCACCTAAACGGTTTGTTCATTCACATGTTGGCGTCTTAGATTATGACCTGTTCACTCCGAAGACACAGGTTTCCGGAACCGTACCACCTATTATTTTTCTGCATGGATTACTAGGAAATAGAAAAAATAATAGATCCGCCGCCAGATCTTTAGCTGATCAACTTGAAACTTCTTTGATTGTACCCGATTTAAGAAATCATGGAACCTCATTTCGTGCTGAACCTATGAATTATAAAACAATGTCTGATGACATCTCAACTCTAATAGAATCACTGCCATCTACCATTCCAAGAAATCAAGGATTCATTATTTTAGGTCATTCAATGGGTGCCAAAGTTGCAATGATTCATGCACTGAGATACCCTAAAATTGTGAAAGGTGTGGTTTCGATTGATAACATTCCTTATACCAATCCCGAAGCATCCTTTATTGAATTTGAAAAGTTTCATATTGGGTTGCGTGCATTAGATTGGTGTGTTAAAACACATCCAGACTGGACATTGTCAGCAACCAAAGCATATTTAATGAAACATGTTGAGCCAATTGAAAAAATTGTTAATTTTTGGTTAACGAATATCGTTGTAAAACAAGGACTTTTAAAAGCTAAAGTTCCATTTGAAACATTGAATAGGTCTGTAGAAGATATTTTACAATGGAAAATGACAGAGTATGAAGATTTGGAACCTTTTGCGGAACAAAAAGCTGTTGGACCATTATTAATCATTCAAGCCAATTATTCAAGGTTTGTTGGTCATGATATACATACCCACGCAATCACCAAGTTTTTCCCACACTATCAAGTTAAACCAATTGATGCTGGTCATTGGTTAGTTACTGAGCGGAAACCTGAGTTTGTTAAAATTGTTAAAGATTGGGTCAATGAAAATTTTAGAAGGTGAATAGGTTATTCAGGTTAATATATATCTTGCCTATTATATAGATTTAATTTGATTATAGCTTTTGTGTTTGAATAAATAAAAAATAAAAAGTATAAGTACATTACATAATAGCATGAAAATACTCAAATTTACATGAAAACAAAGTTGTGCGTGTTGGTTTTCTATTTTTTCACTTTAACTTAGTGTAACAGTATTTTCTCTTACATATTAATTGTAATGCATTTTATACATAGATTTCTTCCACTCAATGGTATCGAAATTATTATTCAAGGGAGATAAAAAAAGAAAACAAAAGCAGAAGCCGCTAATTAAAAAAGATGAACATAAGGAAAACGAAAAATTGTTTTTTATAAACGGTAAAGAAACAAAACATAGTGATATAAATATTGCAAAATTGAATTATGGATGGACATTATTATATCAAAGAGATTTAAATAGGGCTACTCACTCATTACTTAATCCTGATTCTGGAAAATTGCCAATCATAATTTTATTTGTTGATGAAGAAAAACAATTATGTTTAAGTCAAATTAAAAGTACGACTGAAGATGCAGATATTAAAAAATCACTAAAATTTACTAATGATTTTGAACTTTCACCAACAGAAGATACAATTAACTATACTGAAACAAAAATATCCGAAAATAGCAAGGCTGGGCATATTGAACCCAAAAATGTAGATCAAGTTTTCATTTTATCAGATGCAAGCTCACTATTTCAATCAAAAAAATTTATAACTAATGAAAAAAAAGAAACAGTATATTCAATTAAATCATCAGATGGTGAATATGTGGTATTTGATCCAATTGCAAATGAATTAAAATTGTCATTAACATTAACTGGATATGGATTATTTACTTTATCATTTGAACTTATCGATAATATACCACACTTTCGTTTTTTATTTAGTAATAATGAAGAAAAAAATACATTAGTTTGTGCATCTTCTGGTACACCAAAAGTTATTCCTGATCCTGAGGATTTATTAAAACCAGTTTCTAGGTTTCTCCTAAAATTAAGACGAGAAGATGCATTTATGACTAATGAAATATTAAAAGAATCACATAAGGCATCAAAGTCTTCAGCTATAAAAACTGGAAATAATATTGACGGGTTGGTTACGAAGACTATAGTAGATTTAACTAAAATGGGATTTAAAATGAATGATAAAACAGTCAAAGAAATTAATGATGCTTATATTGAAGGCAATCTAAATCAATGGATACTTGATTTTAAGGAAAAAAATATTACTGATAGAAGAACATGATTGAAATATATATTATCATACAGTTCAAGCTTTAAGATTACAAAAATTGAAATAAACACCGGCTCGCAGACACCAAGATATAATTTTTTTTGGCATGCTTTAATATTTTATTGATTTAGAAAATGTTGTGAACGCATTAATTGTTTAAAAAAGGAAAATGAACCCAAAGTATAAATGAAATATGATGTAAATAGCAATATTTGAACGGAAAGTTCCTGTTTCAGTTAATAAAATGGGTTTTTTACCTATAAACTTTTTTTCAAAACATCAATTAATTTTGTATTTTTTATGTTCAAATAAATCAAGTTTTAAAGTAATTCAAAGATGAGGATACTTGCTTTGAATATCTCACAGTGTCTGCTATATTTAATTATAATAGAGTTATTTAAATCGAAAGATGAATGCAGTAACAAAAGTGCAGTGATGATGATTTCAACATAACCCAAAAAATAAATTTTATGTTTTTTATTTGAACAAACTATAGACAATCCATAATCCTGTAAATATTATGAGAAGACTAGTTCCAAGCACGGCGGCACAGCCTAGTCCTTTTCATTAATTATGAAAATCTTTATCTTTTGTAATTTCAGGTAATTAAACAATTTAAATTTTTGTTGAAATAAATGCCGGTCCAATTATAAACGGGTTGATGACAAATGGACCAGTTACAAGTGGGCCACTTTTATCTTATTCATTTTACTATATACAAGAATACATAATTCTCTTGTTATTTACTCTATCTAGTCTACTTTACAGCTTATTTAACCACTGAACTATCAAATTATCATGGGCCCTACTTTAAGAGTCAATGTACTTCACCACTAACAATTTTACTTGGATCTTAACTTTCGAAGAAGTAAAACTAAAGCACTATATCTTCTTATTAAGATTAATACAGTGTGATGATCAGAATAAAATGCAACGTGACATTTATGTAACTGGCAATTTGTCCGAGCGGTTAAGGAGAAAGACTTGAAATCTTTTGGGCTTTGCCCGCGCAGGTTCGAATCCTGCAGTTGTCGATTAAAACGTTTATTTTTTTAAAAGTAGACCTGTACTTTTTATGCGGATAAAATAGAACTTTTACCAAATCCATCACCACCTGATCAGGTAAAATAGTAAAAAAGTATGTGGATCTAAGAAGATGCTAGTTACAGTTGGCTTTACAGGTTGCGTCAGATTAATCGTTTTGTGGTGTTTTTCTAAGGGTGTTATATAATAATTCCAGATTGATGCACGTTTATTTTCAATAGGCGGACAAACACATTTCAACCAGACTCAACTTGCAAAGATAACAACCTGTGGTCCTTTCTTTTTTACTTTTTATATTTAGTACTTAAGTTAATAAAATTTCACAACTTAGTTCTGTTTGCGTTTATTGAATCTAATTTACATCTAAAATTAGATTGATGCGATCTATAATAGAACAATGCACGTTCTACATACACCAATTGTCGTACAATTTTCTGTCTCGGTACATATGTGTGATGGTTCTTATCGGTCCTGTTTGGTAAAGCTAAAACCCACAATAAAACCCAAAATAAAACTCAAATTGCCGGAACGAAGTATACGATCGTTCCCCTCGTTCCGATTAGAAATGGGAAAACGCGATAAATTTGCAAATTCGAATTGTCAATATGCAGAATTCAGAATTTATCAGTTGAGTTGGACGTACGTAGTGTTTGTGAATAAAAGAGTTAGACATCCCTCTATTTTCTTTTTGTTAAGTTTATTTAACTTTTTATTAATTGTTCTTTTCCAAACACACAAATTTCAACAACTTAAACTTAAACGATTAATATGAGTTCAACCGGAAATATTAAACTTGCAGAAAAAAATTTCGCAAAAGATAAAGATTTTGCAAAAGCGTTACATGGTAAAGGTCAAGTCAACACTGGTGGTTTGGCGGCATTAACCAATAAAAATGTTGATGCATCAAAAGTTGCAATCGACGGTTATTTCAAACATTGGGATGGTAAAACAGATGAAGCTGCTGAACAGTCACGTTTGGATGATTATTCTTCACTAACAAAACACTACTATAATTTAGTTACTGATTTTTATGAATATGGTTGGGGTTCCTCATTTCACTTTTGTCGTTTTTACCAAAAGGAACCATTTGCTCAAGCAATTGCAAGACATGAACATTACCTTGCTGCAAAAATGGGTATTACTGAAGACATGAAAGTTTTAGATGTTGGTTGTGGTGTCGGTGGACCAGCAAGAGAAATTGCAAGATTCACTGGATGTCAAGTTGTCGGTTTAAATAACAATGATTATCAAGTTGAAAGAGGTAACGAATATGCGAAGAGAGTTGGATTAGAAAACCAAGTTAAACTAACTAAAGGTGATTTTATGCAAATGGATTTTGAACCTGAAAGTTTTGATGCAGTTTATGCAATTGAAGCAACTGTTCATGCACCTGTTTTAGAAGGTGTCTATAGTGAAATTTATAAAGTTTTGAAACCAGGTGGTGTTTTCGGTGTCTACGAATGGGTCATGACAGATGCTTATGATGAAACCAACGAAGAACATAGAAAAATTGCTTATGGTATTGAAATTGGTGATGGTATTCCAAAAATGTATAAAAAGGAAGTTGCAGATAAAGCATTAAAAAATGTGGGATTTGAAATTTTATATGAAAAAGATTTAGCAGATAATAATGATGAAATTCCATGGTATGCTCCATTATCAGGTGATTGGGAATACGTTCAAAGATTAGGGGACTTATGGACACTTTTCAGGACTTCATCATTTGGTAGAAAAATTACAACCCTTGCCGTTTCAACTTTAGAAACTTTCCATTTGGCTCCAAAGGATTCGGTTAAAGTTACCGAAGCTTTAGAAGAAGCCGCAATTTACTTAGTTGAAGGTGGTAAACAAAAACTATTTACTCCAATGATGTTATATGTTGCTAGAAAACCATTAAACGAATAAATTAATACTAGTTATTAGCTATTTTAAAATACCGTATAGTACGAAGAAAAAAAACTGCTTTTTGTATAAAAATACTATTCAAAATTAATAATCATGTAAAAAGAGTATAAAGACTGTAAAAAATGTAATATAAAACCGAGTAAATAGAAGTAGTTTGTTGGAGAAGAAGAGAAAAGGAAAGGAAAGGAAAGGAAAGAAAAGAAAGGAAAAGAAAGGAAAAGAAAAGAAATTTTATAAACTGCAACATAGTAGGTATCAAAAAATAAAGAAACGAAAGATTAATATAATTAAGTGTACATCAAATTATACTTTTGAAGCAACTGTCTGTTCAGATTGCAATTTTAAAGCATTACGTTCATAAGACTTATCCTTACAAACCTTCAAACCAGAACAATTGTGACTTTCTAATAATCTATGTTTTGAACAAAACTTACCTTGACAAAACTGACAGTCACCAACCATTCTTAAAGGAGTGGAAGTGCAATTCAAGAACGTACACTTTTTTGATTTTGACTTTGATCTTGATTTAGATTTAGATTTTTTAATGACGATTTCGTTAGTCTTGACGGTAGTATCATTATCATCATCTAAAATGACAGAATCGTCATCTTTAGTAGGTGTGGCAGTGTCGATAGTATTGAAACTATTACTAATGTTTGAGGTGTTTAATATGAGTTGGTCCTCAATAGTTGTTAAAAAGATTGATAAATTTGGGTTTAAATCAAGATAATATGGAGATATCTTATAAAAGGATAACGGTTTGGAATAGTCTAGTTTAATACCGGAATACCAAAGATTAATAGAATTAGTTGATAAAGAAGGATGAATTTTCGAAGGCAAAGAGATAAGGGTGGCGATTTTTAGATCATCAACAGTAGCATTATCCGGGACTGTGAGAGTTATGGAAGGAAGTGATTCAATGTGAGTCTTGATGTTGAGCTTCATAGGATTCGAGGTTGTTCTGCGTTTAGTGGAGGGGGGGTGTGTGTGTAATGTAAGTAGTTTTTAAAAAATGGAAAAAGACGGAAGGGCTCAGACAGATGTGCTGCTTTCCAAAAGGCGTTTCAGATAAAGGAAGAAATAAATTCCTCAGTCTGCTCACGAGGGCAAATTGTGGTTAACACAGAATGTGGCTAAAAAACGGAGAAAAAAAAAAGACTTGTCATTTCTAAAATTATTTATTATTTATTATTTATTATTTGTTATTTGTTATTTATTATTTATTATTTATTTTATAACCAACTGAGCCTCATTTCCGGAGACGATCGACGCTGACAAATGCTCGGCCTTTTATTGGCGAAAGCCTCGTTTGGGGTTTTCTCAGTGTTATTTTTTTCTTGGTTTGTATTTTTTTTACTTTTGTTTTTTCAGTTTTCCTATTGTTTTTGCTTGATTGTTTGGCGGATGGCTATCGCTGTCAGCAAAATTGATTGCTTTGTTTGGAATCCGTGTATCTTTAAATTCTTACCTATGTCCTTTCCTTTTTGGCTATCCTGCTTGCTTGTGTTCTCAGAAACCACCCACTAACAGTTTCCCGTTCAATTGCAAGGCAATTCTCCTGCTTAGTTTCTTGATTTGCTATTCGTTCATCATCTTATCTGATTTCTCTTTAGTCCTAATTAACACTTGCTTTTTTTTAGGTTTATTTTATATCACACAAAAACAACACTACCGTTTGTTTATACTAATACAGGTCATCAACATCACCCAAAAATTCAACCATGTCTTTAGTCGGTGTTAAAATCTTGTTTTCCAAGTTAATAGGCTCATCACCAAGTCAATCAATAGACCAAAATGATTCACATGATTCGGTTAATGAATCAACTGCATTACTCAATGACAACAACAACAACAACATTAATAATGATAACAGCAACACAGACTCTTCAAATATTATGAACTCAAAAGCAGCCTCAAATACTTCCCCGCTTCCCAATCCAAACGATCTAGAGTCTGGTATAACACACATTGAATCAAGACAACCATCATCATCACCATCAAGTAAGTCATCTTCATCATCTTCTTCTCCACAACCATTTCCGTTAAACTATTTATCAGCTGTTGATCCACGTATAATGAGTGATTTAATTATTGGTTTATCTGATGGTTTAACTGTTCCATTTGCTTTAACTGCGGGTCTATCTTCATTAGGTGATACAAAATTAGTCATTACAGGTGGTATGGCAGAATTAGTTTCTGGTGCAATATCAATGGGATTAGGTGGTTATTTAGCTGCAAAGTCTGAAAATGAATTTTATTTTAGTCAAGTACGTAAAGAAAAGCAAATTTATTTCCAAAATCAAGATTCAATAACTGATGAATTATTTGATATTTTCTTAGATATGGGTGCAAGTGAATTAACAGCTGAGAATTTTGTTAATGATTTATCTAAGAATCCTCAAATGATGATTGATTTTATGATTAGATATGGTAAAGGTTTAGAAGAGCCACCTGAAGGTAGAATTTTTACAAGTGCTATAACAATTGGTTCAGGTTATTTTTTTGGTGGATTCATACCTCTAATACCATATTTCATCTTTTCAACCGTTGGTAGATCTTTGTTAGCTTCAGTTATACTTATGATTATAACCCTTTTTTGGTTTGGTTATTTTAAAAGTATAATTTCAATGGGTGAAGATTGTTCAAAAATGACAAGGTTTTTGGAAGGTATACAAATGGTTTTAATTGGTTCAATAGCCGCAGGTTCTGCATGGTCTTTAGTTTATCTGATTGAATAATTAAAACTACGAATCCAATGTGATCAAAATCTTTTCTTTGCATATATCTTTTTACATAAATATTATATATTATATATTATATATTATATATTATCTATGTACTTACGTTTATGCGTATATATAATATCTAATCTAGATACACACATAATATGTTTGGTACTTGTAGTACAATAAAAACAATTTACAATTTACAATTTAGCATCTACTCGAAATCTCGGGAAAGTGCGGTTTATCAGTCATTTGTAAATCCTAAATTCTAATCAATTATGAACGTGCACTGTGTGTACACCTGCTTTCTCCACGTTTCAGCTCTTGGTTTTTTTAGTTAACTGATGTTTTCAAAACTAAGACCAGCCCCATATATTTCTACACTTTATAGATGTTACTCAACATTAAAACAAGCACCAATCGGATTTGTTTTTGATATTGATGGGGTTTTAATGCAATCTAAAAATGCAATTAAACCACAAGCATTTAAAACACTGAATTACTTGAATGAGAATAAAATTCCATATGTTTTACTGACAAACGGTGGTGGACAAACAGAGCAATCAAGAATTGACTTCCTGAACAAATCCATCAGCCCAGATCAAAGAATTTTAAATGTTAATCAATTGGTTCAAGCACATACACCAATGAAATATTTGATTAAAAAATACAAAAGAGTTTTAGTTATAGGTGGTGTGGATCCATTAGCAAGAGATGTTGCATTAAGTTATGGATTCAATGATGTTATCAGACCTATAGATATTGTTAAAGCAATACCTAATATTTGGCCATTTATTAAATACAGTGAATCAGAAATTGAACAGCATGGTCAATTAAAAGATTTATCAAAACCAATTGATGCAATTTTAGTATTTAATGATCCAAGAGACATGGGTACAGATTTACAAATTATTTTGGATTATCTAAATAGTGAAAATGGCGTAATTGGTACCAAACGTGATAAATCAAGTTCAATTCCAAGTATACCAATTATTTGGAGTAACATGGATTTGTTATGGAGTACCGGATTTAAGTTACCAAGACTTGGACAAGGTGCATTTAGAATATCCGTTAGAGAATTGTATAAAGCATTAAATGATGGGTTTGAATTAAAGGATTTAGTTTTGGGTAAGCCATGGCCAGTTAGTTTTGCCTATGCTGAATCGATTTTAAATGATCAATGGAGGCGCTTAAATGGTGTCAAAGTTGATGAATCTGAAATGCCTCAATTTGGTATCAAACCAAATGAATCACTCGTTGAAAAAGTTTATATGGTTGGTGACAATCCAGCTTCTGATATTAAAGGTGGAAATGATTATGGTTGGGAAACAATCTTAGTTAAAACTGGTGTTTATAAAGATGGTGATTTTGAAAAAAATGGTAAACTATCACAACCTACATTTGGCATTTTTGATAATGTTTGGGATGGTGTGAGTAAAGCAGTAAAAGATAATAGCGTATAATAAAAAAAAGAAGCTTTTATTGTATATGTATAGATTATAGATTAATTTATGTAGAAAATATTGTTAAAAAAAAAAAAGACGTTACAAATAATACTAAGAAAAACGAATTCGAAGACATTTAGGCAAGTCCATTTAATTTTAAAGCAGACATAACACCTTCCTTGACATTTGGAAATATACCTAAACTTGGTCTTGAAGTTTCAGGATTCTTTTCAAAATCACCTTCTTGGTAAACACCAGTTCTAACTAGAATAGTACCCCAATTATAGTTATTACCACCAGTTATATCAGATTCTGGATTGTCACCAACCATGTAAACCTTCTTGAAAGGTGTATTTACTGGTTCAGTATTTAATTCAGGTAAACATACATTACCAGGTTCCTTTTTACCTAATAAAACGTCTCTCCAATCAATTAAAATATGATGTGCATAATCATAACAAACCTTTTCAGGTTTACCTAGAGTTAATTGATCAAGTGGTTTACCATTAATTTTTTCATAAATAGTTAATACTGCAATTTTTAAAGCACCCATTGCAAATCTTGGTTGTTTGTATTCATTTGACCATAAGAAATCGTTATTTGAAAAAACAATTGGAATTGCAGGTACGTTACTTTTATGATCACGTCTTGTACCTAAGACACCATTTTCAGAGTTTAATAAATCTAAAATAAGTTGTAATTCTGCACCAATTGCTCTTGAATCATTAAAGCATAAAATTGAATCAACTGGTAAATTGTCGTTGGGATTTTCACTATCAACATCTAATTTGGTAAGTTTTGGATCTTTACCCCATTCTAATATTTGTTCTTCGGTGAACATATGGTAAGGCCAGATTGTAGGATTTGCTCTAATTATATCAACAGGTCTAATAACGTCTTTAAAACCGTATTGTTCAGCAACTTCTCTGACGTCATCCTTTGGACCACCACAGACTAAAACTCTTTTGTGATGAGGAATTAACGTTTTCATTGGAGTATGAGCTTGAATTAATTGATCTTCATGAATTGGATATTCATCTAATTGTAGAGTTTTATTAATAAAATCAATTCTTTTCTTTTCTGTCATACCACCACCATTTGTTAATAAAACGAATGGGATTTTATTTTTTGATAAATAATTGATGACATCTGTTGCTTCTACAATTCTTTTCTTACCCTTAAGTAAGACACCATCGATGTCGAAAACAAAACCAATATCTTGGTTAGATTCTAATTTTGCAGGAACTTCTTTAACTGGGATTGATAATGGTACAACTTGTTCACTCATTGTGCTGTATGGATATAGTTTGTTTCTATTGATAAAAAAAGAAATAGCAAGAAAAATAGAAGAAATAAAAAGAAACTTATTTGAAAGAGAAACTGCAAAGAAGATAAACCAGGGAGCAGTCAAGTATTTAAACCAAAGGTGGAAAACGGGAAAAGAAAAGAAGTGATGCACTAGAACAATAGACAATTCTCGGATCATTTACGAAATAAGTAATCAGAACATACCCTTTTCTTTTTTTTCACAAAGTGCATAGAATTGCACCCATCACCATTGAAATTCTTGCCAATTCATAAACTACAACATGGGTCATCTGTCACTCCAATATGGCCGACCACGTTAGGGTTGGTGGTGGTGATGGTGGTGCTGTTGCTTTTGTGGCCCGTACTGGCCTCTGCGGAGCACCGTCCTGCAATAAGCGAATCAGCAGGCTCACATCTCACTATTCGGATGATGTAAGTGCGGTGTCATTTTTTTTCATTTTTCGCTCTACGTTTTTCATTTTTCATTTTTTTTCATTTTTTGTTTTTTTTCATTTTTTGTTTTTTCATTTTTCATTTTTTACGCCTTCGAATCAATGACAGAGCAATGACGTCAGTTTACGCAAGAGAACGCGATGAAAGACGGTGCACGGGTGGGTAGTTTGGGTTTTTGGGTTTTTGGGTTTTTTTAGTTTTTTTTGCATTTTTTGCTTTTTTCGGAGTAAGAATAATTGGATTGATAAAGAGCGGGAATAGACTGATTACTAACTACTAACATATTTCAAATACCGTTATTCTGCCTAATTCTACTTCTTTGTTCTAATTCTCTGTCTCAATCATGGAGAAATCAGATATTGAAGCACAATCTCCACATCAGGTGAATGGTAGTAGAAACCATGTTGTTTCATACCTTACCAAATTCGTTGCTCTATGTTACATTTCTTATCTTTCATTCTCGTGGTTTGATATCAGCGTTATTCCGTTAGATTTATCAATTGTATCTACCAATTCTGAACTCGAATATAATGTCACTAAAGCAATCTTATTAGATGCATTAGAAACTAATTATGCAGGTAAATGGATGAAGGAATATGCAAAAGAAAATCAATTAGCAGGTACAAATTTGAAATTAGTTAATTTTACATTGGATAAATTTACTGAGTTTGGTTTGAATGATGCTTATATCGATCAATACACAAGTTTAATTTCTTATCCTATTGATAATGCACTTAATTTAATTACCAACGATTCAATTGTTTATTCACCTTCGTTAATTGAAGATACAATTGATGAAGATCCGAGTTCTGTTGACAAAGTTCCTGCATTTTTAGGATATGCAGGTAATGGTAATGTGACTGCGGAATATATTTACTGTAATTATGGTACTTTTGAAGATTTTCAAAAGTTAAAAGATATAGGTGTTGATTTAAAGGATAAAATTGCAATCATTAGGTATGGTGCAATATTTCGTGGTTTAAAGGTTAAATTTGCTCAGGATAATGGTATGATTGGTGTTTTACTTTATACTGATATTTATGATGATGGTGAAGTTATTGAACAAAATGGTTATAAGCCTTATCCTAAAGGTTATGCACGTAATCCTTCAGCAATTCAAAGAGGTTCCGTCCAATTTCTTTCAATGACTCCCGGCGATCCAACAACACCGGGCTATGCAATCAAACCGGGTGAAGAAAAGGAAAAGAAAAGAATGGATCCCTACAAATTAATTCCAAAAATTCCTGCATTACCAATCTCATTCAAGGAAGTTCAGCCGATTTTAGCAAAACTTTCAGGTCATGGTGAAAAGATAGATGAGTGGACTGGATTAGTCAAAAATTTTGATTATTCCACGGGTCCAAATCCAAATTTCAAATTGAATTTATACAATCACCAAGATTTCAAAATTGCAGCAATGAACAATATAATGGGTAAAATTAAAGGTGTTGATGATAGTAAGTTTATAATTATTGGTAACCATCACGATTCATGGACTCCTGCAGCAGGTGACCCACACTCAGGGTCTTCAACATTGTTAGAAATTATTAGGGCATTTAATGAATTGTTGAAAACCGGTTGGAAACCTAGAATTTCAATTGTTTTCGCTAGTTGGGATGGTGAAGAATATGGATTAATTGGATCAACCGAATTTGCAGAATACTATGAATTTTTACTAAAGAAAAAATGTGTTACGTATATAAATTCAGATGTTTCAACAATTGGTTCAATCTTGAAATTACATTCATCTCCATTATTAAACGAAGTTCTATTGAAATCAACAATGGAATTACCATTTCCAAATTCAAATCAAACTTTATATGAGAATTTTGTATCAAATAATGGTAAAATTGGTACACTTGGTTCAGGTTCAGATTACACTGTTTTCTTAGATCATTTAGGTATACCATCTGTTGATTTAGGATTTGCAAATGATTTGAAAGATTCTCCAGTTTATCAATATCACTCATTATATGATTCAATCTATTGGATGGAAAATTTTGGTGACCCTGATTATATTTATCATAATTTAATGGCTAAATTAATGTCCTTAATTATCTTGCATTTATCTGATGATCCAGTTTTAAACTTAAGACTAACTGATTATTCACTTAGCCTGAGAGAATATTTCAATGATTTGAAAATTCCAAAAGAATGGATTGATTCGAAGAAACACTGTAATAAAAGTGCTCCTCATCATCATAGTGCTAAGTCCATTATTAAATCAATAAATAAGAAATTGATTAAATTAAATGATAAAAGTATTGAGTTTGATGAACACTTGAAGGTTTTAGTTGATGACTATGAACATTGGAACGATTTATCGTATTGGGAAAGAATCAAACTCCATTTTAAGACAAAATCCTCGAATGCAATTTTACAATATTTTGAGAGACATTTGTTAGATGATGAAGGTTTGAATGACAGACCATGGTATAAACATTTTGTTTATGCAAGTGGTAGATATACTGGTTATAAAGGTCAAGAATTGCCATCATTAGCTGAATCTATCGAAGAGTATAATTTGAAGGATTTTATTCATCGGTTAAAAAAGTTTGATGATATTTTGTCAACCTTAATCAGAATGAGTTCATTGTAAGTTTTCGAGATCTTCATTATTATCAAATGACATATCTAATCGTTCCCTTTTATTTTTTAAATCCTTATTCAGTTTTGAAACTTCATTGAAAATTTCAATTAGTTTATCCATTTTTTCCTTTGTATTTATTAAAATTTGATTTG
This sequence comes from Pichia scutulata, assembly GCA_030560845.1. Lineage (NCBI taxonomy): Eukaryota > Fungi > Ascomycota > Pichiomycetes > Pichiales > Pichiaceae > Pichia > Pichia scutulata. Next base: position 29,829 of record JAKTWB010000083.1, read on the forward strand.
TCTCAGTATCTAACATATTTGTATTTTTTGATGCCCAAAGTTTTGAAATTATATAGCACCTTTTGTAAGTTTTAATCAAAAAGTCTAAATCACTTGAATATTCATTATCATTTAGCAAATCACTAGGTAACAAATCATTAATACTATTATCTAGTTCCGTATCTAGATTAATTTCATCATTTAACAATTTTAAAATTTCAAATTTTGCAAACTCATCATTATCGTTAGAATTAAAATTATTGATTAGCTCATAATCAATATCCTGAATTTTTTTATTTTGAAAAAATGTAACTTCTTCATCTCTGATGTCTCTAATAATTTGTGTTGTATCGGTTGTTTTTAGTAATGAATTTGCAAATATTCCTGATCGTTTAAACTCTATCTCGTTAATGGTTTGTAATACATCTTGTATTCTTTTTATTTCTTCAGACATGGTAGATGTGTAGTTTGTTTACCAGTAAAAAATTTGGAGAAGTATGGTGGTAGACGAACAATATAATACGAAAAACATTATTCAACTAAATTGTAAACATGTTAAATTTGAAGTTTGATGAATATGAAATTTGCAGCGAATATATCCATTTAAGGAAATTATTTGTTTATTTGATATTACAAGAATCGTATTGTTAGTTAGACAAGAAATAAAAACAAATGCAAGAAATCTTACATAAATCAAATAAAATTAGCGTCAACAGCCGCATAAAGCGATGGACTTTGGTCATATTTGATAGAAACAACAAAAGTTACGTTTCTTTCACCATTTGTTGAACCACGAAATTTCGGAGATACATATGTAATATAATCAGAATCGTCATTTGATTGTCCACTATATTTGACACCAATTTGGTTCGTTAACCCCATATCTGTGACATTTGCAATACTTACACAGCTAGATTCTTTACAATCGAGAAAAGAAGATGTAGAATTTGAGTCCCATGTTAATGAATCGGTGACTTCATATTGAAACACGGAAATATCTTTCCACGGAGAGTATGAAGCAGGAATGTTAATATAAACTTGACTTGAAGTAACTGAAAAGTCCAAACTGTTGGCAAATAATTCCAACTTTTCCTTGAAGATGGAAGCGGCGGATGTGGTTATTGCCAAAAGAAACAGTGGGAAAAACGTGTGAATAAGTGTCATTGCGTTTGTTGCACCGTCATTTCTACATCTACTACATGGTTAAACATCTGAAATGGACGCCTTTTATAGCAACCTACTCTCATCTAGCAGTTGTTTAGAAACAGCACGAACACATCACAAGTGAAGAAGAGAAACACAAGAGACATAAGAGAGGTGAAAAAAACCCACATTCCGCATTTGGACATGTACCTTCCACATTAGGCTAATTGCTATTTTTGTCTATTGACAGGCCCATCTGTTTCTGCTGACGTCTTTTTAGCATTATTTAATACGTTTGCAAAGCTTTTCTTCAGGTTTCTTGCTGTTTCTTTCCTCAATTCTTCTGCCCTAAAGACAAAACCCAGCAAATGGTTCAAGCTTCCCTTCTTGCTTCCACGTTAGTGACTTTGCTTACTGCAGTTTCTGCAGGTTCTGACTTTATTAAGTTTGATGCTAAAAAATTGAAAGGTTCATGGCCCCAAAATGCGCATACAGAGAATGAGCCAATTTATGGTTATTACAAAAATAACTTGAACTCTTCACATCCAACTAATGGTACTGTTGTTGGTTTATTCAATGACAAAATTTATTATGCCATTGATTTGGCTGTTGGTTCAAATGCTCAAAACATTTCAGTTTTAGTTGACACAGTTTCTTCCGACTTATGGATTAATTCAGTTGACAATGAACTTTGTGCGTATGGTTTAGATAATGACGATCTCGAACCATCCAATTTCACAATTGTTTATGAATATACAATGTCCGAAACATCCTCTTCATCCGCTTCATCATCAATTGCGTCTTCATCGTCTTCAATTGCTGCACCAAATTTGTCCACAATTTATCAAACTTCTTACAATAGTGAATCAGACGTCTATTATGTTGATGGCCATGTTTCAACCGACACAACTACGACTACTGCTACTACTGAGACGTTCTCCAATGTTGAATCTTATGATATCGGATTTTACCCATCAGCTTCAAGATCAACCGACTGGTTAGGTTCTTATCCTCATCCCACTTTGGCAATTGAAAATTTGGAAATCTTAAGCATTGAACCGCAAAACTGTTCTGCATGGGGTTTATTTAATCAATCTGATTCCGACTCTTTTATTACAGACGATGAAGAGTTTTATGCAATTTCACTTAATAATGAAACAATTACTGGTATTTGGGCCAAAGATTATGTTTCTTACGGTAATTCATTATTAGAAAATTGTACCTTTGGTTTAGTTGATGATTCAACTTCCGATTCTTTTGGTGTTTTGGGTCTTGGATTAAATAATTCCGAATCGATGTATTTACAAAATGGCTCAACTTACGAAAGTTTCCCCTTCCAATTAAAATCTTCCGGTTTTATTAAAAAATCTGTTTATTCAATTTATGATAATTATTTAACTGAAGGTTCATCATTATTATTTGGTGGTATCAATTTAGATCAATTTATTGGAAATTTATCAGTTATCCCATTAATTGAAATTCCAATTTTGATGAATGATTCAAGATCATCGAATGCAATTGCAATTACTTTATCTTCAATTTATTTTGATGATGAGTATGATGGTAACAACGAAACCACTTTAATTGCTTCTGGTTTAGGTGCTGCAATTATTGATACCGCAAGTTCAACTGCTTCATTACCTTATTATATCCATGATGAAATTGTATTCAATTCAGGTTTTGATTATTCTGAAACTTTGAGAGCATATGTTGCAAATTCAACAGAGCTAGAAAATAAAACTATCACCTTTGACTTCCAAGGTGTTGAAATTACTGTTCCAATTATTGATTTAACTTATCCATTAGTTGATATTTCTGATGGTGATGATGAAATCAGTGAATTTGTCGTTTTTGGTGTTGATGCAAATCCTGACGATACATATATTTTAGGTGATGTTATACTTCAATATATATATATTGCAATTGATTTGGAAGACTTGGAAGTTGCAATTGCACCAAAGAACTTTTTCCCAATGGATGACGATATCGTTGCAGTTACTTCATCATTCCCAAATGCAACGTCTGCAATTTCTTATAATTACACTTATGGTTACCATGATATTACGGAACTTAAATTAGCAACTGTTAATGATCCAAATGAATTAACGAAAACTTCATTCTCATTATCTTATGTTCCTTCAGCAACCCCATATTCAGCAACTGTTAACTCCAGACACTCATCATCTTTTGCAATCACATCAAGTAATTAATCAATTGCTTAAGTTTGTTCTGAAAAAATACCTAATTGTTTTCTTTAACACCTTCATTTAATTATTTTGTCCTTCATACGTTTATCTATTTGAACTTCGATTATACCAAAAAAATAAATATATTTACTTTTACAAGTTTCCAAATACCATGTTTCTTGATTCCTTTTTGTCCTTTTGTATTACGATATATAATTTAACAATGTAAAAATAAAATGAAAGAAAAAAGTAAGAACTTGAAATATAAAATACGGAAAAAAAAATTATACACTGCCTCATATTGAGTATTTTACCACCCTAAATCACCCGTTCCAGGTATATAAACATCTAAATTTTGATTTGAAACCAAAGTTTCAAGATTATTAGGATCATTAACTTCTTCTAATTGCAGACTTGTAATGCCATTATAACCATAAATTTTATCCCAATTAGTTGTTTGCACCGCATCAAAAATTTGATCTTCAACAATAACAATTGAATCAGCAGTTTTATCTTTATTTATTTGTCCCAACGCAATATTCTTGTCTTCCATGTCAACAACAATATAAACATTATTAATAAAATCATCACCTAAAATGAAAAAATCTTCGTCATGTGAAATGACTGAAAGTACTCTTAATCCTGTAGTTGATAATGTTTCATCATCGATTACTGGATACGTAAAATACATCAATGGAACCTTTATTTTGGCTGATTGAAAATTGAATGTTAAAAATGCCGAATCTTGATTAATGTCCGATTCATTAACAACATAGTTGTTTAACTGACTGGACCACTTGAAATTAAACTTCACCAATATTTCATTGAAAATATAATAAGGTAATGTTGACATCGTCGAACCAACATCTAAAAGTGCAGGTGCACAACCATTTGCCATTAATTGATTATTAGTACCATTGTTTAAATCAGTCACAAAAATTGAATTTAATGTAATGGATAGATACCAAGGTCCATTACCAATTTTATTACTCGGTGAATAATTAATTATTGGAACCAATGTTAAGCCAGAGTTTGAATCATAACCGTTTTTATCATAACCACCAAAAATAATTGAATTTTTTTGACCTTGACTATAAGAATATAATGAATAAACCATCTTCTTGATTAAATTATTGTTTTTTAACTGCATTGGGAAATTGCTGTATTTTTCAAATCCAGTTTGATAAGGTGATTCATTTTCTTGAAATCCAATACCTAGAATACCAGTTACTTTATAGTTATTAGTATTAACACCAAAGGTGAGATTTGAAATTTTAGTATCATCATAATAAATATCATCTTGTACAAAGTATCCATTAAATCCAGAACCATCAAGATATGTCATATCTAACGGAACTGATAAATTATTCAATGTTGTAGATGCAAGTTCATTAAATAAACCAAAATTTGGACAAGAATATGATTTATAAATTTGTTGAGCTAATTCACCATAATTTCCAGTATTTTCATCAGGTAAAATCTTTTTTTCAAGTTTTGGATATGATGATGATGATGATGATGATGATGATGATGATGATGATGGTGATGATGATGACGGTGATGATAATGATGGTGATGATGATGGTGGTGAGACAATTGTTTTATTTGGCTTATCAACCGACGATAATGCATTATTTATATTATCCGGCAAATCCTTCTGAAAACCACAATAATCAGTAGTGTCAACTTTTTTGATATGATTATCACCATATATTGCTTTATTAGGAACATAAAGTGCTAGATTTTGAGCTTCAGCACCACTTTGCTCACTTTGATCAGCACCATCATCTAAACAAAGTTCATTATTTGCAGAGTTAACAACCAGATCCGAGGAACCAGTGTCTAATAGTAAACGAACACTATCTCTATTGGAACCAATTTGTAATTCGACCTCATACATCAATTGATCAAACTTTGTCTCTAATTGGAAGGCCGCTTCTGTGTGGTCTCTTTTAACCAACTTATTAGTATTTGAAATAATATAATGGGAATCTTTCAGTTCATTTGGCTGATTAAGTGAATCATAACGTTTTTTAGTCACTGGAATCTGCACAAATGAAGACTGTGCAATTGCTACCAAAGATAGCATCACATAGAATTTTTCTACTCTCATTTTCTAATAAAAAGAAGAACTTTTGGGAAATAAACAAATGCAAAGTTGTTGAAGCTAAATTTAAATCTGTACCTTACAAACAGAGTAACCTCTATTTAAACCTTTCTTACCTACCTTTCTGTTTTGCTACCCTCTCTCTTTGAAACAGATGTACCTGTTTCTAACCTGAACATTACCGCATTGGGCGGAGCGAATGGCGCTTACGTAAGAAAAAACAAAAATACCAAAAAAAAAACACTTCCCCATTAATTAAAAAAATCAAAAACTGCACAGCCTCCCAACGGAACTACAATAAATTAGTGCCGAATTACTTCAATGTTTGGCCCTTTTGGTCAGATAATGTACCACGACCTTGTTGTTTTTCTCCTCATTCCATTCTAAATTCCTTGATTCATCTCTCTTGGAGAAAGACACCTGTATTTTTTCAATCAATTCAATCTACCTGCCTTCAACATGCCATTTGACAAAGAAAAATCGTCGGAGTTTGATCCTATTCTCAGATATAAAGTTCAAGATGCAATGGCATCACCTAAAACTCCGAACAAGACAGAAGATAGGACGCCAATCATCGTTGGGACATCACAAGGACTATCAACAAATCCTACACCCGTTGTCTCAACTTCGAATTCTTCAAAACCGAGTAATATCCATCAACTACCTCAAGTACCCCAACTTCCAGATTTTACCAAAAGACCAAAAATTTTGCCTACCGTTTCATCATCTTCTGTTGAACATACTATGTCTAACAACAGTAATGAGTATCAATCAACTCACAGTTTAGTTAGACCTTCACTATATAGTGTGTCAAATTCAAGTCATCGTAGCAGAAATGCATCTGTTAGCTTTTTTTCGGATGGACTAACCGATGAACATACGTATAATGATTTACCATTGAATGAAGAATTGGATGATTTTGATTATGATAGTTTTGACAATCAAAATGATGTTATTGATGATGTTGAGAATGAAATGAAGGAAAATGAAGATGATGAACCGATTCAAAGTAATTATGACGATCTCTATTCAGTATCTCGATCTCATACTCCCGAACCTTATTATAGTAGTCTCGGAAATGAAATTGATAGATCCCAATCTCCATTTTTACAATTAAAAAAACCAGAATACACTCAAGAAATACCCGAATTTTATGATTCAGAAAAATTAAAATATCCATATAAATCACCACTTGATTATAATGATGAAGATTTTGAGAAAATGAACCATTTTCAATTTTTGGAAGAGTTGAAATTCCCTCTTCCTTCATTATTACCAGTCTACTTAAATTCAAATTTATTGAATGATTCAAATAATAAAAACTATAAAACGTTTCCTTATCAGTATCAAGAATCAACTATACAGCATGTTAATGAAATTTATAAGTATAGAATTAATGATTTGAATGTTATGGATAAATACAGTGCACACAAGATTTCCCCCTCAATTCCAATATCTGCAAGACCCCAATTAAACAGATCCACTAGTTCAACTTCTTCGAGTTCTTCGTCACAAATACAAAGAAACATGAAGAATGGCTCAAAGTTAATCAATAAAGCAAGATCAATGAGAGAAAATGGTTATAATAATAATAATACGAAGTCATCATTTTCCAAACTCAAACATTCTGACAAAATAAATTTGATTGAAAGAAACTTAATTCCTCATCATGTTATGTTAAATCATTTGATTACTTGTAATCTTAACAAAGATGGTTATATTACAAGTTCTTGTATAACCAGATACAAAGGGAAATTTATTACCCAAATTATGTATTTTTCAAATGAACTTGAAAAATTATAATTATCATTAAAAAAAACTATAATTATTTCCACTCCTTTGATACACACACACACACATGCAAACTTCTGTTTTTATTATGTATAATATATATAATTATATTGTTTCTTTTTTTTTATACCTGTCCTTTGATGTCAATTCTTTTAAATAACTTATTTTTTAAATTTTCAACCGTCAATTTTGCTTGATGACAATTAAATACTGTATTTGTCTCGTTAATGAAAGAAGTTAAATTATTTTCCTTAATGAATACTGCAAATTTATCTTCTTCATTTTCCATGCATAGTAGTTCTTTCATAAATGGAATTGATAATTGTCTATACCCACAACATAATGTTAATAAGGTTCTTACATTTTCTCTTTCTAAAATTTGTTCAATAAATTTGGTAAAATAATAAAATTTATTATGTCCCAACAATGATGCATTTTGATCGTCCATCAAATATTCAGCATTATCGTTTATTAATAATGTTTCATTTTCTTTATTTTTTCTATAAATTTCATTAATGGTCTGTGATAAGGAAAAGTAATCACCGACTGCAATATATTGAAAAATTGATAGTGAATATTGAAAAAAATCATTATCAACATCAATTATTCCTTCTTTAATCAATGTTGATTCTAATTCATAGACTTCATTAATGTTGCCAGTTAAAATATAGTATAATATTCTATATCCTAAAAATTCAAAATAGTTAGGTCTATTCAATCCTTTTATGTTATATAAAATTTTCAACTGTGATTGACATTGATTAAACTCACCCCAATCACCGTATTCAATTGCAATTTTTGAATGAAATTCATATGCCATAATTGTAAAATCATGCTTAATATTTTGGACAGTTAAATCTTGTCTTAAAGATTTACATTGATCACATAAGTAGTTATATGTTGCGCCAGTGGTGTATTTATCATACAATAACTGTAATGTTTTGTATAAAACATGCAATGGCCTAACAGTATCAGGATTGGGATGTGATGTCAATCTTAGATATTTCTTTTCCAGATTTTCATTTCTACCAATAATTGAATCAGTAGGAATTGGAGAGTCCTTAGAACTTGGAGGCGTTGACAACTCTTTTTCAAATCTTTTACTTCTTATGTTTTTTTTAATTTCATCATCATCAATTAAAGGAACAACGGGTGGCTTTTCTGGCAACTTAGGGCATCTTTTTTGCTTTTTAAGCCGCTTTAAACTGTCACTGAAAAAAATTGCTGGTTTGGTGATTGGTTCTAGGCTTTCAGTATCATCATTACTCGAATTTGAATTGTTTGTGTCATCAGAGTCTGTTTCTTCTTCGCCAAATATATTTTTCCTGCTTTTTTTCTCGTTATTAGCCCCGGTTCCACGTCTAGACACCGTTTCATCCTTTAAATCATTTTGATCACAATATAAACTCAACTTTTTATATCCAGCACCTGCTAGAATTGGTAATTCTTGTTCCTCCCAATTATTTTCAAGAATTTTATTCTGCGAGACAGCTAAATTGATTAGATTTTTTAGCTGATTTTTAAACTGATTTAATTCATTGTCATTGAATTGCTTCTTACTGGCAATCTTGAATGAACGTCCAATAAAGTTATGCAAGGAAGTTGGCCAAGTTTTCGGGTCTTTCCATTTTGAAGCATTTAACGAGTGCACAACGGCATTCAATGTAACTTTTGAATTTGTTTGTTTACCCTTTTTCTTATTTGGTTTAAATGCCAAGCTGGCAGTACCTTCTTCTATTCCGTCCATTGCGTTTTTTTCAGGTTAGAGACCCTAACGTGCTTAATTTAAAAAAGAAAATGTGTTATCAATCACTGCCTTACCGTTGTATAGAATTGGAAATTGAAAAATTTAATGAGAAATTAAAATTTGAAATTCGAGATTTGGATTTGATGCCACTCGTGGATTCTATTATCTAATTTTTACAACAAATGACATACATTTTCGTAATAAAAGACAAGACCAAAACTTTTAAACTTAAACGGTTTAAATTTTAACATCTATTAAAGAAAAAAAAATGCGGTACATATTTCTCAATGTCACAAATCTTGTATATTAGTGAAGTTCTGTTGCTGTTAATTTTGTTACTGTTGTAAACCAGAAGATGAACAAACAATAAGGAAATTTCGCTGTCAATGAAAAACGTGATAATTCTTCTATATATATATAATATTACACGATAGTTATTTTTTTTTACCCCAATTTCTCATCCTATCCGATTTTAATAGAAACTAGATGGTTGACATTTTTAGTTTTGATGAAGATGAATTATCATCCAAATTGGCGGATCATTTAAAGCTTCAAACTGCTGTTAATGCTTCAAAAAATTTAGAAGCTGAAAACACAGATAATATAAATGATGAAAATATTAATGAGTTTATAGATAGCAACATCAATAACAATGATTCAAATATTAAACATTTCAAGAAGTTTAGATCAAATAGTGTTATTTCTGTTGGTAATATAGATAATAGAGTGGGTCAGTCTTATGCAGTTAAATTTGATGAGGTTTACGAAGCTGAAATTGAAGAAAGTAGACAGAATTCCAAAGTAAATCTCCATTCTGCAGAAAATATACAAAATGAAAATAATCATCATGATAGCATGAAGAGGAAACCAATAGTTTCTGATTTTCAACCAATAAAAGTTTTAGGTAAAGGTTCCTTTGGTAAAGTTATTTTAGTTAAGCACAAAACAACTGGCAAGTTATATGCACAAAAGCAACTAAAAAAGGTTACAATGATTGTCAATACAAAAAATTACGAAAGGACACTCACGGAACGTACAATTCTTGAAAAAGTGTCACATCCAAATATTGTCAAACTATATTATGCACTTCAAGATTTTGATAAAGTGTATCTTTTCTTGGAATATTTGGAAGGTGGTGAATTATTTTTTCACCTAACACAAGAACGTATAATGAGTGAAAAAGTTGCTTGTTTCTATGTTGCTGAAATGATTTTAGCTTTAAGACATTTACATAAAAATGCAGGTGTTATTTATAGAGATCTTAAACCTGAAAATTGTTTACTTAACAGATCCGGACACTTGGTTTTAACAGATTTTGGCTTAAGTAAAGTATCAGAACAATGTAATTCAATGGATGGTACTGCTCAATATATTGCTCCTGAAGTTATTAAAGGTGAACTTTATGATTCACGTTGTGATTGGTGGTCACTGGGTGCAGTTATGTTTGATATGTTAACGGGCCAACCCCCATTTACAGGTAACAACAATAAAAGAATTATGCAGAAAATTGTATCTCAAAAAATCAGATACCCATTTTATTTGTCGCAGATTGCAAAAGATTTATTGAGTAAATTATTAAATAAAGTTTTCGAAAAAAGGATCAATATTGATGATGATGCCGTTTTTAAGAAAATTAAAGAACACCAATTTTTCAGGTATATTAACTGGAAATACCTTGAAGAACAAAATGATGATTTGCAACCACCACCAATCATCCCAGTTATAGTTAATCCTGAAATGGCTGAAAATTTTGACGATGAATTCACCTCTTTGGATATAACACCACCAAATTCCCCAATTTCAAGATTCATCTATGATAATATTGAAGAAAGTAGATCAAGTTCATCGTCATCAATTATTAAAATACAAAAACCTGATGATACTGGTGCTTTACAAGAGTCTGTTTATTTTACTGATTTTTCTTTTCAAAGGCAAAGTTGGACCCACTAATTACTTTGTTTGTTTTAAATTGTACAATATTAACTTTGTATTAAAAAATAATTTGCTTCATAAACTTTACTTATGTATTTGATGAAGTCGACGGAACCATAACTATCTTCCCTTCTACTACATCATCTGTAGCATCTCTAAATTTTTCTTGGCTCTCAAGATAAAACATCATATCAGTTACTTGCTCAGTTAAATCTATATTTTTCTTTTTGATTTCTTCATTTTCATTCATCGTCGATTTCAATTTTTTGATCAAACTAGTGTTCAAATCCGTCACTCGAGTTATATTAGCACGGATATCGTCTTTTTCTTTTTTTGTTTCACTAAGCTGAGTGGAAATTAGTTCCACTTCCCTTTTGACATTATTAACAGTTTCCTGTGTCTGTTGTGCAGTCTCTTTAAAAAACGTTAATGAACTATTAAGGTCAACTATAATCTTTTCATAATATTCCCTTTGACTTTCCATCTGACCTATTAGAATTTTAGAATATTCAAAACCAATCTTATCAACTTTCTCATCAGTGGTTTTCTTACTCTCATCATGTAATGGTAATTCAACAATCTTACCGTCTGCCTCATTCTGAACAAGTCTATGGACATAACCATCTTCCGCATAATCCCAAACTCTCTGCGTATTTGTTTCCATCGCAAAGCAATGTCCAGTTTCTTCCCAATGATGAATTGCATGTTGATTATCATATCTACCACAACCAATGTTACCACAAATTAAACAAATCCAAAGATTCTTATCTAATCCACAAGTACTACACGTTTCGGTGCTATCTGGTTCACTCGAGCTTGGTAATGATAATCCAGATAGGTCGCTAACCTGCTTAGAAACTGGCCTGTTAGTATAACGGCAAACTGGGCAAGTGTCGTCTTTCCATTTAGATAAACATGTTGAATGAAATGTATGTTGGCATGGAATTGTAAATAAGCCAGTAACATTACTATCTAATCTGTCGAGACAAACGGGACAAGTTGCGAGCTCAGTGTATTTTTTGGGCAATGACTTTTCTTCAATTGAATCACCTTTTTCAGATTCAATGGTGAATGGGTCTTCAAGTAAATAGGGTAATGCATTTTTTAGATTATCAACTTCATGTTTGGATTTTGGTCTGAATATTATTTCTTTAACTTCTACAACGGAACAAGTCTCAGGTTCGAACGAATTAAATTTCCTTCCTTGATATTTTCGTAAAAATGGTTTAACATTTTTTTTTGAACGAAATTTTAGTAGAATCATAAATCTATTTGGAGCAGATGATTTAATCAAACGAATATGAGATAACTTTTTCGTATCTTCTTCATCAAAAAATCCAAGTAAAAGGTCACTTGCACTAAAATAAAATGGAACCGAAAGTATTGCAACTGTTGTATCATCCCCTGGAACATGCTTCATAAAATCGGTTTCAATTTTGGAAATATTGATATGATTTTCCGAATCTTTGAACAATCTAATTACACCAACACCTAATAATTCAGCACGAAGCCTGTCATTCGTTGGTGAATTTGATGACCTATTAATAATACTATGAGAAAATGACATTGTGTCTGAATCTATATCAATGGATGTTACTTCAATTGCAGAAAATCGATAATCAATTGATGGCTTTGAATTTGTGTGTTTGTGTCTTTGTAATGATTGGATTTTGCGGAGCCACTTATTCAGTGATAACTTATTAACTTTTGCAGATTCTTGCTTTTTGGTAAAAATATTTTTATTCTTCCAAATGTCAGTTACCCAATCGCCCTGACTAAAATCTGTGTATGGAGTAAGGATATTTTTGTTAACTAACGTCTGTAAATAGTTTTCAGATGTACTGTTTGTGGGTGAATTGAAACTCAAAAGTTCGGTAAGTGAAAAAAGATCAAAAAAAAGCGTGTATTTGGAAGATTGTATATCAATGCAGTTATGCATAGCCCCACCTTTGCATATATGGCTTCGGAAACAGATAAACTCGTGTTTGCCATCCAGGCACAGGTAAAAGCAAGACAGTATTTTGGTTTGAAAACGGTACATAAAACATGACAGCTTCCCGCGAAAGAAAGGGAACATATTGTTAATATTTCGAGCATTTTATTATGGTGTCAAGGGAACTCTAGTTGTACTTTTTCTTTCCATAAAAAACATCACACTCTGAGAGAAACACAAATGTCGGATCACAAAGAGGAAAATAAGCCAAAAAAGACCATTGAAGATCTTTTCAAGCAATTGGCTGTTGCTGAAACAGATGTACCGGCACCTGGCGCTCCACCAAAACCAATGACCGAATATAAGTTTTGGAAAACACAACCTGTTCCAAGTTTTGAAGAAGAATCAACTGGAATAAGTGAAGGTCCGATTCAGCATAAAGCCCTAGAAGATGTTAGAAAGGAGCCATATATAATTCATTCTTCCTTTGAATGGGTTACGTTGGATTTAGAATCAGAAACTGAATTAAACCAACTGTATGAATTACTATATGAACACTATGTTGAAGATGTTGATGCAGTATTCAGGTTTGCATATTCAAAATCTTTTTTCAATTGGGCTCTTAAACCACCAGGATGGAAAAAGGAATGGCATGTTGGTGTTCGTGTAAAGGACACTGGTAAGTTAGTTGGTTTCATTAGTGGGGTTCCAGGGGATTTATCTATCAAAAAGAATGAAATTAAAAGTGTTGAAATTAACTTTTTATGTGTCCATAAACAATTGAGATCGAAGAGATTGGCACCTCTACTGATTAAAGAAATTACAAGAAGAGTCAATTTACATAATATTTGGCACGCTTTATATACTTCAGGTACAGTTTTACCAATACCATTAACTACTTGTCGATATGGTCATAGACCATTAAATTGGTCAAAGCTCAATGAAGTTGGCTTTACTATTTTACCAGAAGGTGAGACAAAAGCAAGTATGAATGCAAAAATGTCATTAAGTAGTGAACCAAAAACTAAAGGGTGGAGAAAAATGGAAGAAAACGATGTTGATGCCGTTTGGAACTTATACAAATCTTGGCAATCAAGATATTCAATTAGTCAAAAAATGTCAAAAGATGATATTAGACATTGGATTTATGGTGGCGATAATCAAGATGTAAAAGTTGTTCATGCATTTGTTGTTGAAAATAGTGAAACTAGAAAAGTTACTGATTTTGTTTCTTTTTACGTTTTACCATTTACAGTTTTGCAGAATCCTCTACATACAGAGATTGGTATTGCATATTTATATTATTATGGATCTGAAACTGGGGTTGGTAAAACATTAGATGATGAAGAATCTCAAAAACTTGTTAAAAAGAATTTAAAATCGTTAGTGAATGATGCAATGATTGAAGCAAAAAAATTAAATATTGACGTGTTTAATGCTCTTTCATCTCAAGATAATCCACTTTTTCTTGATGACCTTAAATTTGGTTTAGGTGATGGATTTTTGAACTATTACCTTTTCAATTATAGAGCTGCACGCATTGATGGTGGTATCAATAAAAACAGCAACGAATTTAGTGGAAACTCAAGTCAAGTTGGTGTTGTTCTTTTGTAAGCTTTTGTCTGTATAACTAGTAGTTTAATGCTCAACGACTACAGAACATTAATTTCTTAATATTACATAAAACATTATACATTAATCACCAAACTTCATCAATAACTTGTTTGCTATCAATATAACCCCTAAGTTTACCCCTTGCCATTTCCAGATCAGCATCAACATCAACATCAACATCAACATTATTTTGACCATTCATAGTTTGACTGTCGTTCTCGGTTACTTCTGAAATGGTTACACCATGTCTCGTGTTACTATCACTATCGTTAATCTCCGCATTTTCATTATTGGAAACACTAAATTTAAGGTAATCAACAATATCTTTATCAAATCCAATGACAAGCCCATCCAATTTTTTCAAAAGACAAGGATGAACATAACTTTGCATCGCCTCCCTTTCCTCTTCTATTGTACTACACTTTCTCTGTGATTTACTGTTCATTGTGATTCTTGATGGTACAGTTATTGGCTGAATTGATTGTTCTTCTGTTGTCGTTGTTGACAATGTGGGGATCTTGCCATTATTTTCTTGATCATCAATTATAGACGCATTTACTTCTGTTGATTCTGCTGTGGCATAGTTATCATCGATCACATTTTCATCCAAATCAAAATTTGGTAAATTATCATTTGAGTTATTAGTTAATACCGCATCGCATCCTTCGTCACCATTAAAAAGTCTACTTACACTATTTTTTCTATTCATAGTGTCATCAGTACTTGATAACCCAGTCCCTAAAAAATACCCATCCAGGCCATCATCAGCAAATTCTGGCTCAACACTTTTACCATGAGTTTTGATCGCATCAAGTGCAATATAATTTAAAAGTGGCTCATAATTTTTGTTAAAAAACATCAAAGCTATGAGAGTTACTGGGAATAGTGGTAGCATGAGTCCAGCAAGAATGAATGATTGTTCTAATGCAAGGGAGCCAAACATTTGTAGATGAAGAAAAAACACACCTAAACAGATTCTTTTGAAAATAATTGGCCATGCTTTACCTGTACTGTGATATGGGTGAACCAAAGAATAAACAAGTTGATATTTGTAAGTGTAAAAACCTAAAATAAAATAAACTAAACCCGAAACCAAAATTTTTGTCGAAATTGAAGAATATAATATGGTTATGATAAAAATCATTATATGTTGAGGCAAGATAAGGCCTAAATCAAAGATTGGAGGTTGAAATAAAAATTCTCGGAATTTCCGTGGAGTTCGAGTCTTAAAGTTAAGAACAAAGTTCCAAAATAGTATAAATAAATCACCAATCTGTAAAAGCTTAAATGGAAACATAGTTAAACCTTGAAGCAAAATCAAATCAATATAAAATAAAGAAAGTGATTTAATTGAAGTTGCAAGTAATGGAGCAATCTGTGTCGTATCAGTTAATAAGGCTTTATAGCTGGAAAGCGTACCAAATAATGTAAAGACAAGAAAAAGATTGAAAAATATGTACAGAAAGTTTTTCTTAATGACAGATATTTCCACATCAACCACAGATCCCAGGCCTTGTAGACTTGAAAGAGATGAAATAACATAAGGTAACGCCACATTAATGAGGGTGAATAAATATGTCGGTAATAACCCAGTAACAATTGTACGAGCTTTATCGTGCTTTATTAAATAATCACCAAGTTCTCTCCACATTTTTCTAATTGCATTGACATTCAACAAAGATGTGATATATCTAATAGGAATGATTAATAAACAACTAAAGACAATAATAATAAGTTCTATAATATTCTTTCTGATCATAACAGTGTTGCTATTTAGTAATAAGTTGTTCCAGTTGACATCCAGAGGGGCTGGTGCTAACTCTGTAATCAATTCAAAAACTTTTGGCGAAAATACAGCTTGTGCCGCCATTTGTGCGTCCGTAACTGAGTCCATTGTAATAAATGCAAGGGGCAACCTTGGAAATTCAGCTGTTTCTTTTAAATGTGTAATTTCTTCATTAATTTTAAGTAATTGTCTTGCAAGTACTTCAATTAATTCTTTATTTGAAGGGTTCATTTTAAAACAGGATCTTTTCTTTTTATTGTATTTATTACTATCGAAAGCTAAAATGTAGGGTTTTCCATCAGCTGAATTATCTACAATAATTGAACTATTATCTTTATTATATTGTTGAGGATGGTAAATAATATCATCATTTGTTGGGGGTGTTTTGGCTTCAACTATTTTTAAATGAACATTTTGAATATTAGGAGTGTTGAATAAATTAACATCAATTCCACAAACAGAAGAATATAAAATTTCTAATTTTTCAATTACATTATCCCTTTTTTTGAATAGTTTTGCCAATAGAGAATAATCATAAACAAAGTTTATTTGATCAACTTTACCGACATTTAGCTCTTGAATGTGAAACTTTAAATCATTTTCATTACGCATTTTCTCAGGTATATTCTTAATAAAAATTGTCCGATCTGTTATTGATCTTTGAGACCCTAAAAACCTTTGCCTTGTTTTGATAATATGATTGGTTTCTTTGAATAAAAAGTAAAATATGATCACTGTAAAAATATATGTAAAAATTGTAGAGATAGCTAGATAAACTATAGGTTCAGAATTTTCATCTTTGTTCTTATCAATTTCAAACATTGTAATATATTTTACAATAAAACCAAAGGAAGAACAATCTTTATCAAACGATCCTATCAGAAGATACCTTATCGGGCTCAAAATGCAAAGTCCGAAAATGCTCAAAGATAAAAGAATCTTAATTGACATTCTAAAAAAGCATAAAAACACGTAAGATTCTAACCCGATTACTTGTAATAGCTGATCGTTATTAATAGATATTAATATTCGTATCCAACTAAACATATCATTCGGTAGTTTTTTAATCTTTTTATTTTTATAGCTTCTAACACTAAAAAATAATGGAAATTTATATCTGATAAAGCAAAATGTAAAAAATAACAATAATCCAAGCGTGGAACATACATATAGCTGAACTTTAAAAAGTGTTTGTGTTTGTCTTCTTGGATCAAATAATGGCGGTTGATTATCATCATCGTTTCCTCCATCACTACTAACACTGTTTAGTGATGTTAAAGTTGCGATTGATGCAGCACTTGTAGAATTGCAATCTGATAAAATGTCTACTACCATCCCAGTTATATTATGTGTTAATTGCAGCACATCTTGCTTAAACTTAGCACTAGAATCAAACATTGTAATTTGTAAGATTTTAGGGCCTCTTTAGTTATTTTTTATAGTTAATTCTTGCGTTATAATTGGAATTATAATTGACTCTAATTATAAATTTTTCTAAACCGTAAGCTATCCTGAGCAATATTAAGGTTATTTTTATCTGTGGTGAATGTACTTATTTTCCAATGGTGACAAGTCAAAAAAACTCTTTTTGTTTAGTGAACCGGTATCAAATTAAAGCTGTTTCACTTGCAAAAGGGCAGTTTCATTTTTCAATTGTTGTGACAATTCGAATTGTCGCACGTCCCTTAAAATTTTTTCATTTTTCATTTTTCACTTTTTCAACGATTTTGGCTTTTGGGTGTTGACATTATAGTTTGTTAAAGTTCCTTTGACTTTTGTCAACCATAAAGCTGCTGTTGTTTATTGTTGCAAATCTGGTATTGGTTATTGGGACTCTTTGGTGTTGTGACTAATTTATTATACACTTTAAGGTTAACAGAAAAGATTTGTCTGGTACATCATTTTTTTTAACTCACTTGATTATTTATCATTGCATATTTTAGGGGCACATTTCTTTAAATTATTCAGATTAGGGTTAGTTGGTTTTTTTATAAAGGGCTAAGTTTTATTTTAGGTTTCTTTTCATATTTTAATTAGTCGCATTTCAGTTAATTACTTAATAACAATGACCGACCTTTTACAAGGTCTAAATTCAGTAACTGATAAAAATTTATTATCCGAATCAAAGGTTTCTAATAATGACAATATGAATGTATTACAATCATCATTATCTTCAGAAATTTCATCGAATGACAGTTCAAACTGCGGTGAATTACCAGATGCATTATCTTCAACTAGTAAAATTTCCCCAATTTATATTTTTCTTAACTTTTCATCGATTTATGAAAACAATTTAAATAAAATTGAGTTCGAAAAAGCATCATATATGGTTGTTAATTCATCTGATTTCACCAAAATTGAAAAAAAAGAATTTAATTTTATTAGCAACGAAGTTGATTCAGAAATTAAAAGTGCAGATGTTAAGATAAAATCAGACTCGTTTCCAAATTTTATTCAATCATTGACTGACTCTATTTATACTTATTCAATTTCTGTTGAGAAGCCCTTTGTTTTTATTGTATCGAATGGTTGGGATTTGAAACTTAAATTTATTAAACATTCAAAAGATATTGGTGAACAACTACCAAATTATTTTGAATATCCAACATATTTTGATTTAAGAAAAGAATTTATTAATTATGAAGAGATGAATCAACTTGTTGAATTTAATTCAATTGCTTATAAACAAGTAACATTAGATTTTATGAAAGAAAGGTTGGGTATTAAGAAAGAAACTGAAATTGAAAATCAGTTAGATTCGTTATACTCAATCACTAAAAAACTTGTTGAGTTGGATAAATCTTCGAAAATTTTCAAACAGCCCCATGATATGAATCTTGATTTGAGTCAATTTTTTATTGAAAAATCAAGGGTTACTTATTTGACAAATTTATCAAATGATACAACACAATCTGATTTAGAATCATGTTTCACACAGTTTAACGGACGTACAATTACATTTTGGCTTATCAAAGCACCAGCCACAAGGATAGAAAGTAGTGAAAATTCATCAAGAACGGTTTCGGGATTTGCTATTTTTTCAACACATGAAGATGCAATTGAATGTCTATCAATGAATGGTTTATTATTGAATGATAAATTAGTCGAAATTCAACCCTCATCCGTGAATGTTTTAGATAAAGCACAAGAACTTTTGGCACCCTTCCCATCATCAAAAAACAGATCTAGACCAGGTGATTGGAACTGTCCATCCTGTGGATTTTCAAATTTCCAAAGAAGAATTGCATGTTTCAGATGCGCCTTTCCTGCAGCGTCTGCTGCTGCCATTCAGGAATCAATTTATAATGGTAATGTTTCGTCAAATGCTTCATCATCTACGGTTAATTCAAATGTTAAGCTTACTTCGTATGGTAATAATGGTAATAATGGTATTAGTGGTAATAATAATAATAATAATTACAAAATTCAGAACAACAATGGTGTTATTAGTTCATTGAATTACAATACTGGTAATAATCAAAAATATAATAATAACTCTAATAACAACTATAATAATAATTATAATAATCACTATAATAATGGCTATAGTAATGTGAACAACGCTTACAACAACATGAACAACAATTACAGTAATATGAATGGTAAAAATGGTGATTCAGGGGGTTTATACAATTCAAACAATAGTAATAACAATATGAACAACGGAAATAATAGCGGTTATAGCAGTAGACAATCGTCAAATGTTCCATTTCGTGCAGGTGATTGGAAATGTATTAATGAAACATGTTCATATCATAATTTTGCTAAAAATGTATGTTGCTTAAAATGTGGTGCACCAAGAGTACAAAGTGCAATTATTAATGGTCATGCACATAATCAACATTACAATCATAATAGCAATATTAATTCAAGTAATAATAATGATGTTCATCATGGCCCCCATAACAATTCAAAAAACGTTACTAGTCA
Source organism: Pichia scutulata (assembly GCA_030560845.1). Taxonomy (NCBI): domain Eukaryota; kingdom Fungi; phylum Ascomycota; class Pichiomycetes; order Pichiales; family Pichiaceae; genus Pichia; species Pichia scutulata. The sequence goes on from JAKTWB010000083.1 coordinate 49,977, forward strand.
TCTTATGGACAATTATTCGTCAAGATCAAATTCATTGCCTAATCACATGAATTTGCAAGTTAATGGTGGGATTGGAAATTTTAGTAATAATAATATTAATGGCAATACTAATTCATATTCAAATCAACAGGCAAATTATAATAAATTTAAGCCGAATGATATTTATAGTTTGAATTCTGTTCCAACCACCCCGACCAGTGCAAGAAATAATAATACGACTAATGCAAATACATCAAATTATTCGTCATCGAATTTGAATAATATGACATCAAGCCAAATTTTAAACCAAGATTTTGATTTATCAAATAGAATTGGTGGTTTATCAATTAATAATACTGGAGCAAGTAATAATAGTAGCATCAGTGGTATCAATACTATGTTTAATGTTAATGCACCAAACTTAAACATGAATTCGATTAATAACTTGAGTAATAACTTGAGTAATAACTTGAGTAATAATTTGGGTAATCACTTGAATAATAATTTGAATAATAATTTGAATAATAATTTGAATAATAATTTGAATAATAATTTGAATAATAATTTGAATAACAATTTGAATAATAATAACTTAAATTCAATGGGCAATACATTTGGTGGAATTAATAATATGACAATTCCAATGAATATGAATAACGGATTAGATATGAATCTAAATATGAATTTGAATTTGAATAATCTTAATAATTCAGTACATAATAAACATGTTGGTGGGTTGAATAATTTTGGGTTAAATGGATTAAATGGGTTAAATGGATTAAACGGTTTTGGATTGAATGATTTAAGTAGAACGTTAAGTTCACCAATTATGTCAAGTCCTATAATTGGTGTCACGGGATTTAATAATCCTGTTTCTGGATTTTCATCAGTTGATAATGCTTTCAAAAATAATGATAGTGGTAATGATAGTGGTAATAGTGTTGGTGGTGAAACATAATTAATAGATTAAATGGTTTGGTGTATGCATGTCTTTTTTTTATTATGGATTTTATTTCTTGTATTTTGTTTTTCTTCTGTTTAAAAAATTTATTAGTTATTTACTGGTGAAGTATATAAAAGTTTTATATGTTATTTTAAAAATGATAGTTTAAACTACTCAAATATTGTTTTGTGACAATTGAAGAAGAAGATTCGAGAGATTTGAGATTTGAGAATTGAGATCAAAAATTTAAACTGACATGAAATGAGGATTAGAAAAATAGAAATTATCGAAGGAAAAAAATTTTCCAAATTCAGTTTTTTCTCTACAAACAAATCATACATCATATTATACAAGATGGCATTATTTGATGTCGATGGCTGGGGTCTTGAAAACCGTAAGGTCAAAGCTGGAAACTCGAAAAAGAAAGAGAGGAAGCCAAAATATGAAGATGAAAATGATAATATTGAAGGTACAGATAACCTAGGTTTTGATATTCCAACGAAATTGAAAGTTGAAATCAAAGATGATGGTAATATTAAAGCCGGACAGAAAGAAAACAAAGTGAACAAAGATAAAAAGAGTAAAAATGACAAAAAGAGAAAAGATGAAAGTGAAGAAAGTAAACCAGCCTATAAGAAACAAAAAGCTGAAATACCACCTGAATTTACAAATGAAATTGATCCATCAAAACTTACACCATTACAACGTAAAATGTTAGCAAAATTGAGTGGATCGAGATTTCGTTGGATTAATGAACAATTGTACACAACAGATTCCAAAAGTGCTTTAGAAATGATTAAAAAACAGCCTGAATTATATGAGGAGTATCATAAAGGTTTTGCATCGCAAGTTGAATCATGGCCAGAAAATCCAGTTGATGTTTTTACCCGTGAATTGATTTATAGAGGTGTTAATAAGATGATTAGTGCACCGGGTGGATTACCAGGTTTACAAATTAATGGTGAACGTAAAGTTGTTGTTTCAGATATGGGATGCGGTGAAGCAAATTTGGCAAAAGAAGTTGATAATTTTATGACTGAATATAAAAAAGATGGTAAAAATGCACTTAAAACATTCAAAAAGAAATACGGTCATGCAAAGGATGTTAATTTAAAAAATAAGAAATTGAATATCGAAGTACACAGTTTTGATCTTAAACGTATAAATGATAAAATCACTGTTGCAGATATTAAAAATGTTCCCTTAGGGAATGAAAGTACGAGTGTCGTTATATTTTGTTTAAGTTTAATGGGTACAAACTTTCTAGAGTTTATTAGAGAAGCGGATAGAATTTTAATTAAAGGTGGTGAATTATGGATTACAGAAATCAAGAGTCGTCTTTCAGATCCAAAATGCGTAGATTTTATCAAAGCAATTGAAACTTTGGGTTTCAAATTAAGAAACTTTGATGATGCAAATAAAATGTTTACAAAGTTTGAGTTCTATAAGCCATTAAAGGGTAGTAAAACTGTTGACGTTGATAGCATCAGAAATGGTAAGGCAGAAGGTGAATGGTTACTCAAGCCATGTATTTATAAAAGAAGATAGTGTAAATTAATAGATCTATATGCATATAGTTTGTATTCCCATGAAACTTTTATTGAGTTCTAGTAGTTTTCATTGGAAATCCGCCCACATTCCCACGAAGTTAAAACTTTCCCACCACCTCAAATTTTTCCCATGGAATTTCGAATAGGACACAAGCGAGTAAGTTTTTATAATTGAAAATACGTAGTCCAATGGGAATTAAACTTCTTTGTACAAAATAATTAGAATGTTCCCACAAATAAGCAAGATGGCCAAACTTAGAATTGGATACATTCCAGAACACTTTTCAACTCCAATGGCATTTGCCCAAAAATATGGGTTTTATGAAAAACATGGATTGAAAGATTATGAGTTTATTCCATATCCAAGTGGGTCAGGACATTTAATTACATCATTGAAGAATAGTGAGGTTGATATTGTTGTTGGGTTAACCGAAGCTTTTGTCAGAGGTATTGCGAATGGTGATACTGAATATAAAATTGTGGGGGAGTATGTCGAATCACCATTATGTTGGTCAATTTCAACTGGCAAACAACGTGATGATTTAACTGATGTTGAAGATTTGAAAAAGGCAGGTAATACTTGTATCGGTGTTTCACGTATTGGATCTGGATCATATGTCATGTCTTTTGTTTTGGGTTTGCAAGAAAAATTTCCAAGCCCATTCAAATTTGAAGTTTTAAATAATTTTAAAAACTTACGTGATAGTGTCAATGCAGGCAAAAGCGATGCCTTTATGTGGGAATATTTCACCACCAAAAAGTATTATGATAATGGAGAAATCAAAAAGATTGGTGAAATTTATACTCCTTGGTCATCGTGGGTTGTTACTAGTTCGGAAAAAACTGCACAGGCTGATATAACTGCATTTCTCAAAGGGACACAAGATGGTATTGCTTATTACAATAATCACGAAGAAGAAGCTCTTGACTATATTTTGGAAAACCTTGATTATAACGATCGTTCTGATTTACAAGATTGGGCATCCCGTGTGAAGTTTTCCAGCAATGTAAGTGCTGTCCAATATGAGAAAAACGTTCTTAACACTGCTAAGATTCTTACTGCTGCTGGAGTTGTTGAAGACCCCAACTTTGCAGACAAGTTGGACCGATTTGTGGAAAACAAAAAGTAATCGTAATCAACAGTCAATTCCCTTTTTGGAAATTGGTGAAATTTCATGTGGAAAAATAAAAGTGCATGTGAAAATTGCACACGTGTGTAAAATTTCACCTGAACCTTCACATTTATGTAGTGTTTTATACTTGTTTGTGCTTTTATAGGCCTTTAAATTGCAGCATAAAGACATTCTGCATATATCATGACTTTGAGTAGATCCCAATCGCCGGATTTTCCTAAAAATCCAGAACCAATACTACCGTCTTTAACCTATGATTCTCCGGTTACACCAACTTTTGTGAACGTTGAGCTAAGCACTGCAAATAATCATCAACGTATGTTTACTTCACCAACGACTTCGGAATTTGACAATGCTGCGTTTATGTTAATGTCAAATATTGAAAATAATAATCAAAGTTCATCTCAGATAGTCAACGCAAATTCACCATCATATTTTTTAAATCTTACAAATACACCACCATCTCAATCGATACCATCAACAGCAACATTAGATTTTGACTCAATAGGACAATTACTTATGTCACCGACTAATAATAACAGTAATAATAATGTTAACAGCATTGATAATAATAATGCCGTTAGTACTTCACACAATGCAGATCTTAGCATAAATGATATCTTTGCACAATCTCCACGTTTAAATATGGATCCAATATTCAAAGATTACCAGCCCATCCTCCCAAAGTCCATGAATCCTCCACTATACAATTCCAATACTATAACCCCACCACTATCTACTTTAGCACCAATAAGTTCAGTATCTGCTTCTTCAACCTCTAATATAAATCTATCAACGTTAGGATTCGGGTTAGATTTAAATGCAGCCCATAATGCAGATTTATTATCAAATACTGAAGCTTTAGCATTGGAATCTTTTTTAGATTCAATTGCCAATGAAGGTGTCGTTAAAACAAAATTAAAAACAAAATTTTTAAATAGCAAAAAACGTAACTTAGCTATAACAAATAAGAATGATGATTCATCAATAGATGTCAAACAAGAAACTGTAACACCTGATCCAAGTCCGAAAACCAAACGTGTTAAAAACGAATCCTCGACATCAGATACAATAGATAAGAAGCAACTTTCTAAACAGGAAAGAAAAGCATTTCATAATATAACTGAACAAAAACGTAGAGATATGATTAAAGAAGCATTTGATAAATTGAATTCATTAGTTCAGTCATCTATTTTTGATTTACAAGATTATGAAAGTTTGAGCAAACAAGTTAAAAAGAGAAAAAGAAAGTCAACCGCAATTAATAAGAGACCAATGAAAAAATTTGAGGTTTTATCAAGATCTGTGAGAGAAATTCAAATACTAGTTGAGAAAAATAAACATCTGTATAATTTATTAGATGAATCAGAAAAAGAAAACCCAATTATTAATGTCAATGATCGATTCCCAGTATTGCCATAACCACTTTCCAGGTATGGGCCTGTCAAATACTCAATATTTGTATAACAATATTTATGTATAGTGTGTAGAATAAGAGTGGTGTTTAATGTTTAATGAGTTAGAAAAGTTTAGAGGAGGCTCGAACGCGTTTACAAAACACTAAATCGAGAAGTTTTGAAAAGTAAACAGTTCAATCAGCATCCTTTTTTTCGGTACACTTATTCTTAGTGTATACCAACAAAACTCTAAAAGTGTTTTTAGATGTACGGCCATACAAGGAGACCAGTCGAAAACTGGCATTATGATAAATATAAGGATCCACATGAATTTCCTATTTTAGATTTATCTTCAGATGATGGTACTCCAGATGCAACAACAACATCATCGGGAACACTATCAAATAAGATTCCTCAAATTTCTGATGAGAAATATAAGCAAATTTTAAATCGTAAGAATGAATTAAAGAAAAGAAGTACACTTTCCAACATTTCAAATAAAATGAATGATGTTCCCACTTTAACCTTCAAAGAAAAATCAAATCTATTAAACCTAAAAAACGATGACGAGAGTAATAAAAATCAGAATATTGAAGAATCAAAAGAAAATACAACTGCTCCTGGTGTCTTACTGAGTTCATCAACTCCAAAAGTTAATACAATTATTTCAACATCGAGTGATTCAGTCAAGATTGATAAAAAGTTGTCACCATTTTTAAACGAGGCAAATGAGAGTAATTCTTCCAACGTTTTGGAATTAATTAAAGCTTTACAATCTGAAACATTGAAAAATAAAGAGCTTGAAACAAGTTTATACAAAAAGGATATTCAAGTTAAAAATTTTCAAACTGAAATTGATAAATTAAGTCATGAAAACTCCACAATAGTAAACAAAAATATTGAGTTAACTTCCAAAATTGATCTATTAAATACCCAAAATAATGCACTGCATTCAAAAGCTGTCAAGATTTCAGTTGATTCTGAAAAGTTTGAAAATCTTAGTAATGAGTTTGAAAGGGCAAAATTATTAGTATCAAAGGAGCGTGATTTAAATAAGAGTTTAATTTCAAATTATGATAATCAAATTACAAACTTAACAAATGAAAATTTAGAAATCTTGAAAAAGGTAGAGTTTGAAAAAAATCAAACTGATTATTGGAAACAAAAATGTCAACTGTTCGAAGAAGAGTCAAAAAAATTAAAAAATGAGGTAAGAAGTGTTGAAGTTAAAAATGAAAAATTAAACAATGAAATAAAAGAATCTGAAGTTACAATTGAAAATTTAAACGCAACTTTAAAAACCACTGAAAATCATTATCAATCAATAACTAAAAAATATGATGAACTTGTTATCAATAACAAAAGTATTAATTTACAATATGATGGACTTGTTAAAGAAAATGATTTAAACAAATTGAAAATTAAAGATTTAGAAAATAAAGAAAACGAATGGTCACTTGATTATATCAAAGTGAAAACTGAATACGATACCAAATTCAAGACTCAACTTGATCAGATTAATGCTAAAACAACTGAACATGATACTTTGATGAAATTAAATAAATCTTTAACATTAGAAATTAATCAACTATCTGAAGAAAATAATAGAATTAAAGGCTTTAATAGCAAATCAATCCCAATTACTAAAGATAATTTTCAAAATAATAAGTATAACCTATTAGATATGAATTTAATTGATGAATTATCAATTATTGAATTACAAAATATAATTAAAAATATTTTGAGCTCATTTGATATAAAGTTCACAGATTTGAAAAGTCATATTTTATTTATACGTGATTATATTTTTGTTTTCTTTGATGAAATCCACAGTATTTTGCATTGTTCAAATGATAACAATATGCTAGTCATTGATAAATCAGTTAAATTGAATAGATCAGACACTGATAAATTTAAATTATGTATGAATATTTTGCTGAATGATGTTAAAGCTCTGAAAGGTATTAAAAATTAATAGACTAAAAATATTTCGGTTAAGGTAAAAGTTACTAAATAAGTTTCATGTTTTGTTTCTGTGTGCTATATAAGGTAAAAAAGAATGTTGTATAATTAGCTATAATTGTGTTTTTTTAAATTTGCATGTTTCGTGATACGTAAAAATAAAATACTATAAAAAAATTCAAAAACTAAAATTTGAAAGAAATAGAAAACGAATAATCTTACTTCTTTAAGGTTGCCAAATCAATTGGTGAACCTGGGGTTGCAATATAAGGATATAAGATGTCAGTCAAGAATTCAGCTAATGGCTTTGCACCAGTTAATTCATCTTTTAATGCTTGAGCTGCAATATCATATTTGTTACCTTCTTTATGGGAAGATTTTGCAACTTCTTCATCAATTAGTTTACAAACATAATCTGCAGTAATGGTTTTTCCTGTATCATTCATTTTAACTTGATGTTTACACCATGACCATAGTTGTAATCTTGAAACTTCGGCGGTAGCAGCATCTTCCATTAAATGATTGATTGGAACACAACCTAAACCTCTTAACCAAGATTCCATATAATTCAAACCAATGAAAATATTTGCATTTAGACCTTTCATGGTAATTTCACCACCCTTAATATTTGTATCAACTAACATTGATTCTGAAACTTCATCAGTTTTCAAAACAAACAATTGATTTGGAGTTGGCATGTGTTCTTCAAAGACAGATAATGCAGTGTCTAATAAGCCAGGATGTGCAATCCATGTACCATCATGACCAGCAAGAACTTCTCTTAATTTATCCTTTCTAACAGCTTCTAAAGCAACTGAGTTTGCAGCTGGATCATCTTTAATTGGAATGAAAGCAGCCATACCACCCATTGCATGAACACCTCTCTTGTGACAAGTTTTAATTAAACCTTTAACATAATTGGTCATAAATGGAACTGACATTGTAACTTGTTGTCTATCAGGTAAAATATGTTCTTTTTGGTTTCTTAATCTTTTAATAGTTGAAAACATGTAATCCCATCTACCACAATTTAAACCTGAAGAATGTTCTCTTAAAGCATATAAAACTTCATCTAATTGATAAGAAATTGGTAAAGTTTCAATTAAAACAGTTGCCTTGATGGTACCTCTTGGAATTTCAAGACAATCTTGAGCAACACAAAAAATATCATTCCATAATTTAGCTTCTAACCAATGTTCCATCTTTGGTAAGTAAAAGAATGGACCTAAACCTTGAGAAATTAAATATTTTGCATTGTGGAAAAAGAATAAACCAAAATCTAAAATTGACGCAGAAATTGGTTCACCACCAACAGTAATATGAGAATCAACCATGTGCCAACCTCTTGGTCTAACAATCATAACAGGAACTCTTCTACCTTCCCTGTTAATTCTGTAACGTTTACCAGTTTTTTCATTAGTGAAATCAATTTTATCTCTAATTGCATCATAAAGATTAACTTGACCATAAAGCATGTTTGACCAAGTTGGAGCACATGAATCTTCAAAATCAGTCATATAAGTATGAACATCAGTATTGAAGGCATTGATAATCATCTTAGCATCAGGTGGGCCAGTGATTTCAACTTTTCTTGACATTAACTTTGGATGATTTACATTACATCTCCAATTTGGATCATTTCTAATATATTCAGTTTCTTTTAAATAATGTAATGGGGTTCCAGAATCAATTTGCTTTTGAACTTCTTGTCTATTTGCTAATAATTGTTTTCTTGTGCCATTGAATGCTTTGTGTAGCATGACAACAAACTTAAGAGCATCGATAGTTAAAATATCCTTTGGAGTTGCTTCAGAAAGTAAAGGTTTGTCAGTAACATCACCAAGAACTTGAACATCATCTAAGGATGTAACGAATAATTCAGCAGGATGAGGCATTGTGTGTGTGTGTGTTTTGTGTTGTATTATTTATGTTTGGTTGTGTAAAACTGACAGTAACGTTTAGTCCAAAATCAATTGCAAACACACGGAATAACCCATCCTTTTATACTTGTCAGCGTCCAAAATCCTGTCACCGGCCCTTGATCCGAATACCGCAAAAGACGGCTCAGCTCTATCACCAATTTCCCGTCAAGGCGCCCAATAGCAGCCACTTCGCATCCCACACCATCCCGTTCTCTGTTCAGGAAATACCACATGCCCGCCGAACCGACAGAAAACCTCGCCGGCCCGCTTTTCCGCAGAGGGGAGTCAGAGAGAGACAGCGACAGAATCTGACTCGTGATGGCAGGAGTCAGCAATCGCGGCAGACCAAGCGGCTGTTTTGTTTAAAATCGCGTATTTTCAACAACCCGTCGCGTCGGGAATCGGATAAACTTTTCACTAGATTAAATGCCTATCTGTAACTATACAATTACTTTTATACAGGATGATTTCACTCTTTTCAGTAATTATAAGATTTCACCCTACTGAAAACAAAATCCCTTTCATTTGTTCTGTTTAATGAATTATGACTTCTGTTAATGGTGTCGTAAAACCCTAAATCCACCCATTCAAGTTTGTTATGGCGATGATACTTACCTGTGTTGACAATTCTGAATTTATCAGTGAATCTGTATTTTTCAACAGGCCCATCACAATTAGTTTCAACAGTTCCATCTAATGTAATGGTGTATGTCCCATGGAAAATCCTCAACCAATTCCTATTACTGAAACTATCAACTTTATTTATCGATTCATTCTCAATTTGTAAGTTCTCTTTTATCAGTTCCTCATCCTCATTCACTTTATACCCTTTATGTAATTTCGGTATCACCTTTTTAGGTTCTAAAATAGTGATTATTTTCAGACATGTCCCATCACTGAAAAATCTATAATACCTATAATATGAAATCATTTTATATGGTAAGTTCCATGAATTTGAATTTTCACTTCTTGCACCTTCTTTCATGTATGTAACTTTACTAATGTAAACTCCACGAAACTTTAAAAATGGTCTCTCACTTAGCATTTTATGGTAATCAAAACCCCAACGTTGATCAATTGATGTCTGAAATTCATTTTCTTTCTTGTCTTCATCATCGTGGTCTTCAGTATTTTCTCTATTTTCTTCCAATAAATCTTCTTTATAATTCTGTCTTTCATACACTAGTCTACTTAATAAACTCCATATATTTTTGTCAAAAAAACCAATATACGCCAATCTTTTACACACTAAACTAAAATCAATCCAACTTGGTGTATCATGAATGATCAAAATTTCTACTATGTTTAAAATAACTTCATATGGTAGTTTTGAAAAATAAACAGGCTTCTCTTCATCTTGGGCAACAAATTCGCAGTTAGCGTAACTTTTTAATAGTTCAGACAATTGTGATTTAGTTAATTCCAGTGGTTTAATATTTTGATTGATTTGTGGTACTTTATTTATTTTGTCCTTTGTTTCGATTACTTTTTGACTTTCTTGATGTGTTGAGTTTCCAAAATACTTTTCCCTATATTTTAAATCAACCTTTTCATCAAGTTTGAACGCTTTCCAGTAATAATCAGATGCATCGTTTAATTTACCGTCTTGTTCTTTTGCTGATGCTAGTTCAAATAATTCAAGCGCAATTTGTTCTCGGCTTTTGATTGGATGTTCAATAATTTCCTTAATTGACAATCCTTTTAATTCATTCTCCAGTTTCTCAACGTCCACTTGCGACATCGTGGATACGGATTTATTCAGAAGAAGTTATTGATTCTTGAATACAAGTTCATGATTCTCCATTTCGGTCAAAATTCACGTCTCTCCAATTTCCAATTCTAAAATATTCGCTCTAATCAGTGTGATAGGAAATTTCACTAGTATATATTTTATATACCAAAGCAGAGACTCCACGTCTTGTGATTATTAACAACAAGTCATCCTTTAATCACTTAAAAATAATGGTTGCTTGTATATCTCTTACATTTGCTGTTTCAACGGTTGAAATAGCGAGATAAATTTCCCAGAAATAGATTCATCAATTGAAAACATAGATTATGCACTTAATTTACCAATTTAGGAAAAACTGAAACGAGACAAATATGAAACAAAGTTGTAACATATCATAAACTAAACGTTTTTCAAAAAATTCGGATATATCACAAATAAATGATAATATGTGAATCAAACACATAATGTATGATTGATGACTTTCCATTGTCTTCAATTATTCTGCATCATATTTAAAGGTTCAGTTTTCAAATCAAATTAGAAACATTTCTTAAACCATTATTTTTTACCTTTTAATCTTTTGTGATTTATAAATTAAGATTAATCTCAATTTCAGCATTTTTGATACACGTCTTTTTATGATCCATTATATAAACATTATTAGTTATTTTATAATCAATTAAACAAGGATGTCTAGTATTGATGATGATATTCAAGAAGTTAAGTTACTAGCTGAAAAAGTTTGTGGAAAGCATAAAATTTCGTTTATTGGATTTTTTCAAAATACAGACAAATCATTTGAACGCATGATAACTGAAGGTATTGAATGTACGACACCCAACGGATCTTTTGATAATAATAATTTTAGTTTCAATAACATTTCAAGTAATTCGGATATCCAAAATGCACTTGCAAACTTATTGAATAATTCTTATCAACTTGTAAATACATCCAAAAATACTATCACTTCATCACCAAAACAACTTGCCAATTCTTCAATGAACACATCAATAAACAATTCATATTCATTATCCTCATCATCTATTAATTCAACAAACTCAAACTCAAATAAAAACTATAAATATGTTACAATTAATTCACAGAACAAAGTCGATGTTAAAAATTATCTATATAATTGCTTTGAAGAATTTCAACAAATTCCATGTAAGTTATTGGCAAAAAGTTGGATTAAAATAATTGAACCTAAAAAGCAATCTAAATATCCTTATAAATTAGGTGACGAATCAAAACCTTTTTGGTGGCCATCAAACTGTATTCATAGAGAACCAGATCATTTGAAAAAGGACGAAAGAATTAGTTTATTAATCAATATTCTAAGAATTTTCAAGCAAAAGGAAGTTCAATTGATTTATGCTGCCTCATTGATTAATGGTTTGGGTCAACATACAACAACTTCAAATAAAAAGGATGAATTTGGTGAAAGAAAGATGAATTTAATAAAAGATATGTTTAAGATTGTTAATGCACAATCAAATTTGAATATGAAAAGTATTAAGGTTATTAAACCAGGTAAAAAGTATTCAAGTCAGTTTTATCAAAGAAATTCCTCGATTACCAATAGGATCAGTAATAATAGTGCAAATGCCAATAATACGAATGATGTTTTAACCGCAAAGCCAACTGTTTCAAAACACTTAAATACCCCAGATAGTCAAAGTACACTTCGATTTCCCAACCTTTTGGTTACACCACCAACAATGAAAAATTCTGAAAAAATTAAAGCAACTAAATTAATTACAAATATGAATCATCAACACGGCTCTAATACATCGGAATATTTCTATAATGAGTTCATGGATTATATTCAACATAAACCTGATGTTGACAATAAAATTCTAAATTTTAACCAACATCAATGCAGCCCAATGTTGTCATCACCTTTTGTACCAGGTTCATCGCAGCACATTACACAGTTACGTACGCCATTAAAACCACACAATAATTCAGCTATTAATACCACAGCATTAAATTTAAATGAAAGTAATATAGATTCAAATTTTTTTGCTGGTAATTCACCACCATCGTCGACAGTTTTAAAACATCTGAATTCTACAGCACAAAATACGCCAAAAAGGCCAAACTCGACAAACCCAACCTTTAAGGTTTTCAACTATCAAGTATCACCACCACCAACTGGAATTTTCACAACACCAAAATCAAATTACAAAAATCAAAATAACAAACATATTCTGCATACATTGAATCCTTCAAAAATTAATTCATTAAATTATCAACTTCAAAATGTAATCAATAATGATGATAAGCATAGAACTATAAGTAAAATTATGAAGCCTAATAAAATTTCAAATGCTTCAAGTAAAAGGATACAATTAAATAGTGATGCAAATGAAGAAACTGATTGTGAAATGGAAGTCTAGTTAAAACACAAGGCGTGTATTAACATGACGGTATTCCTGAATCATTTTCTTTGCTTTTTAAAACATTTCAAAATTCTTTGCTTCTGTATGAAACTTGGCCACCACTGTATAAATGTGTATATTTAAACCACAACTTTTCCTCTTCAAAAAACTAAAACAAAAAAGTAAATGTAAACTCCTCATCAGGGGCTCGAACCCTGGACATTTCGGTCGACTTCAAATAGAATTCTTAAAAGCCGAACGCTCTACCGACTGAGCTAACAAGGAATTTATATTAAACTAAAAGCTATAGCCGTATATCCAGCAACGCAATATACCAGTTCACCTATTCTAACAGACACCAGGTTCAATTAATTACAAAAGGAGAAGCTCTCATTCTTCTATTTTGAATACTCTAAATTGTATATTTATTTATAGCTCTATATAACTTTAAAACACAATATAATTCAAGCTAAAGTGCACTAACCTGTTTTAAATGTTTTTGAGTATTAATTAGTCTGTCTATTGATATCGCACTGGCATTTGATTAACCTCCGAACTATCCGTTGTACAATTTCAATTGTTGATAAGCACTGGATCTTCAAAAGTAGGGAAGACCAGATTTTAAATTGGAAATTGGAAGTCAAAACATCCAAAAAAATAACTTTGAATGCAATTGGAAAACCCTATATTTAACATAATAAAGTTTTTACGAAGATGCTTTACAACAATATTAGATCGAATACATTGAACTTTAAACAAACTAACGGGGAAGAGCTACTCCCAGCTGTTGAAACAAGTGCCGTATTCATTATGAGTGGGCCGATAACAAACAGACCGCTTACCTTTTATTTATTTTATTATAATTATTACACTAATTTATCTTATATAAGGCCACGTATTTCTCTAATTATTTTACCCTGTCTAGTCTATTTTATCTTTTGTTTAACTAGCAACTTATCTAATTATCATGGGCACTACTTTGAGAATCAATGCATTACAACACCAGCATGTGAAACTTTATAAGTTATATAGTATTAGTAACAAAAAGCCTTTTTTATTACAGTTGATTGGCAAGCCGGATACAATTGTTCTATTCCGGTTTCTAAGTAAGCACTAATATACTAATTTTTTACATCACCTTTTATATTTTTTGTATTTATTTATTAGTATGATTTTCTCTTTCTACATGCTTTGTAGCAAATACGGTGAAACAGATTTTCAATCAAAAAAAAAAAGTATAATAGCTGTTTTAATCGGTTAAAAATCAAAGTTGGACAGCTTTTAAAAGAAATGCTGGTTCAGCTCTAGTGTATAGGAATAAGATAATATTATGTTATAAAATAAATTGTAAATATTAAAATTAAATAAGGAGACGTTCGAAAAGTACATAAAATAAGTAAAATAGGTATCAAAATTATATTTTTTTTTTCATTTCGTGATTAAAATGGTTCATTAGTCTTTTAGTAATCACCATCGTAGTAACTATCACCATCATCATAGTCATCTTCATCATCATCAGAATAATAAGAGGTTGGAATTTCATCTTGAATAACATAAATTTCGGAATCATCGCCATAACCTGTAGAATATGCTAAACCAATTTCTTGGTCTTCTAAATCAACAACAACAATTAAACTGTCTTTTAAGAAATTTGAACCTAAAATAATTGTTTCGTCATCATCATTTGGTAAAACGGATAAGATAAATCCATTTGGTGCAGATATATTATAGGAGAGATCAAAATAGAAGGAGTCATTGGATGGTGCTAATGGAGATGTTCCATTAACATAGATTGGTAAATCATCCCAGAATGGCACTACAAGGTTATCTAAACCAACATCATATGTAGTGTCATTAAGCACTAAGGTAAATGCAATATATTCAACAATTGAACTATAATCATCATCATCACTATCATCAACTTCTGGAATAGTTATAACATATCTACCTAAAGTTTCATTATATGAAACATCAAGGGTTGAATTTAATGTCAAAACAAATGATGATAAGACATCATTTGGTAAGAAAACATTATTGGATGTAGTATCAATAATTGCAGTGTATTCAGCATCAGTAATTGTAGATGTATCATAATCATTACCATTATCATCTTCAACAGCATAATTAGTAATATTAATACCTGAAATGTTAAATGCAATTGCTTCGTCAGCTTCAACTAATGGGAAAAAGGTAATATTATCTGAAATTAAGGAATAATCAATAGCACCGAACAAAATTGATGATTCATAAGAACCAATTGATAATGCATAAACAGCCTTTCCAATAACACCATTTTCAACAAGTAAGTATGGGAAAGACTTAAATGTTGAGTTTTCATTTGAATTACCAATACCTAAGACACCAACATTTGATTCAGAAGTTTCAGCAACACCAAAAGTAGCATCAATAGAAACACCTGAGATTTCAACCGTATCATTACCAATAAAACCGAAAGCATAATCATCAAATGAGGAAATAAATAAAGTTTCATCGGTTGAAACAAATGTTTCTGAAGATGAATAGTTGAAGACACCATAAAGTTCACAATTGTTTTCAAGAATATTAATTATATTTTCAATTGTGTAGTTACTGCTAGATGTGTCATTCTTTGGAACAAAATCATAAACGGTTGTTGTATTCGCAATATCTCTTTTTGCAAGAACAGGCTCAACGTCTCTCTTTATGAAACTATCAGCATCACCTGTAGTGTATATATCTAAAATATCAGATGCATCATCACTAGCATAATTGTAATAGTCAGAAGTAAAACCAGATACATAACTTTCATACGAAAAATCATCATCAGAATCAGCTATTGTTGCAATGGTATAAGTTGATCCATCGACAGTTGTAACAAGAGTTTCGAATATGCCATCGAAAGTTGCAGCATCAGTTGCAATAAGAGCACCCCTTGAAGTAATATGTTCACCAAAATCTTGAGCTATTGAAGGAAGGTCAGTAAAGAAACTGCCTGTCTTAGAAGCAGTTCTAGTAAATTCATCAATTTGATTAGTAATTACATTATGTTTACTTGAAATCAAAGATTGGTATTGAGTTTTTCTTTCATTTGCATAGCTTTGAATGTTAACTGAAGCAGAAGCGTTCAAAGCATGAATCAAACTTGAAGCTTGTTCTTCTTGGAAATTTTCTACAGCAGAGCTAACATTTGATTTCAATTCAGAATTCAAAGTATTCCATTCATCATCATCATCCAAATATGGAATTGAATAATAAGCTAAGCAAAATTCATTATCTTCAGAATTAACCCAAAAATCAGAAGATTTGGAGTCTAATTTTAATAAAACTGTTTGGTTATCAGAACCAAGTGAGAGTTGAATACCACTAAAATCTGGGCCATTGAACAAATCTTGTTTAATGAAACCTAACGATGAGAAATTTGAAGCTGCCACTTCAAATTGGTCCCTTTTGTAAATTGGGGAAGCCTTGACAGTAGTTGCCAACAAGGCTGCAAACATTGCGTTGTTGAATAACATGATTGTGAGTTAGTCAATTGTTGCACAAAAAAAAGCAAAAGATGGGAGAACGTTAGAAGAAGAAAATAAAAGCAAGAGCATAAGAGGGCAAAATGAAGGAAAAGGATAACATGGTAGTAGGGTGGAAAAGTATTGCCATTTAAATAATGTTCAATTAAGTAGGCTTACCTAGCCACAATCCAGTGAAAAAAATGAAAGTAGGAATTGGCAAGTTGCACAATTAAGCACTAATGACCGGATTGAGAAACACCAAAGCCTCGGCTCTCCGCACAATCAAGAAAGTTCCGCCCAGCCCCGAATAAACTAGAATAAAATGGGCAATGCACTGCTGTTAATAAAGTTAGGCTTCTCCTTGTTAACATAAAACGACGTCCAGTTGAATTATCTGCTCTGCCTCCGTGTATCTTGGCCACGTCTGATGCACAATCTCTTCTAATCCAAGACAGTTTTGACATATATTTCAGTCGATATTGCTTCGGCATCTTTTTATTTAATTTTGTCACAGCCCGTTTTTGTGCATATTTCAATTTCTGATTCGGGGTCTTCAGTTTTTTTAATCGGTATATAGCATGTTAATTAAGTTTGCGGGAATTTTTACACAATTACCAGTGGAACCAGTAGAATATTACACATGTATCATGGTAGCTAATAACCATTATTTTTGAACCATTGCTGAACGTCTTCTTTGGCTTGTATGCTCCATTTAACGTCATTATGGATACTATTCAATGCTTGCTTTAATCCCTTTTCATAACCCGTATTATCTTTATTTTTGAAAAACATCAGAATATCGGACTCTAAGTCCGCTGACACAAGGTTTGGTAAAAATCCTTTTACAACACGATCTAATGTCCACATTGAAACCTCATTCCTAAATTTACCATAGTTTGCTTTAAAAAAATCCCAGAATTCAATTTTCGCTTGATTGTTTGATACTAATGACATGGATAAAAATTGGTAATCCATTTCTGGAACACTGCCGTCAAAGAATAAATTTAAGATTCTTGGTAAGTATTCTTCAACTTTATTAACTGATCCCAGCGATCTTAATGCAACTTCACGTCCATCAATTGAACTTGGTTCTTTGATTTCCTTTAAAGCCAAATTAAAAATTTCATCATTACATGTTTCTTTATTCGATAACAATGTTCTATAAACTGCTTGTCTAAAATGTGGTTCAATTACGTTTGAATGATAAGCTTCTTTTGCTTTAATGATGGCACCTTCATAGTTTGAAATACCCGATTGTTCAAATAAAATTGATACTAATCTTTGTTGATTAAAATCAAGAGTTATGCCACTCCCAATTAATTCTTCATATTTGTTTTTATAAAGATCTCTTGAAAACAAAGTTAATTTTTTTGAAATCTCTTTATTTGAAAAAAAAGCAACTTTTAAAACATTTAATCTTTCAATTATTTCACTCCACACTGCGACATGATCTTCATTCTTCAATTGATTGACTAATTGTAAGAACTGTGAGGTTTTAATCAAGCCAGCTCTTGCACCAGCACTGGTATCTGCAATTAAACCAATTTTATCCTTTGCCGATAAAGTATTCAAATTTAAAGCAATATTATTGAATAATTCATCATCATAGAATACCCTATAAAACCCTGTAGTATCATTATTCAATTTAAGGAAGTTTTTACTTGAAATAGTTTTCTCTTTTGTAACCATATTTCCAATGTTTGGAATCCACCACGTAATTTCGTCATCCTCTTTTGTAATACCTTCAGTTAAAAACCTTTGTTGTCTAATTTTAATTTCATTTTCATTAATTTTGAAAACATTTATTGATGGATAACCGATTGCTCTGATCCACGGTTCCACCAATTCGGTAATATTTTTGCCCGAAACTTCACTGATTGAATCCCATAAATCATTAGATTTCGCATTGTCAAAAGGATATTTTTTAAGATAATTTGAAACACCTTTTAAAAACAATTCAACGCCAATTGATTCAGCAACCATTCGAACAACTGATCCACCCTTTAAATAAGAAATTGCATCAAAAATTTCATCAATCTCATTTGCATGATAAACTTGGACTTCAATTGGATGTGAAGTTTTCAAACTATCCAAATCTAAAGCAGTTTGCATTGCACCAGAAATAAAATCAGTGAAAACATCCCATTCTGGATGCATATTTTCAACACACAACCAACCAACATACGTTGCAAATGATTCATTTAACCATAAATCTGACCACCAATTCATTGTACAATAATTACCAAACCACGAATGTGCAATTTCATGTGAGACAACATATGAAACCTTTTGTTTATATGTGACGCTTGAATTTTTTGGATCAAACAATAAGGCAGTTGATCTGAACATAATTAAACCCCAATTTTCCATAGCATTTGCACCAAATTGTGGAACTGCTAATAAGTCAAGTTTTGGTAATGGATAATCAATATCAAAAATTCTTGAAAGATAATCAACTGCATTTTGTGCAGTTTCTAATGCATACTTGCCTGCATGTGATTGTCCAGGAATTGTATAAACCCTAATTGGTAGTTTAGATCCGTTATATTCACGCAATGTTTCAGATTCAACATATTCAAATTGTCCGATTGCCCAAGCAACTAAATAAGTTGACATTTTTGGAGTTTTATCAAATTTAAATAGTTTTTTACTATTTTTAAGATTTTCAATTTCATGTTCTAATGGCATATTTGATAATACTTGTAATTCCTTTGAAACTTCAATTGAAATTTCAAAACTTGACTTACAATTTGGCTCATCATAACATGGGAATGCCGATCGTGCATCCGTTGATTCAAATTGTGTTGCTAAAATATATTTAATTTCACCATTTGAATCTTTATAATTTGATGTATAAAATCCTGCCATATCAGTACGAATTTTCCCATTATAATTTATAATCAATTGAACATTTTCATTTTCAGATTTCAAAAGTTCATTTTCAAATTTGAATTCAACTGTTTCCTTATCATTATTTAACAATGTTTCATTAATTTTAGTACATTCTGAATTTTTAGATGTAATGAAAACTTCATCAAAACTTAAAAACTTTTGGTTTAAGATAATAGATTTTGAATTTTCTAAAACTTTAAAATCAATTTTAACTGAACCATTAAATGTGTTTTTATTATAGTCAATATCATAACATTTGATATCATAATTTAGTGGAATAACATTCCTTGGAAGTTGTTCGTGTAAGGAAGTATCTGGAAATCTCCTCTTATTAAGTGAAGTACACATATTTCTAGAAAACTTACAAGATCTTGAAGTTATCTTAAAGATTGACTTAAGCATAAAAAGGAATCAATTAAATTTCCAAAAGAACATAACACGAAGTGCAGGTATAAGCTGTCAAAAAATTGACTCCCACGACCATAGGCTTTCATGGTTAATTATTTTATATGCCTTGACACTCCACGCGATCGTTTAAGTCATCGGCCTCCATAACTTTGTGTGTATACCAAATTTATATTTTTTGACAGCATAATCTTGTGATATTTTTTGGTGATGAATATGCATTATGTATGGGCTCTAAGTTGGTATAAAAACAATATAAAGGATTGAGAGTAAAGAAATAATAAAAAAGGAAATCTTGATTTAAACTATAGAACTGAACTAATTGATATACATCCTTGCAATCATTCAACTGTAACTGATTTTGCTAAATTTCTTGGACGATCAGGATTATGACCAGCAGCACAGGACAAATAATAACTCATTAATTGCAATGGAACAATATTAATTAAACCTTGTAAACAATCAACTGTTTTTGGAACTGCAATACATCCAGAAGTTTTGGATCTATCAATTAAATTATCACCTTCGGTGAGGATAATAATTGGACGACCGTTTCTTGCTGTTATTTGTTGAATTGCCGAGTTAACCTTTGGAGAGAAGGAATCTTGAGTTGCAAATGCAACAACTGGCATTGAATCATCAATCAATGCTAAAGTACCATGTTTCAATTCACCAGCTTGAATACCTTCTGCATGTATATAGGAAATTTCTTTAATTTTTAATGCACCCTCCAAAGCTGATGCAAATTGATAACCTCTACCAATAACTAACATATTTTCTTTCTTATCTAAATGTTTTAAAGAAATTTCTTTGATTTGATCTTTCATTTCTAAAACTTTTGATATTTGGTTTGGAATATCTTCTAAAGCGTTTATAATTTCAGTATGACGTGATTTATTATCAATAACATTATTTGAAATTTGTAAAGCAATCATGACTAAAGCAATAAATTGTGATGAATAAGCCTTCGTGGACGCCACACTAATTTCTGGACCTGCATTAATATGAACACCACAATCAGTTTCACGAGAAATACTTGAACCAACAGAATTAACAACACCAACATTTAAACAACCTGCAGCTATACAATATTTCAAAGCTTGCATACTATCAGCAGTTTCACCAGATTGAGAAACAAAGATACATGTATCGTCTCTAAAAATCGGTGGTGCACGATCTAGAAAATCAGAAGCTAGATCAACTGAAACTGGAACACCGGTTAATTCTTCAAATAGTGACCTTACTGCTAAACATGAATGATATGAGGTACCACAGGCAATCATTTGGAATCTTCTAGATCTTCTAATACTTGCTAAATAAGGCTTTATACCACCAAGTATAATATTTTTATTTTTGAAATCTAATCTACCTCTCATTGTATTGAAAGTTGAGTCAGGTTGTTCAGAAATTTCTTTCATCATAAAATGATCATATCCACCTTTCATGATTTCGGCTAGTTGTAGTTCTAAGGTATGAACAGGTCTTGTGGTTGACATACCTTTACTTTGTCTTGCTCTATGAATATGTAATTCACCATGATTGATATGCGCAATATCATCATCTTCTAAAAATAGAACCTTTTTCGTATGTTCAATAACTGATGATGCATCAGATGAAACAAAGAACTCGATTGGCGTATTATGATCAGGTAAAATTGCTCTTGATTCAGATTTTCTCAATGCAGTCTTAAAATTTTTAGAAGGTAATAAATTACCACAATTTGATTCATTAGTTAGTTGATTATCAGTTGGATCAGCAATAAACTCAACGTCAACAAAATCAACTTTTAATTTTTGTTCAGTTTTAACACCAATTAACAAAGGGGAACCTTTTCTAGTAGCAACAATTTCATTAGGATAATGAACGGATTTAACCATTAAACCATAAGAACCTTGTAATTGATATAAAACATCCTTTGTTAGTTGGTATAACTCTAATTCTGGATCTTTTTGGTAATAATAATTGAATAATTTTGCAATAATTTCAGTATCAGTATCAGATTTGAAAACTTCACCTTCTTTTTGAAGAAACATTTTCAATTCTCTATAATTAGTTATAATACCATTATGAACAACAACGAATTGATTTTTAGGATCAGAAGGTTGAGGATGACAATTGACTTGAGTAACGCCACCATGAGTAGCCCATCTAGTATGGGCAATGCCAACATGACTATAAAAAGCCTCCGAAACATCAGGATTTTGAGAAACAATTTCATCCTTCAAATTTGCAACTTTACCGACTTGTTTGTATAATTGAATTTCTCTAACAGGTGAGTCTTCAGACCAATCATTTTCACCATCAATACCAATACCAGCAGAATCGTAGCCTCTGTATTCTAACTTAGTTAAACCATCAACTAAAGTATTGATGATTTGACCCCTAGTACGAACAACATTATAATTTGCATAGCCGAAGATACCACTGTAAGAAAAAAACACCAAAAATAGAAAAGAAGATGATGGATTTTAATGTTAGTATAACCGTAACCAAGACAGAATATAAAATAAATGTACACTTAATAATTATAGGTATCATTCTATTGTTTTTATCATGATTAAAGGAAAAGAAAGATTGCATTGATAAGCAATTAAGTTCAGACTTTGCCTTTTTGTTTTGACAGGTGTTTCAAAGCCATGAATTAAAACAATAAAAAAAAAAGAACAAACCCAGGAAATCCAATTAAAGTTTACTCAAAACCATTCTATAAACCATTCATATGTCCGGCATACATACCACATGATTGTTCAGTCAACACTGCAAAAGTTGCCTCGAACGAAGGATAGGGCCTTCCAAGAGAAGGAAGTAACTCGCATGAATCAACCAAATCGACGAAATCCAAAACCTAAAACAAAACAAATGGGAAAAACAATTCGCTCCCCTGTTTAGGTTATGGCCAAATACGGTAATTCTGTCTTATTTTTCTGATAGTACTGTATTTATTATATACGTATACTTGTTATATAAGAAGTTACACTATTTCTTTTTGTTATGACTACGGATACCACCTTCAAAACCAGCACGCTTGGCACCGCCTCGTGTTTTATTCTTAGGACCATCTTTATTAAAATTACTTTTACTATTCTCTTTAACACTACCACCAGCAAGTTTTTTATGTGCACGACTACGTTTATAACTTGGAAGTTGCTTAACTTGATCTTGACGACTTCTACCTCTATTTTCCTTTCTAATACGTAAATTCTCCTCTCTTCTATCAGTTTTCATTTTCTTTTCATCTGCAAGATTTTGTATACGGTCTTTCCATTCACGTTCACTCTTTCTTTTAATTGAATCTTTTCTTCTGAGTGCCTTTTTCAATAATTTTTCATCATCCTTAACTTTAACACCTTGAACACTTGCCAATGCTTTTTGCCATTTACTTTTGTCCTCGATTTTCTTTCTTGCATCTTTATCTAATTCATTAACTCTTTGCTTTTCCCTTTCAATTTTCTTCAGATGTCCTTTAATATCTTTATTTGCAGGACCTTTCTTTTTGTCAACTTTTCTAGTTGAGGTCAAATCACTCGACACTCTTTCACCATCTAAAAATTCAATATTACCAAACATAACATTAGAACCTGGAGTTTCATCAATTTCATCATCATCATCATCACTACTAGATGATTCATCATCATCGCCATCATTTTCTTCAACTCCATTTTTCTTTTTTTGTTCTTTCTTTAGCTCAGCCTTTCTACGTCTTTCTTCTAAAATTTGCTGTCTTGAAGTTGCAGCACCTGATATTTTAGTTCCCGGAGCCTTTCTCTTTTCTCTCATTATTTGAATTTTTGCTTGAAGTTTTGCTTTAAGCTCTTTATGTTTTCTTTCTCTTTCTTCCTGTTCTTCCTTACTTAATTGCTTTTTACCATTCTGTTTCTTTTGTTGAACTTGAATTTCAGCTTTTTTATATTCTTCTTCCTTTGAAATCTCTTCTCCATTGTCATCGAAAACAATAGTAACATTTTCTTGGATTAGTTCATCATCATCATCATCATCATTAGAAGGTTGCTTAACATCGCCATCAACGTCTTTATCATTAACATCAACATCATCATTATCTTGATCATCTTCACCTAAGTCATCATCATCATCATCATCATCATCATCATCTTCTTCTTCTTCTTCTTCACTACCCTTTTCTTGTAAAATTTTCATGGCTAATTGATGCTGCCTAAATTTTTCACCAGGTAAAACAACAGGTTTAGCAGATTTTTCATTCTCCTTCAAAACATCCATTGCATTAACATGTTTATTATTATTAGGATTTAATTTTTTCCTTTTATTGTTTGAATGTTCTTCCTTAGATTTACGTTTTTGTTGCCATTGATTTGAGGTATCTTCATCATAATAGTATTTTGCAGGAATCAAAGATAATAATCCATCAAATGCATTCGAATGCTCCTGTAATCTATCCTCTAATGAATTACTCATTATTGTTATATTGAAAGTTATTTGAATGTGATTGATTAAATAAATATTAAGGCACTAGGAAATGATACTGTATAGAAAATTTTTCAAATATATATAAAAAAAAAAAGTTGAAAAATGAAAAAATAAAAAACATCTGCAAAAT
Organism: Pichia scutulata; assembly: GCA_030560845.1. Taxonomy (NCBI): domain Eukaryota; kingdom Fungi; phylum Ascomycota; class Pichiomycetes; order Pichiales; family Pichiaceae; genus Pichia; species Pichia scutulata. The sequence goes on from JAKTWB010000083.1 coordinate 74,331, forward strand.
CAAAAATTAAAAATTCATTCAAAACCACAATTTCCAACTTCTCATTCCAAATCCGGAATTTTTTAGTTTATGAATTTACAAACTTAAGAATAAAAACCGGAGGAAACTTTGTTGATCTAACAAAGATGCATGAATCATTAACATTATCATTTTCTCAACTTTCAAATCAAGTAGTAACACATTTTAATAATTCCCAAGTTGATAAATTTATAAATAACCCAGAAAAGTATAATCCATTAAACCATATAATTGCCAAATCTAACTCATCAATAAACTCCAACCTAATTTCAAACTTATATCCACGTTCAATATTATACGATTATTCAAATGGTACAGGAGACTTGAATCCATTTAGTTATTTTGAATCCAATGTAATGGATGATTTAAAATTAAATAATTTAGATACATTACAACAAATTATAACTACAAAACCGATTGATCAAATATCATCATCATTATCGGCACTGGCACCTTCACGTGTAAATAAATCTTCAAACCCTGAATTTTGGTCGGATTTTTCAAAAGTCACATATGATCCACATTCTATCATAAAACATCCTGATTATTTATATGATGTAAATAAAGGTATAGGAATACATAAAAATAGTGATCCTAATGAAAGAGGAAAACGAGTCTTCCAAAATCATGAGATTGGTAAATTATATTTCCCAAATTCTATATTTGACGATTCGATTGATGAAGTGATACGTAAATTTTTAGAAAATTCAAATAATTTAACAACTATAAATGCTGTTTTGGAGTTTGATACTTCTTGGTCAGGCATATGTTGTGAATTACTTAAGAAACTAATAGACGAACATTTGGATGGTAAAGGTTCTAAAGTTAATGTTTGGTCAATACAAAAGGATTCTTCTAATTTCAGTTCCAATTTTGCAAAATTTGATAGGATAAGGAAATTTTCAGACTTTAACAATATTGATGTAAATGGGATGATTATGCTAAATTCAAGCTCGTCAAAGATAGGGGTTTCAAATTGGGAAAAATCATCATATTTTAATATCCCATTTGAATTTTTTAATACTATTAGACATGTTGATTTGAATGAAGTTATTTATAAATTAACTGATGGAGGTCATAAGAAATTTTTGAACGAGGTAAGGATATTATGGGATGATGAAGAAGTTATTGATGTTGGAAGTGAGAATATATTTGTAAAATCAAATAAGCCGAGACATGTATTTTCTAGATCTGTTGTATCAACAATGAATATTAAAGATGATGAGTTAACTAAATTTAATGAATTTGATAAATTAGTCGAAAATGGTACATCTAGATTATACTTAGAAAATTACAAAAGTGCAGATAATTTTAAATATATTGATACATTACCTAAAGAATTTAAAAATAAATCAATTGAAGCATCATCCATTGGTATAACTTCTTCATTACATGAAGATTTCAATGAAATGTTCAAATTTGTTTCAAAATATTGTCGTACTGATGAACGTGAACAATTGAAGGATGAATTTGAAAAATTAAAGGAAAGTTATACTTTTGGTTGTGAAGAAGATGAAGAGGATGAAGATTATGATTAACCATAGGCCCTCTTTAAGTCCTCCATTAATGTAGAATCAGTTGCGTTGGCAGCTTCATTTTTAGCATCGTTAATCATATCACATAAACAAAACATTTTAACTCTCCATTTATAATTTTTTTTAATGCATAGTTTAACATACATTGCAGCTTGTCTTTTTTCACCTAGTTTCAAAAACTGATAAAAATAAACATCAGGAGATAATGTTTTCCCTAATGAAGTGTTTGAAAATTCATAAACTTCAAGATGTTTTTCCTTGATGGGTGATAAAGTTGATAATACGGAAGAAACAAATTGGTATTTTGAGAATTTTAGTTTAGGATATGATTTAATTGCTTGTTTCAAATCCGATTTTATTAAATTTTGTAATTTTATAATTGGTTGTGTATCATTATCTATATCAGTATCAATATTTATAGGTTTTAGATACTTGAATTGTTTATTATTACCACTATTTATTAATAACTTAGTTTTTTGGAAATCTTTTGATTTGATGGATATGATTAATTGACCAAATAAATCATCGTCTAAATAGACAGTTGAATTTAATAAATCATGTTGGATGGTATAGAATGACGATTTTAAGATACCAATGAATGACATATTGTTGTTTATTAATTTAAGAAAATCGGAGATATTCTGGTTACTATCATTCCAGATTGTAAACATTAATAATAATATACCATCTAATAAAGAATCATCATTTGCTTTTGAAATTGAATAATTTAAATCGATATCCAAATCCAAAAGAAACTTTATCTTTTTGAAGTTGTTTAATTCATAAACTGACAAATTTTTAGATAATTTTAATCTACCTTCTAAATAAGCGATTTGAGAAATTTTCAACCAGTTAATTCTTTTGGTATTATTACCTAATTTTTCCATTATAATGTTGAATAATTCATCATCATTTAAATTTTTATTTTTTTTAATTTTCAAACTTGCCCAATTAACTAAAATTTTGGAATTTAAGTTGGATAAGTTTAAGAAATTGGTGATTTTTAGAGACAAATAGTGTAGATTTTTCAATAGTAACAAATCAATCAAATTTTCAATCCCCAAATTTAATAATTGATTGAACGTTAAAAATAAACCAATTTCTTTACTTCTAATGAGATTTAGGATTCTTAAATAATTACAAGATTGAATGAATTCATTAGTTGAATATAAATCGATTATTTTAACAATACCAAAATTAGCCGACTTTAATAAGATTTTTTGCCAATACAAATCGAATTCTTCAGTTGCACATCTAATACAAGTATCGATTGCGTAAACCAGATTTTGATCAATTAGTTTAATCAGGTTGATTGAATTAAGGGAATTTTTATTCGAATAGTTGATTGAATCTAGTAGTAAAGCAGATGCAGAGGTTGAACCAATTTTGAAAGTTAATTCCGTATTTTCTGAAACTTTTGAAAAAAAATTCAAGTTGTTGGAAGTGAGATAGTATAGCCCGTCCATTTGATTATATAAATAAGGTCTAGTGAAGGTATTGATTTTCAAAGAAGATTTCGAAGGTCCAATTATGGATAGATAGTTCGAGTACGATACGATGACAACATCATTCGAACACCAAGAAATTTGATTTGGCAATTGATGACTATCAAGCTGATGATCTAATAATAGGTTTTGGAAATTGATATCATAAATGAATAAAGATTTTGAAGATTTTGAAGATAAAGCAACGAAGTTTTGATTTGGGGATATGTCAATTAAATCAACTGTATTGAGAGTTGAAGAGTGTAAGAAGGAAGGAGTGGAAGTTGTAGTTGTGTTTAATATACAAATACCGTTTGAAGTAGCAATGAATAGTTTGATGGAATTTATAGAAGATATTGATAAATCAGGTATTGACGATATACACCATGAGGAAATATGAATTGGATCGATTGGATTTGGAGTTTCTAGTTGATTGAAAGTGATTATATTTGAAAGATTGAAATTGGGTACGTATAAGAAGCGGTTATCAAACGATTGTATGGCAAAGCCATGATTATTGAAGACTGTTGATTTGATTTCTAAGCCCAAGTCAAATTCATTAAAGTCTCCATTATAGTTATAATAAACTCTAAATCTACCAGATTTCAGAACTACAATAAGATGGCCCGATTGAGACCAATTTATGTCGGATACTGGATTTTGTAGAAAATTCCAAGAAATGCTGAAAATGGGGAGACCAGAAGGTGAGAAAACATCTATAGTGCTAGTAGTAGTATTTAGAGATTTGGGGTATAGAGCGATGGCAGAGACGTAAGGACCAATTGAGACATGAGAATCGTCTAGATTAAGGTTGATGTTTTCATAACAAGATCTGTCTCGGTAGAAAACGTTATCCAGAGGCAGCCAGGATAGGGACGGGTTGAGAGTCATTGTGATGTCAACATGTATGAAGTATTTCAGATGGTGTCTGAAAGAAGTCTAATATTCAGTATGTCTAACTTATCCAAATGGAAAATATTCGCGATAACGGAAAAGGAAAAAAAGATCCAAGTGTTAATAAGTTAGTTCTAAATTCGCAGTAGACCCAAGATCTACCACGATACCACGCTTCATTCATTTCTCCAGGACGATGTCATCACCTACCCCCACCACAACCCCCACCACCACGACATACACCAAACTCGTGGCAGCCGACGGCCACACCTTTGTTGTCTCCACCGACACGGCCTGCATCAGTCCCACGCTGGCCTCGACGCTTCGGGGCGGGGCCGGGGCCTTTGCCGAGGCGTCGCAGCGACGGATTGCGCTGTCGGCCCTGGACGCGCCCGTGCTGGACCGCGTGGCGGACTACCTGTGCTACAACGCCAAACACGCCCACACCGCGCACGCGTCGACCGTCCCCGACTTCCCCATCCCGACGGAAATGGCGCTGGAGGTGTTGGTGGCCGCCGACTACCTGCATCTCTGAGGCCGCGGTGCACGGGTGGCGGCGCCGGCTCTTTTGCGGCGTTCTCCTTTTGGTCTGCATGTTTCTACACTGCGGAGAATCCCGGCGGCGGGCGTTGCCGGGGCGTTGCCGGCGTTTCCCCACTCTGATTGGCGGGCTGCACAGGCTTTGCATCCTGATTTGGCTGCCACTCCATGATCTGTATAGAGACAGTCTCCAATGTATTGTTTGTTCTTCATATTATGTATTACCTACCTTGTATACTATACTATATCTTGCCCATGGTACACTGTACACACCACCCCCACCGCTCTCTACCGTCCACCTGTATCCATCGTATCCATCGTATCCCGTGCTAACCCTTTGCATCCACCTTCCTACTCAGGCAACTGTTTTTCTCGCGTGCAGGCCGCTTCGTTTGGCACTTGATTTGGCACTTCATTTTTTTCATGGAATTTCCCGAACCTATTGTTGGCTGCCTATCAAGCAAACGCCCGGCTGAAGCCAATTTGGCGTGGTAAATGCTTTGCACTACCATTTTTTTTTTCTTCCACTGCATCAATCAACCAGTTTCGGCATACACCATTTTTCGCTCCTTATCGTGAAAAAAAAATGTTTTTCTTATTGTAGATCCTAAATTGATTTGGTCCACGATGAGATAAGCATCAATTTTAAGTGACTAAATTTTTTCGTCTTGCATCCTGGGGGTTTTTTTTTTCTTTTTGATCTTACTCTTTTATTTTCTGTCCTCAACCGTTTATCCTATTTAAACTCTAATAAATCCCTTGGTTGGATTTTCTTCTTCATCGTCTTCTCTCCTCCCTTCCATCTTTTTCCTTTTTCTTTTCCTTATTCTTTAGCGTCAATCCTATTTCACACAATGTCAGTTCCCCAGATTCAAATAGACTCAAAAGCCGAATCTGTCGATGCTGCTGAGCAAGTCATCAACAACTCCTCAACTTCCTCTCTTAACATAAAACAATCATTTGTTTCAACTTTGAAAAGTGATGCAACCAAAATCTTCAAGAAATGTACAACTAAATATGGTATTTTCGGTGATTACGATTATGCTTACCTTTTCACTCCAACTTTACCATTTTTATCAAAGGAAAAGAAAAAGCAACCTTTCTTTGGTTTGGATGACGATGTTCCAATCTTTTTAGGTTTATTATTGGGTTTACAACATTCTTTATCAATGTTGGCCGGTTTATGTACTCCTGCTATCTTAATTTCAAATTTTGCTCATCTTGATACTTTAACAACTCAATATTTAGTTTCTGCTTCCTTAATGGTTTCTGGTTTCTTATCTTGCATTCAAATTACGAGATTTAAAATTCCTTTCACACCTTATTATATCGGTACTGGTTTGCTTTCTGTTGTCGGTGTTTCTTTTGCAACCATCACAATTGTTTCAAAAGGTTTCCCAATGATGTATAGAACTGGCTTTTGTCCTTCAAGTGCTGATGGTACTCCTCTACCTTGTCCTGATGGTTATGGTGCAGTTATTGCAACTTCTTGTGTTTGTGGTTTATTAGAAGTTTTATTATCCTTCATGCCTGCTAATATTTTACAGAAAATCTTCCCTCCTTTAGTTACCGGTCCCGTTGTTTTACTTATTGGTGTGAATTTAGTTGAATCTGGTTTCCAAGATTTGGTTGGTGGTTCCGGATGTGTTGGTGAAACATGTTCAAAAGGTTATCAATGGGGTTCTGCTCAATTCATCGGTTTAGGTTTCTTAGTTTATGTTGTTATCATCATTTGTGAAAAATGGGGGTCTCCAATCATGAAATCTTGTGCTGTTATTTGTGGTTTATTAATCGGTTGTATAGTTGCTGCTGCTTGTGGTTATTTCAGTCATGATGGTATTGATATTGCTCCTGCTGCAACTTTTATTTGGGTTCATACTTTCAAATTAAAAGTTTATGGTCCAATGGTTTTACCCTTTTTAGCTTGTTATATTGTTTTAATGATGGAAGCAATTGGTGATATTACTGCAACTTCCGATGTTACAAGATTAGAAATTGAAGGTCCTTTATATGATTCAAGAATTCAAGGTGGTGTTTTAGCTGATGGTCTTAATGGTATCATTGCTGGTTTATGTACTTTACCTCCAATGTCCACTTTTGCTCAAAATAATGGTGTTATTGCAATTACCAAATGTGGTTCAAGAACTGTTGGTTACTGGTGTTGTTTCTTTTTAGTTGTCATGGGTGTCTTCTCCAAATTTGCTGCTGCTTTAGTTGCTATTCCAAAACCCGTTTTAGGTGGTATGACTACTTTCTTATTCACTTCTGTTACCGTTTCTGGTTTAAAAATTATCTCAACAACTGCATTTACAAGAAGAGACAGATTTGTTTTCACTTGTACCATCATGTTTGGTTTAGGTGCAACTTTAGTCCCAACTTGGTTCGATTATTTCTTCACTTATGGTGGTGATAACCATGCATTGCAAGGTTTCCTTAATGCAATTACTTTAGTTATGGAAACCGGTTTTGCAGTTACTGGTTTCATAGGTGTTATCATTAACTTAATTTTACCTCAAGAAGAAGATGATGAAGATGATATTGAAGAAGTTGACAATGAAATGCACATTTACCATGAACAACATCCTCATCCAATTAGAGAAACTTTGGGCAGCTTGAGTCCATTTACTTCAAGAACTTCCAAGCATAATGCTGCAGATTCAAATGTTATTGTTACTGATGGCTTAGATTTTGTTCAACAACAAGGTAATTCAAATGAAAAGAAAGATTTAAGTTAACTAAACTAAGTTGACAACTTTTTTTCCTTCTTTTTTCCTTCCTTCTTTCTTTCTTTCTTTCTTTCTTTCTTTCTTTCTTTCTTTCCTTTTTGTTCTTTCCTAATGCTTTTCTATGACTTCTTTCAGTTTTTTATTTCAATTATATCTAGTTTACTTACAACTATATTCTATTTACATAAATATCTTACTTTCTATAACCCTTTTTTTTTAGAATTTTTATACTTTTTTCTTAATCCTAATTTAATCTTTAACTTCATCATTCAAAATCCCCCTTTTATTCTTCTGTAACCATTCTTCATATTCTCTCTTCCTCTTTCCACGATTCAAATTAAACTTATGCTTTTTCGATTTCAAATGAATTTCCCATTGTTTTCCGACGTAAATTAAATTCTTCCCGCTTAATTTATCAACACATATATCACAAGTATAATATTTCCAATTTTCGGTTTTATTCAATGATGTTATTCTATCATTATTAATTAAGTTCTCATCCTTTAATTCATCAGGTACTTGTTTCAAATCACCATTAACATATCCATTATTCATAATAAAATTATCAACGATTCTAAATCCACGTAATTTGACACTTTCTTCCCATCGTTTCAAATCAGTTGCATCGAGTAAATAAATCTTACCAAATTTAACAAATCCATTCCTTTCTTCTTCGTTTAATTCAGGTCCAAGTAAATTCTTGATCCATTTAACTTGCTTTTTTGCATATCTCCTGGTTCTTAATTTCATTTCATCACAACATTCTTTAAATTTGATATCTTCATTGATCAATTCATCTATGGATTTAGAATATTCTTCTTCATCCTTTATATTGTTTATCTTTTTAAGTTTTTCTAAACATGCTCGATCTTTTAAATATGGTAAAAACTCTTTAAACCCAATAACCTGCCATACACCAGTTTCCAAATCTTCAACTTTATGTTTTTCATAATACTCAAATAAATCAATCAATTCTTGAATCCCTCCATCCATCATCATTTTATTAACCCTTAAATCCAACCTTTTATCCAACTCAACTTTATTAGAATAAATCCAAAAAAATAACGTATTAAATTTCAAACTCGTTCCAAATTCATTCATTTTCTTCCGTTGATTTTCATAAATTACGCTTGCACGCTTACCAGTTGAATAATAAATTTCTAATGCACGTTTAATACGTCTTTTATCATTCGGATGAAATTTTTCTGAAATTTGTGGATCAACTTGTTTCAATTTATTAAAAATCATTTCAAAATCTTCACTTTCCAAAATTAATCTATCTTCTTCTTTCAATTTCGAATAGTCAATTTCTCCAATATCATCAACAACATCATCCTTTTCATTTTCAATGGTTTTATTATCAAATAATACACTTTGCAAATAATAATGTGTACCTCCTACAAGAATAGGTATTTTACCACGATTCCAAATATCATTGAAGATTACATCACATTCATTTTTAAACTTATGTATATAATATTGATCATCCCACCCAATATGGTTCATTATATGATGACATATCCCATCTCTTTCAACAATAGGATGTTTGTTAGTTATATTGTCTAATCCCTTATACATTTGCATTGAATCCGCATTTATTATTTCTCCATTATATTTTTTGGCTATTTCTATGGATAATTGTGATTTTCCAACACCTGTTGTACCGATTATTGAGATTATTTTTCTACCGTTTTGTAATGTGTTTGAATTTGGGATGTTTAAGGTATCCATTATTTTATGTCTTAAGGTTCGAATGTTTCGTTGTATCCTTTGAAACATACATGTATGAAATTGTTCCAAAACGGGTTATCCTTCATCCATGTCTACTTTTAGCATCTGAAAAAAATTTAAAAATCATGTTCAATAAGCCGAGCATTGATGTTGGAAGTTTAAAACTTTACAATCGAAATCCCATATTACGAGTGAATTTACTAGATTCAAGGAGTTAATCATGGTGATGAAAGAAGAGGTCATCAAGATGATCAAATTATGGAGATTTTAAAGTTTTCTGCAGCTGAGAAGGACGTAAGTTCAAAGGAGCAAGGAAAGTTTACTTTTAGTATGTGTATGAAGCTATTGCCGTAGAAAATAAGCTGGTTCACGATAGTGAATTACGGAAGAAGAAACGATATAGTGATTCACAAGAAAATGAAAGAAGAGAAGAACATGAAGTCATAATTTTATTTGACGTTTGTACAGTTTTTCCGTTCTTTCTTTTTTTAATAAAAGATTACTTAGTTTTCACTTCTTCTTGTTTACTATAGCTTATGAAAAATCTTTTATATGATTATTGACCCCACATACGGTTTGCGTCTTGTGACTATTGATATCTAAAGTCTATAAATATTAATAAAATCTTAAATAGATGTAGAATCAAATGCATAATCAGGTTGTTCTAAATAAACTACATAAATAAGTACAAGTGTAAAGTAGAACCCCCCAATCGTCTATTTCAACGACTGCATCACATCGACTGACAGGCATGAATTCAGGCACATCAAACAATTCTAGTTCAGACAAACCTCCGAATTGTACATTGTACAACATTTTCTTTAATATTCATTAAAGTGCCTATTAAGTTTTCATGATTTATTTAGCAGACATAAACTTTTCCTTCCATGAACTAAAATCTTCATTCCAAATACTATCAGTATATGGGTTTTCGAAATTATCATTATCAGGTGGAACAAACCAATAATTTATGGCGATATGAACATTATTATTTGATTCTTCCCCATAAGAAGTCACTTCATGAAACCAACCTGATGGTAAATATAGCAAATCACCATCATTTAAATCAACTTTAATTGAATTATTTCTAAATTTTGAAAAATTAGGTAATTTTGAATCACAATACTCCATTAACTTTCCACGTTCTTTCAAATTTTCAATTTCATTTAAATGTAATAACGATGGTGGAATTTTACAAAATGATGGTGGATCAAGATTTGTATCTACACGTTTTAAATCAGTTTCCAATTCAATGTATCCACCATCAGGTCTAACATTAATCCAATTTGGAGCCTTTTCATTTCTAATATAGTCAATTACTCCTGTATCATAAATATTTCTAACATCTCCAACAGTGTACAAATCATTTGCAAAATCAGGGGAGTATAAAGTAAATCTTTTCTTACCTTGAACCAAAACATATAAATTATCAGCATGGTCGTGATGTAATCCAGTTGATGATGCATTTTTAATGGGCAATCCATTATTAATTTTTGAAATATCACCCTTTGAATCATACTCTATTTTTAATTGATCTGAATCATTTATTGTTTTCCCAAACCATAGGTTAATTTGTTGTGGAACTAATGTCTCAGTAAGTGATATTGCATGAGGTGGTAAATATTTCAAATTGTTATTGTCTAATAATTTTGAAAGTGGTGGTTGATAAATTAAATTTGGTTCGTTACATTCATTTTCTACATCATCCTCTTCAAAATCATCCTTGAAATCATCATTCAAGTTTTCAAATTCTTCAGCATCACTTCCATCTGAATTGAATGCATTAAATCCAAGACCTTCTCCATCATCATCATCATCATCATCATCCTCATCATCTTCATTGCCATCTCCTATTTCTCCCTCAATATCATAATCATCTTTTAATTCTGGATCATTTTCAGTATACTGAGTAGTCAAATATAACGATTCACCATCATTTATCCTACTTAAAAATTCTTTCATACCTATTTTCAATCTTTTCTGACCAGATCCAAAACCACCATTATTTAGTTCTTCAACTTGTAGTAGATCATCAGTTTCATTACTACTATCACCATTTGATTTCAAAGTTTCAAAAATCTGATTAGGTTTGAATTTGTCTAAATCAACATCAAAGTTTTTTGACCCTTTAGTATATTTAATTAACACAGGTTTCCTGACCTTAATATAATTTTCATAAAACCATTGTTTGGTAATTTTTGGATCATCTAAATTAATTATATCAATTTTATTATTATTTGAAGTTCTAGATAACTTATAGTTTTTATACCCATTGTCTGATTTTGACTTTTTTTTCTGTATTGTCATTGTCTCTAAATTGGGTTTATTTGTTCTAATAAAAAATGTATTTAAGTGAAAAAAGATCTTTATTCCGTCTAGGATTTGCTCATTTCAGAAAAATGAAAATTTCAAAATCTCTCTCTACAAACCCAGATTGATCAACCTAGCGCTTTATTAACATGCTTTATTTTTTATCAACAAAAAACATTTTTAATTAAATAAACATACAAACAAAATTAAGTAAAGACAAAAAAACAATGAACCCAAGTGCTCATCAAATAACCGAAGAAAATAGAAACTAACAATAGAAAAATAAACAAATAAGTTGAAAATAAAAAATGACATATTATAATAAAATCAACTTTTATATGAAACATAAATCATAATAATTATGACAATAGTAAAGGAATAGAAAAGGGTAAAGATTGAAATATGTATGCTTGAGATTCTAACTTTAAGACTTTTAATTGTCTAAAAAGCTACGAATTTCTTTACCAATATGATCAACAGATAATAAGAAGGTATCGTGACCAAAAAAACTATCAGCATGGCTTAATTCAACATGTTTAATATTTTTACCATCACCACCATTCAAAATATCACCTTTTCTCAATGTATCAGCAATTTCTCTTTGTTGCCATGCGGGGAATAAAGTATCACTTTCAACACCAATAACTAAAAATTCTTTATTTGAAATTGATCTCAAACCCTCTAGTAAATCTTGTTTTGAATCTTCAGGTGTTAATCTTCTTGTTCTTTTAATTTGCATTGGTTTATCAAACGCACATGATGAAATTTGTTTATATTCTAGATGTGAATCTGGTATACTTTCACCATAATAAATATTTTCACCTTGACTTCTTGATCTAAAAGCTTTAGATCTGTTTTTATAACCCATATCAAATAGATCCATTGCTTTAGAAATGTAAAGGAAACTATTTGCATCAAATTCTAAACACCATTTTTCACCAGCATGATCAAGATAAGTTTCAACTAAGAAATCAGGACATAATGCTGGTGTTTTAGATGGATCAGCACGTTCGACCCCAAATCTTTGTTCCCATTCAGGTCCACTTCTATAAGTAATGGTTGCAATTTCACGGGATAATTTCATACCATTATGTGGTGGTAATTGTCCATAATAATGTCCTTTATTCCAATTTGGATCAGTCATTAAAACCTGTCTTTGACAATGTCTCATTGCAATTGATGATGGATGAGACCTTGCGCATCCAGATATACTAATAATTTTAGAGACTTCTTCACTAAATTCAGATGCATAAGCAATACATTGCATACCACCCATTGACGAACCAATTGAAGCATATAATTTATCAATTTTTAAATGATTTCTAATCAATCTATTTTGGGCTCTAACCATATCATTAACAGATAAAATTGGAAACCTTGTTGCATATGGTTCACCTAATAAAGGGTCAATTGATTGTGGACCAGTTGAACCTGAGCAACCACCAATAACGTTTGTACATATTATGTGATATTTATTAGTATCTAAATACTTACCGGGCCCAATATATTCTTCCCACCAACCCTTAGTTGGATTTTTCAACGTTGAGTGTGCATGACTTGAAGCTGATAATCCAGTATGTAATAAAATTGCATTTGATTTATCATCATTTAATTGACCCCAAGTTTCATATGCAATTTCAAACTGTGGCAATGCACCACCATAATCAAGGAAAATTGGATCATTTGATTTAAAAATTTCAACTTTATCTTTGGTTATTTTGGAATACACAGGTTCAGGTCCATTATTTCTAGTATCTAAAGTACCTTCTAAATATTTTGAACGTTTCTCTAATTTTTCCAAACATGGGAAATCCATTTGTGAAAAAGTTGCAATTCTTGGTTTAATATCACCATTAATTGCAGATGCTTTTGAAATATTAGTTGGCCTTGGTTTTAAAGCATTTGAGGTAGTTGAAATATTACAAAGTCTTAAAGCATACAACGATTTCAAAGTTTGTTTTGAAGTTAACTTGAAGTTATTTGCCAGCATTTGAAAAAAATAGTAGATCTTGCACTCTGTAGGATAAAATCGAGTTGTTTGCAACCACTTGTAAGCCAAACCCACTAACTAAATAAAAAGCAACAGATATATACAAAAAAAGGATAAGAAGTACAAATTAGCTGATAACGAATGGGTACAGTCCATGCAAACCATGATCAAATGCAAACCCAACCCCATTAGGTAGACTTTTCAGTTGCAGGAAGTGTAAAATATTTTTGTCCTATATTTGTGACATGATTGCCAAATTAAGGCAATGTTCTGGTTTGCGCAATGTCACGTGCAATCGAACCTCCGCCAGTCACGTGACTGCATGAGTTTTTGGGTTTTTTTTACAAGGAGGCAAATGAGGAAACTATCGCAAGGCTCATTTATTAACTATGTTTTTTCAGGTTTTGCTTTTGACAACCATGGACATTTCGTATCTTAAACCTAGCCAGCTCAAATTTGCTCTTCGTACACAAGGCAAACCAGAATTGTCCATGTTTGATTTGTGTCAATATAGTGTTCTAAGTGACACTGCCGAGTCAATGAGTTTTTGTAAAGATAGGTCACACGATGTATTAATGGCTGATACAACAATAGACTTTTTTGATACAGATGCAGTGATTTCTGATCTGGGCTATGATAATCCTCTGAAATATATACGGGAAAATACAAGTGATTTAACTTTACTCAATTCGACCATTGGTTCAAACGAGTTAGTAATGACATCAACTCAGAATAGTTTACAACATCCAACAATTCAACAATCACCCTATAATTATTCTAACAATATCCTTAGTCCAACTTATTTTGAAAATTCTTTGCAAGTGAATGATATTTCTCATAACGATTTAATTTTATTGCGAAAAGTACCCTGTCAGTCTCTAACAAGCGTTGTTTTATCAAATCCTACAGTTTCTTCACAACCAGACCAACAGAGTCATTCCAAAAGAAAACTTGAAGATGTAGAAGATTCCCCATATAAAAAGGCAAAATTAAATAGCTATTCTAATTTTATATCTTCTGAAGGTCCAGAAACTGTATTTATAGAAAGTGAGCAGGATAACATTCCACAGACACTATCACAATCACAAAGTAAGTGTCAACATTTCTTCCCTTTTTATACATCCAATGATATAAAGCAAATGATTCAGAGCAGTTTTGATCCTATTTTTTATTCAGATGAATAAGCGCCTTGCTGAATTGTATATATTATATTACATGCACATACAAAAAAGTCTATAAATTGTTTAATATACATAACTTAATTAAGTTTTTTTAATTTACCATTTTTAATAATATTATTAGCAGTTCCCAAGTCCCCAGTCAACCAACTTGGAATTGTATACGGATCAACACTTCCATTAGCTGCGAGTTCGTGCAATCCACCAAAAACATCGGTACCTAATAGTTCCATCGAAAATGAAAATGTTTGTTTTATTTTTCGTTTTTTCTTAGATTTAAACTTTTTATTCATAAAATTCATAACATCATTCTCAATTTCAAATTTAGTTTCTTCAATTGGAACAAGTGATGCATATGGATCTTTTAGTCTTTGTTTTTCTTCTTGAATTATGTTATTATTGCTGAAATCTGCAATATCAATATCACCACTACCACCATCACCAGCATCGTCAGCATCATCAGACGCATCATCATCTTGATTATCAGTCTCTTTATCAATGAATAGTCTTTTTGAGTTAATTTTTTTCAAACTACCTTTAAATTTCAATCCTGCAACAATTTTTCTATCCTTTTCAACATTGGTCAATTTTTTCTCATCATCTTCCGTCAAGTCAATATAGTTTTCAGGTTGAACAATTAAATGTTTTAATTCTGTATCAAAAATTCCCATATCAATATTACCATCAGCATATGGTGCCCATGCACCTAACGATGATCCAAATCTTGATATACCTTTAATTAAAAAAATTGCGTTCAAATTCTTAATCGGTTTAGGTACATCTGAATCTCTAAATATTTTTATTTTATTAGATGTCACAATTGATGAATTAATATTCAATTTACTTTTAACCTTTGTCAATTTATTAAGATTTAGTTCATTGCGTATATGAGAATTTGATAATGTAGTTTCTAGTGTTTGTAAAATTAATTTTGTACTAACATCATCACTTAATGCAGTTGAATGTATCACGTGCGGTGAGGAAATAGGTAGCAAAATATAAAATGGTTTATGTGATCTAATTTGTGGCTGATTCTGAATTTGAACTTGTCGTTTCAAGCTTGATTTTTTGAACTTTTCATTCTTAGCCTCAAACTTATTTGCCATAATTGATAAAAAGTCGGTCTCAAATTGCAATTTTGCAGTGGTGTCTAATGTTGTATTTGTTAAATCAGATATTAAACTTCTAGACAAAGAATCAGTTGTTGGACGAAATGTATAATCATACATTTGAACTCTAATTAAAAGTAATGGGTAATGTGGATGCCTTGAAATATAAACATGTGTAAGATACAGGTTTGCCAAATTCATGATAAAATTATCCAAAAATTGCTGTGAATTTAAAGAGAAAGTATAGTTTGGTAATTTTTTTAACCTCTCGTTCCTTAACTCATTCTCAATATTATCTTCTTCGATTGGTATGTCGTTGGTCGAATTTACCATTTTCACAGTTGATGACACCCACAAATTGGCTCCAGGCCGATCGACTAAAAGTTGTACATCTATTTGTGCTAATTGTAATGTATTTAAACCTTTTGGATAAAACTTAACAAGTATTAAATTTATAAGTTGTTTCTTTAAATGGGATTTTGACTTAATTTTTTTCAAATCTCCCAGTTCTTCTTTATACTTTTTAGATAACGACTGTTTTGTATATCCTTGGATTTTTTGATTTTTATCAGGAATTGCCTGTGTTGCATTTATTGAAAGCCATAACTGTGTTAAACTAAATAAAGAATCTGGAGGTAACTTTTGTAATTCTCGTTCAAGCTGTATTGCACGTAATGGGGGTATATAAGAGTTTGATAGGATACCAGAATTGTAAAACTTTCTTTTCTTGGCTGACATGGTATCCTAACTTGATTATATTATTAGTTTTCCAGCAGAAAACACGAAACATAATGTAAACAAAACAAACATGCTGAGAAACAAAAAACAAAAAATATCAATTTTACTTGCGTAAAAGATAAACGGTTTGACTTTTAGTAGAAAAAAATTTTTCAGATTAAAAGTGAATTTATTTTTTTGAGAATTTTTTCAGTTGAAACTTTTTTTGCACATCAAAGAAGGCACCCAATACACAATGTCAGATACAACTATACAAAATAAGGATGATTCGTTAGATAGAAAAACTTTATTTGTTCGTTCAATTCCATTTGATGTTACAAATGAGCAACTTTCAGATTTTTTTTCTCAGTTTGCACCAGTTAAGCATGCAGTTATTGTTAATGATAACGAAAATAAATCCCGAGGCTTTGGTTTTGCTTCATTTACTTCAGAAGATGATACACTTCTTGCCCTACAAGAAGCTAAAACAGCAAAGTTAAATGATAGATTATTAAGAGTTGATATTGCCAAAAGAAGAGAAAGAAAATCAGATAAGTCTGGATCAAACGAAAAAACAAATGCCATTGCACCGGAGAAAATCGCTGTACAAAAGACTGCAAGATTAATTGTCAGGAATTTGCCATGGAGTGTTAAAAATACTGATGATTTAGCAAAAGTTTTCAGGATGTATGGTACTGTTAAGGAAGTTAAAATCCCAAAAAAACCAGACGGCAAAATGTGTGGTTTTGGGTTTGTCACAATGTCAAAGCATGCTAATGCTGAAAAGGCCGTTAAATCATCATCTGGTTTGAAGATTAATGGTAGGGAAGTGGCTGTTGATTTTGCAGTTAATAAAACTCATTGGAGTAATCTTAAAACCGAAACTGTCAATGAAGAAGAAGAAGAAGAAGAAGATGATGATAATGATAGTACTGAAGAAAAGGAAGATGAAATTAAATTAGAAAACCAAGACGAAAAAACTGAAAATATTCAAGTAGGTGAAGAAACTAAATCTGTATCTGAACAAGAAGATAATGATGAAGCAGAATATGATATTAATGAAGAAGATGCCAAATTGCTTGAATTCGATGATGCTGAGGACAATAAAAAAACCAAACAAAAGAGAAACAGACAAGAACAATATTCTATTTTTGTACGTAACCTTCCATATGATGTTACGGAAGATGGATTAAAGGCTCATTTCGAAAAACTTGGTCCTGTTAAATATGCACTTCCTGTCGTCGATAAAGAAACTGGTTTACCAAGAGGTACTGCCTTTGTTGCGTTTTTGAAAAATAATGCTTATGAAGAATGCCTTTTAAATGCACCAACAGTTGCACCAAATTCTGTGTTATTGCCGGATGATGTTTCACCGTTTTATGTTTATGAAGGTCGTATTATGCAAATTGCGCCAGCTCTTGATAGAGATTCCGCTGCAAGAATGGCTGAGAAGAGTGCTTCTAATAGAAAAGAAATGCTAGGTAGAGTTCCAAAGGAAAATGACAAAAGAAACTTATATCTTTTAAACGAAGGCAGGATCGGTCCAAATTCTAAATTAGCTGCATTATTAAGTCAGGGCGATTTAGATGTTAGAGAAAGATCTTATAGTTTGCGTGTAGACCAATTAAAGAAGAATCCAGGTTTACATTTGTCCATGACCAGATTGGCGGTAAGAAATCTTCCAAGAGCAATGAATGATAAATCATTTAAACAACTAGGTAGAAAGGCTATCGTTGAATTTGCTACAGAAGTTAAAGAAGGTAAAAGACAACCATTATCGAAGGAAGAAATTGACAGATCCACAAAGCAAAAGCATTTTGTTTTAGAAAAATTAGGTATCACTGATGATGATGAAAAAAAAAGAGTTTCAAAACACGGTGTTGTTACACAAGCTAAAGTTATCAATGAAGTTAAAGGTTCTGGTGAACATGGTAGATCCAGAGGTTACGGTTTCTTGGAGTTCAGAGATCATAAGCATGCATTAATGGCATTAAGATGGTTAAATGCACACGAAGTTTCAAAACCAGAAATTGTTTCAGGTTTAACTGACGAGCAAAAGAGAATGGCAGAAAGAGAAAAGACAATAAATAGAAGACGGTTAGTTGTTGAATTTGCTGTTGAAAATGCAAGTGTTGTTAAAAGAAGATATGAACAAATCATAAGGAGTAGAAATGAAGGATCATCTAACAAGAGAAATAGAGATGATGGTGATAATGCTGACGAAGAAAAAGATTTCAAAAAAGGTAAATTTGATAAAAAACCTTTTAACAAGAATGATACATCTAAGGGAAAAGGCGGAAAACGTGGAAATATGAACAAGGGTCCAAATGTTGGTAAATCCAAACCTTCAATTGAAGGTAAAGATGATAAATCAAATGTAGGTGAAGATATTAAAAGAATAATCGGTAAAAAACGTAGACAAAGAAAAGCAGGTAAAAACTAAACTAGTTTGCCGATTTCTGTATATATTAATTATGTCAAATTTTCGATATTTATTTACATGTATAACAACCATTCAGTAGCACACCAGTAACAACATTGATTATACTAATTATACTCTTGAAAAATTGAAGAAGAATAATTCTTATACTTTAATCTGTAAAACGTCAATTTTATGTCCCATTAAAAGTTATAAAAGTATAAGAAAGTATTTTGATTAGAAAACTTTATTTAATGATCTCTTGGTTTCTTCTTCATCAAAGCCATCGTATTTTCAATCCATTTTGTTGCACCACCTTCCATTGCAATAATTTCATAAATAGATTTTGAGGCGTACTCATTTCTTTGATATGCTATAACAGCTGAATTTCTAGTAGATGGGATTCTTAACATCTCTCTTTCAACTTTCCAACCACTTATCATTGCTAAATATTCAACATGATCAACCAAACCTTGATAAGTTGAATTACCTTCTTGACTAGATCTACCGTTTAATCCTCTAATAACTGGATATCGTGTTTTATCACCATTCAAATTGTGTGAACAACAGGGAATCACAATAAAAGGATAGCCAAGTAATGGAATCCAACACGACAATTCATCCGAATGATTACCAATAATAAAGGTGTTTGGAGGAAATTCAGTGACATTTACTTTTGGATTATTTAAAAGTTCACCACTTGAATAACATTCAACTAACTGGAAATTCTTCCCACTATTTTTAATATTTCCTTGATGTTGAGCTTTATTATGAATAGGAACCTTCCAAGTTTGACCGTTATCAGTAATCATTGGATTTTGTGCATATTGCATTGGGTGTGGTCTCAAAAGAATTGATGGAACAATAACTTGCTCTTTTAATGAGTCTTGTATATTTTTAGGAAATGATTCCCAGGACTTACGGCAACGAGCATCAATACCTTCTCCTTTATAACCTTCCATTATTAAAATATAAACTAAAATACCATTCCCACAACCTAAATCACGAAATTCAAATGTGCTTTTCGATGGATATATAATATCCCAAAATTCAATTAAAAATGCAGCAATTGCAATATCTTCAAATACATGCTTCCTTGGATCTGTCGATTCATTCCAATTATCAACTAAAGTTTTTGCATATTTTTGTTTCAACAAAATATATTTATCTTGAAATCGTTGCTTTGGAACAACTTGATCATGATTTACACGTTTTGTATAACCATTCATTACACCATTAGAATGTTTTTTAGCTGTTCCTAAAAGACGATATGCGATTCTAATTGGTCTTTCTGATGGTGGCATTAACTTGAATAAATCTTTTTCTTGTGATTCAAATGGTAAATAGGAAAGCGATAACTTTGAAGTTTCTTCATTAAATAATATACCAATAGAGCGTGCAGGAGGTAAATAAAATGGAATCTCATCAGGATTTGATATATGTGGAGTATACAAAACTAAAGTAGATTTGGTTTCATCATTTTTCATCATTAAACAAGTTTGGTTGATTATATAGTCCTTCGATGGATTCCTTGGAATCATTCTTCTAACAATTTCACTAACTGGTTTAAAACTCTTGTTTAAAGGAACATTTCTAATTTTTGTGTCTGTTAAATTTCTAGTTAATACAGTTTCACAGGGTTCGGTTAATAATGGTTCATCATTAATATTTGGACTAACAAAAACTTCAACATCATTATCATTTTTATGGATATCTCTGCGTAAAATATCTGCCCTTAAAATAACGGTGGAATTAATATTTGGATTATTGATTAAATTGGACATTGCAGTCATATAATGTTGAATCTTGAAATCTACTTCTGTTTCAAAGATTCCACACCACTCTTTCCCTAACGGAGATTCTAGATCTCTTATATTGGGTATTTCTTCGGATTTCAAAGTCATATCTGTATTTTGACGTGGTCCTGTACTCCAGGCATCATGCTTGGAAAGTTGAGATTTCAATGGTAATTTTGCATCCACAACCTTAGACATCTGCTTTCTATTAAGGATATTTTTAATTGGTGAATCTGAAGTGGTTCTCTTTCAAGACTTGCACAAAAATATAGAATTTTTTGCAATAAAAAAAATTAATGAAAAAAAATTGAAAAGTGAGAGAAGAAAAAAAGTTGGAAAAATAGTACAGAGCACAGAGTAAAAGGTAAAAGACTATACATGTATGTGAATATAAGTTATAGATTGCACATAAATAAAGTGTACATAAAGCAAATAAAATGAAAATAAACTAATTTTTATTGTTTCCAGTTTTGTCCAAACTGGGAATACATACTAGGATCATACACTGATGGTGTAGTATATGGTTGGTTACCTGTATGATTTGGTTTTGAAGGAAGTGGCGGACCAGATGCAACGTCTGAACCCGATCCCCGATTATACATTGAATAACTTGGCGGTGGAGGTTGTTGTTGATATTGTGGCATGTTCATTGTATATCCACCAAACCCACCGCTGTTAGTGCTACTAACACTAGGTCTTGAACTATTTGAATAATTTTCTCTTTGGTTCACTATATCATGAATTCTATTAACAATATTTGAAGTTCTATCAACTAGTCTTGTATAGAATTGAAGTGCTTCACTTATACCCTTAGTGCATAACTTCCAACTATCATAAGCGTTTATTAATCTTGAAATTTTTGCTTTCTCCGTACTACGGTCTTTCTTCTTTTCTTCAATCTTCCTTTTAATAATTGGTAAATCTAATAATCTGTTCAATAGATCTTTTAGTTCTATTATCTTATCATCTTGCACATACACTAGTCCATCAATACGTGTCGTATAGCTTTCATATTTTTTTAATTGCTCATTGAAAACATTATCTAATTCGGCTTCTGATGCACCATTATATTTGATTAAAACGGGTGAAATATCTTCACTGTGCATTGAACTTTTAAAATCAGCTAATGTGCTATTTCTTTCAGCAAGTAATAATTCTAACGATTTTTTTAATTGATAAATGTTCTCAATTAAATGATTTGCAGTTCTAAGATCTAATTCATCAGAATTATTGATATCATCATCAATATCTAATAAGGATACGTTTTCAGATAGCTTTTTGATGGAGTTATCAGATGTCGAATCGTTCAACCATTTTTGAACACCCTTAGTACCTTTTTGTAATACTTCGATTTCAGTTTCAAATTTATTCCATAAACTTAGTAATTTTGAATCACTCATTCCAGCTTCAGTTAAAATTCTACGAGTGCCTAAAATTTCATCTTTTAACTTATTTAATTCTGAATTTTCACTTAACCCTTTAACTAATATATTTTTATCATCTCTATTCAAATACTCATCTGCATCATCTAATTGTTTTAAAATTCCCTCTCTTTTCTTTTGAACATTTTTCATATCACTCAAATAATCCGAATCTAACGAATTTTCTAATTCATGTGCCATTGCTAAAACCCTTGGATAATCATCTTCCTTTTCTCTATCTTCTTCTAAAGTAACAGAATTCGAATCTTTTAATAATTTTTGAATATCAATTATACTATTTGGCAAGTTTGAAAATTCAAAAAAACTTTTTACCTTCTCATTAGAAATTGAAACCTTTTCATTGTAATCACGTAAAATTTCAGCTTGTTTTTCAGAATAAATTGACATCCCTTTATGTGCTTCCATTGGAACAATTTTATTAAACAAATCCTTGAATCCGGAATTCTTCAATTGTGTTTCAAATGGCACGGCTTTTGAACCCTCCATTGGTTTAATGGATGGAATATTAGATCTCATTGGTAATGGTTGATTATAAATTAAATCATTATCTTTTTCTAATTCGAGTAATTTTGATTTAACTTCTTGATGTAACTCCTTGAATAATTGAGTTAATCCAACATCAATATCTTTTTTAATTTGAGTTAGTTTTGAATCAAGTAGATCTTTTGTAATTTGATTAACTACGATCGCAAAGCCAAATTGATTTGATTCCATATAATTCTGTGATGAATGGAATAAGGCAAAGGCATGAAAATAAGATGATTTAAAATCAATCTCATCATTATCCAGTTTAACCTTGCAGGATGATAAAGAATCATAAGCCAACTTATAAGTTGAACTAACTCCTTCAGATAATCTTGACACTAACGAATATTTAATGTTACCTGATGATTGCATATAATTCCACAAGAAACATTCTTGAGCTTGTGCTAACATCAAAAACGAGTAGCCTTTAGTTAAGTCAATTTTTAAATCATTTGATGGAGAATGTAAAAAGTGTTTTGAAACAAAATTCAATATACCTGACGAATGAGTAAAATATAAAATAGAATTTTTCCAATCTAATGCAGATGATGAATTAACACCTAAATATGAATGTAAAGATGATAAATTATATAAAATGGATGCTTTTTCATAAGAAAAGGACTTTTGCTTAATCATCTTGGATTTTGATTTACCATCAAATACATCAGTCCAAGAAAACTCTAAATTGTTTGTTGAAATAACAATATCCATGGGTAATCTTAAACCAAGAGAGTCTAACTGAATAATATAGTTCAAGTAAATTGGAACTATCTTCTCTGCATCTTTGATATTTGAGTGTTCAATATCAACTCTTAACTTGTTAAGTTGTTCAATTGATGAAGTAATTTCAGTTGTAAATGAACTACCAAATGTGGATGTAAGAAATTTAGTTAATGAGCCTGGCCAATCAACACCTTCTGTTGATTTATATGGTAAATATGTGAATGTACTCATTGAATGCTTTGAAATGATTTAACGTTATCAGCAGTTACTATGATTTTGCCGTTGCATTTGTAAAAACCAAATATAAAAATGCTGCAAAAATACTTCGCTGGAATAACATAAAATTTATTTAGTATTCAAAATTTAGCAATTAAAATAGTTTTTAATTATTAGATTTTACGTAAAAACACATAGACAATCATAAAGAAGATAAAAAACATAATGCAAAAAAAATAAATAAGTGACCAAAAAAAATTAAGAGTAAAAACGAAAACAAGAGATGTAAAGATTGGTTTTTTTGATGCTTTTTTGACTATTATAAGAAAGTTGAGAATAATGCAAAAATACTACCTAATAAAGCCAAACTATTAGTTTCAAGTAAACCACCATTATTTATAGATGATGTAGCAATTGAAGAAACTGACCTAGTATTTAATAATGAAGTGGAAGTTCTTGTGGCTGTAACAGCACCATTACCTCGCGAGCTAGTAGTAGAAGAAACTTGATTAGCAGCATTTGACTGGAATGAGTAAGAACTTTGTGATGATGGAATTGACGACAGTCTGACATCACTTGCTGCGGCAACCAGAGTTGTGCCAGATCTTTGACCCCACGCCAATGAAGAGACCGGGGTGACAGCACGTGCAATACCAGTTGACATAATTTCAACATTTTCGGATGCAGATGTATCATGATTTGCAACAGCCAAGCCAATTTCTAAATCTTCATAATCTGCAACCATGTAAACATTTCTTAAGAAATTATCTCCCAAAATAATACTGTTCGAACCAGATGATAAAATACCCACCATACAGTAATTTGAAGTAGCACCCCTTGTTGAGGTTAAAGAAACTAAAAATTCAGATAATGAAATATTAATGTTGAAGCCTTGAAAATTAAAGGTGAGTGAATAATCAGCTACATTAGCACATGATACAGTATAATATCCAATCGAAGATGAATATTCAGCACCAATTAAATTTAGTAGGCTTCCTAAAATACTCGAAGGGATATAAGTTAATGTAGTACCAGTATCGAGTAAAGCACCCGATGCACCAGTTCCAAGAACGGCTTGTCTATTTGAGTTTGAATTAACCAAAGTAATGGAATTTAATGTAACTTCTAATTGAATTGCTTCATTGTAGCCTCTACTTTGCAAAGTATTAATGATCGGTAAGGCAACTAAATCTCCAGAATATTTTGAGTGGTCAATTGCACCGAATAAAATGTTAGCAAAATCAGCATTTGTGTCGTTCAAGTAAACCGAATATGAGATACGTTCGATAATACCTAAATTTTTAAGCTTAACAGGTAAATTTTCATATCTATAACGGGAGAATGAAGATGATGAACCAGAATAAGTTGTTTCTAATCCATCTAAACCAATTCCTAAAATACCCATTGCATTATCAGCATCATCACAAACGGCAAATGAAAGTGATTCAACACTCGTGCCACCACCAATGACAACATCATCATGGCCCCATACACCGTTTGCAAAAGTACTATCAGCATACGTAATGCTAAAAGAAGTGACATTAGTTTGAAAACTAGTTGAATCATTAGGGTCAAAAGTACCATAAACAGAACAGTCAATGTTTGCAGCTTTAGAAATTAAAGACGAAGCCTTATTTTGAACAGAATCATCAATCAATGATGTAGTATTGTTTGATGATAAATTGAGTAAATCAGCAATATCATCCATAGCTCTACCCTTCCTTGATAAAGCACCAGCAGTACCAGATTGGCAATATGTATTATTTGAAGCAACAACCCACAGATCGGAAGAACCAGTATCAACTAAAACGCCAACTCTTTGAGGTGGAGAACCAACTTCAATTTCAGTCAAATAAAAAGTATTTTGATTCATCAAATCGATTGTGACATATCCACTACCTTCATCTCTTTCAACAAGAACGTGTGTTGAGTCGGAGACTGAAACGGCATCATCAAGATTTTTACCTCGAAGTTTCTTTGCTGTGAGTCTGAAATATTTATTGTTGTTGGAGTTTTCGGTAAGACCAAATAATGGAGAGGCTATTGATTGGACAAGGAAAAAAAAGACGGTTAGAAGCAGGGTGGTAACCATTATTCGTAATAGTATGTGTGAAAGGAAAGAGAAGAAGAAGATGAGGAAGAAGAAGAAGTAGTTATAAATCAGAAAAAAAGCCTGGTCCACTGTTAAATTCTGAAAAGGCTTCTATTTTAAAATATTCTATGAAAACATACGCCTCTCTCATCTGCAACAACAAGCCGCGTTTTTCTTCAACAGATTAAAACACGATTACACACACACAATCATTAATATCACAAATGAACACGAAGATTTTCAAAAAAATTGGATAAAAATATCATTTCTCTTTCTATAGGAGACAGTTCTTTTATATAGCATTTTAAAGCTTATTTTATTAAGTGGTTCCTGACCGGAAAATTACCCCGACTTATCAAGAAATATAGTGCTAGTTTAGTACATATTTATGTTCATTGTTCATGATAGTGTATTGCAGTTTATGGCAGACTGACCAAAATTGTAACCCACCAACTATTACATTGTGGTTGGTTAAATAATGAAGTATTTGATTCAATATAACTACTTTGTCACTAGAGAAAAAAACGAAGCAAACTGGGATATATTATTACATTACATTGATTTCGGGTTTTCCTTTCAGAAACAATAAATACTAGCATCATAGTGATCAACCATACTCAACTAGTATCTAGATATGGTCTTATCTATCCTAAAGTGTTTTTTATAATTATGATTAATGTAGTTTTTTGACATTAATAAGGCTGTCAAACTATTTGAAATCCCGTTTTTGCTTACAGCTTGGTATAAATTACTTGAAACATCAGCAATTTATTACCATTCATAACATAGATCAAAACTTTCCTTACATCAAAATAAGTAACCAACCTAGTACGTACGTCTCTAACACTTGCACAATTAATTATTGAGGAACATGGGTTACGTCAGTTTTAGTTTTTAATGATCCCTCTCCTTTTTATTTGATAGAGTTCTTTTTTCATTTGTTTTTCAAACAAAATTTTAGTTGATTAATATCATTATAGATTGAAGTCGTAATTTTCATAAAAAAGAACAAATATTGATTGTTGCTTTTGAATATACAAAGTCATTTTGAGAGAGATTTACCGACCACATTTTTTAAGATGTAATCATCTTGACAGATTTTATGTTTGACAGTGCATACAGGTAGATTAACTATTTGGTTTACGCTAAAATAT
The DNA here is from genome assembly GCA_030560845.1 of Pichia scutulata. Classification (NCBI taxonomy): domain Eukaryota; kingdom Fungi; phylum Ascomycota; class Pichiomycetes; order Pichiales; family Pichiaceae; genus Pichia; species Pichia scutulata. Next base: position 100,930 of record JAKTWB010000083.1, read on the forward strand.
TACAAGTATTACTAGCTGCCTTTTATAGTATGGCCCTTGTTTTTCAACATGTCCTCAGGTAACTGATGGAGGATGTCTCTCCTCGGTTATTTTATAATTACTGGTTAGTTATTTTATATTGAAAATTGTTACAAAAACTATGGGGCACTGTTATGCTGAGTGTAGATTCTTCAATGATACGAATCACTACTGAGATGCTGAACACCTTTCTCTTTGCCTTATGTGGGTAACGTTAGGTATGATAAAATGTCACATCAATGTTGACACCCAGTAAATATACTGTAAACCAATTAGAATGTTAATATTAAATCTATAGTCTCAATCGATTGACTCTTTCGAAATACAAGAATCACGAATAAAACTTTGTTCATATATATACTCTGTAACAATACACTTTTATACTTCTTGAAAAACATTTCGACTTTCTCTAAGTAACTCTGCTAGAAGTGCAATGGATTCCCCCTTGAAATCGGCCGCAGTCGTTCTAATAGTTTCGATATCATCTCCATATTGTTCTAACATCTTTCCTAACCACTCGTCTGAACTTATGCCTATACCTCCATCATTATTAGTGGACCCTTTAATTTTTGCATCCTTAAAGTGTTCATCTAACTGACGTAACTTAAGTTTTGTTTCTAATACATCTTTTTCGGTTTTTGTATTGCTTTTTGATTTATCTGTATCTAACTGTAATCCATCAATTTCCATTTTTTCATTCTCAGTATCATCGGCTGATTCTTTCACGGTGTCTACTTCCGTATGCTCGATTCTATCACTATCATTGCCACTGACATTATCACTACTGCTATCCTCTTCGCTAGTTGATACTTCCGTTCTTCTTTTTTTTCTAGATCTTCTATTGAGTTTCCTGTTTGTCTTCGGCGTGTCCTGTAATGTTACACTCATTGGTGGGCGATATCTTTGTGTGTTGTCTACCGTAACTATGTATGGCCCCTTACAAAAAAAAACTTTAAAAAATTTTGAAAAAAAAACGTGAGAATAATACAACATTGTGTAAATATTTGTTCCTACGCAATAATCAACACTGCAAATTTTTAATTTTCACAATACATGAATATTTTTTTCCATTGCCATTGAAATTGTTTTAAGAACAAATTTACATGGAGAACTGTTGTGCAATGTTTGTATATCAAAAAGTTGTTAGCATAGATTAAAATATGTATACAAAATAAGCTATAATCATGTAAAAAAAATATGACGATAATACTGCTAGTCTTAGATATCGATGGTATAAATTCAGGGTGACTTTTAACTGAATTATGCATTAATTTAATTGATAATTGATTTGCAAATGTAATCAACAACGGTTCAGTAAAAAGTTGCATCCTAGATATTAATGAACTGGGCAAATTATTCAATGATTCAATTATATTTTTTAAAGAAAAAACAAATTTTTCTATCTAAAATCATCCAAATTGAATAAACCACAAAACTAGACAATAAAAAATACTCAAAAGACTTACAGTGCAACAAACTTAACTTCATAAGCTTCTCTCCATGATGACCTGCCTGGACAATATGGACATTTAATTTCATCACTTAGCCCCTTTGCAAGTTTAGATAATGCTTGTTCACTGATAAAATGACGACACGGTAAAACATTCGGCCTATTTGTTAAAGTTGTTTCTTCCTTCAAAATTGGACATATGAAAAGGGTGTGATATCCTATCCATGGGGGTAACTCTATTTCCATAGGTAATTCATGAATTGTGCCAGACCCCCAAATCTTTTCAGGCAAAATAGCATTACTATTATGACCATCAATACTTCCTTCATTTACAGCCTCAGTATCTGCAATATTGGCATTTAAACTCCTAATTCCATCCAGAAATGCATTTGATGATGCCATTGTTGATGATCGCCTTCTATCGTGTATTCCCGTTGAGCTTCTACGCCTATTTAATGTTGAATATTTAAGTAATACACTTAATGCAAAATGGCCCGCAATTAAACACTTCTTCAATGGTGACTCTTTTTGTAAATTCATTACACTTGGCTGAAATTTATTATATAATTTAATTAATTCTTGAACGACTTCTTCCTTAATAATATCCTTATCAAATATATTATCTAAACTTGGCAATTCGTTCAAGAACAGTTCGTTGTCATTTTCACGTGATAGATAGTAATCTTTGATTTTAAGTAGTAGTCTGCTATCTTTCTCGTTTTGAATATTCAAAAGTATATTCCCATTTTTTGGTATTTCAGTCTTATGTGACTTGATTTCTAAGACTTGGTAATATATTAGTCTATTTAACAATGACTTAATTTCACTAACTTTATCTATAATTTCATCGTTTTTGGAAATCCACTTAGAAACTACAGTATAATCTTCATCGTAAATTGATTGCATCATGTCTCTCAATGTTTTAAAATGATCTATCAAATTCTTGAATGATTCAACATCTGTACCATCATTGGTATTGTCATACAACTTCTCTGCATCTTCAAATTTTCCTTGATGTAAAAAATTCATTATTATAGCCCTTGTTATTAATGAAACATCATCACGAACATGCTGATATTGATAAACATCATCTAATTCCCAGTCAATTGCCTTCTCAACTCTTGCAGATAAGTTCTTAATAGATTTATTCAATGATTTCTCATACTTTAACATTTGTGATTGATAATAGTCTATGGTTACATCTAATGGTTTCTCATTATCTCTTTTACTGTTTCTTTTATCTGATCCCATTTCTTTTGTTAATTCATCACGATATGACTTGAGTTGATCAATAAATGATTCTGATGTTGATAATAGCTGTTCAATTGATTTACTATTACTTAATTCTTCAATTCCTTGTGAGAGTGATGTAAGATTTTTATTTCCTGACCTAGACATGATTGTATGTCGATAAATGTCGCAATAACAAAATAAAAGACCAGAAAGTAATAACTATGACGGAAAGAATAAATTTGCGTGTGTGATAACGATGTCGCTGAGATCCAGATTTTCTTTTAGTTTTTTAGAATAACTTTCTATAGAAAATGGCCTTTAAAAATTCATAAAATTAAAACGTGCATGTTTTTCTGGATATTCTTGAGTGAACAAATTAGAGTACAAGAGATGAAATGATTTGTAATTGTAACTCTTTGTTGACACTGTTTTATTAACTATGTTAAAGAAAGATAAATTAAAATGCAGTAATTGGAAAGTTCTTCACATGAATAATATTTTATACCACAATTTTTAAAATTCATTATTTTTTCAATAGTCACAAAACAGGATGTAATTAGCTTTCTAATACACGTTAATAAAAGGATGAACTTGATATGATCAAAGTACCGGTTTTATGAAAGATCAAATTTTAAAAAAATATTACCATTTTGGGAATGCAAAGGCAATTGGTAAAACCGATGATATGTTCATCTTTTGCTTTATTATTTTAGATCAGTTTCAGGTTGTCAACATTCTAGTGAATATTTAATTTTGTAAATAGCTTAAGTATGAAACTATATTGCTATTTGTAAAAGTGGCAGTTGAAATTTGGTTAATATATTTCCTGAAAAATTGTGTTCATGTTCTAAATGAACCGTTTCATTTGTCGTTCCTACCAAATCAAACAAATAATCGCCTGATATATCAGAACCGAAATGAATTTGTGTTTTAGAATAGTAATATTATTACTAGTTATAATTAATTTTGCTGTTGCTTCAGATTTAAAGAATGCGGGATACTTAGCACTAACTGGTAAAAAAGAGAAGGTTTACGGGCAATCTCGAGGTGAAACTAATAACCTGCTAAGTAGACGTGATGGCGATGATCATTATATTGAGAATTTCTTAGAATTTGGGTATAGTCAATATCTTGTATCACTAAAAATTGGGTCAAACAAAGAAGTTCTCAAATTTGCTGTTGATACAGGATCTTCAGATCTTCTTTTTTCAAGTATAGATGATGAATATTGTATTCCAAGTACAGCAAAATCATTCCTTGAGAAGAGAAGCGTTGATGCTTTAAATCAGTATAATTGCTCAACCTATGGTGCATTCAATTTTTATGACTCAAATACCTTTTCATGGAATCACACCGACTTTAGAGCTGTTTTTGGTGATGGATCAATTGCAAATGGAAGTTGGGGCGTGGATAATGTTTATTTTGGTGATGAATCAATTGGGCAATTTAGTTTAGGCGTATGTAATTCATCAACAATTCCAGTTGGTATTTTAGGACTTGGATTTCCGGACTTAGAATCTTCCAATTTACTTAATGGTCTAAATCAAGAACCTTATGTTTACCAAAACTTTCCACAAAAATTAGTTTCAAATGGTATAATAAATAAAAGGGTTTATTCTTTGCTGCTGGATCAAGATCATGAAGCCAATTTATTGTTTGGTGCAATTGATCATTCTAAATATATTGGTGCTTTGTATACTTTTCCGATGGTGAGTGGATATAACTTTGTATCTGGCACAGAGGTTTTAATGAATGCAATTACGTTGAATAGCATTGATTTGATTATTGATGAAACTTTGTATCCAATTGGTGAAGGGTCTATGTCTGCTTTACTAGATTCAGGTACACCCTCATCTACCTTACCTATCGGTATGTATAATAAAATTGTTGACATTTTAAGTTTGAAGCTCAATGATGAAAGTCAATTATACGAGACAAATTGTTCGAATATCAATCATGACAAGTTATTAAGATTTACGTTTCAAGGCGTGGGTTTTGATGTACCCTTTTCCAACTTTTTTATAAGATCAATGGGTGATGAAAACAGTAATGATGACGTCTGTATTTTTGTGGCTGGAAAAAGTTATTTCAGCCAATCAATTATTTTGGGCCAAACATTTTTGGGTCAAATCTACATGACAGTTGATCTCGATGAAAAAAACATTGCGTTAGCATATGCTAACTTAGGTTCAACAAAAGAGAATAATATTGAAGTTATTACATCTAACATTCCAAGTGCAACTACTCCTCCACTTACAGAAACTTACGCAAAAACAAATATGCTTTTTTCATCCATTACTGATTCAATATCAGTACAGTTATCATCATCGATTAATTATGACACTATTTATGTAAAATCTATTCTTAATAATGGAAATTCCAGTGTTAATAATCAAATGATTTCTACCATAACTACAGCAACAACTAAAATAGTGGCATCTACTCTTACATCTGTATCTACAGGAACATCTGCTGTCGAAGACTCCAGTGTCTTTTTGACTCTAGTCTCTACTCCTAATTCGATTGCATCTAGAGTTGTCTACTCAAATGGATCGTCAAAGAATACCAAACCGTTATTTATGACTCTCTTTTATGGCATTTCCAGCTTTTTCCTTGTTTAACTTTTGTATAACAGTGTAAAAATAGCAAAATCATTAATAAAGTAATAATTGAAAGTTATCTTGGCAAAATATTTTCCTAAATAGGAAATATTGCAATATGAATTCCCAAATCGGCATTCTAATTAGAAAATTTCTCGACGTTTTTAATAAATTGATTTTTTTCAGCCCTTGAAATATGTTGTTAAAATGTCGTATTGGTGGCTGGTTTGATTCTTTGTGATTTTTTTTCAATCAGGCACACATTGTTACTTTTGCCAGGAACAGTTTCACTTTTCATTTTTTGCAATATAATATCAGTCTGTTTCTCTAATTGTTCGTTCATTGTAATTTACAAGCTTCATTTGATTTATTCTTCTTTTTACACGTTCGTTTGACTCACCTGTTTTATACATATACTATACATAAATAATACGAACATAATGCTCCCGTTTTACGTTCTTGTTACTGTTTTATTATCAACCTGTTTTAGTTTTCCAATCGAAAAAAAAGATGATACGGACAGTAACGACAAGAAATACTGGGCCTTATCAGCAAAAAAAGTCGTTGAAACAATAAATGTTAAACATCTAAGTAAAAGAGATGGTGATAAGTATGTTAGTTTGTCTTTGGTTGATGAAAAAACATTTTACGTTGCTGATATTGAAATTGGTTCAGATAATCAAAAGGTTGGTGTTTTGGTCGATACGGGATCATCTGATTTTTGGGTTGTGGCGTCAAATAACACGTATTGTACGTCAGGAACAACTGGTTCATTATCAAAGGGTAGAAAAATTTTCCAAGATGATGATGGTACAAATTTAGAATTTGATGTCGACAACTTTCAGCAAAAAGACTCATCAGTTTCACAAATTGATTGCTCAGAATATGGAACTTTTGATCAGTCTTCGTCAACTTCATTCAAGTCAAATAATACTGCATTTAAAATCACTTATGCTGATAATACTTTTGCAAGAGGTACATGGGCCCAGGACTCGATTAGTTTTGGTAATATCGACATCAAGAATATGAACATTGCAATTTGTGATCGAACGGATAATGCGCAAGGTGTATTAGGTGTTGGATTATCAGGTCTAGAAGTGACAAGTGCATCAACGAGTTCTGATTCTTATGAATACGAAAACTTACCATTAAAACTAGTGAATGATGGTGTTATTAATAAGGCTGCATATTCAGTCTATTTAGATGGCTCATCAAAGTCTGAAATTTTATTTGGTGCAATTGATACATCAAAATTCGTTAGCGATTTGGTAGAACTTCCTATTGTTAATGCGTTGTCTTCTCGAGGTGTTTCTAAAGCAATTCAATTAACTGTTACTATCAATAAATTATCATATTTCGATGAAAGTTCTTCTGAAATCGCCGAAATTGGAAATGGTGCAATTCCTGCGCTACTAGATACTGGTACAACATTATCATATTTCCCACAAAATATTATCACTTCATTTGTAAATTTGTTTCAAATACAATATTCGACAAGTCTAGGATACTATATTTCAGATTGTTCAATTGGTGATAATGCTTCAATAAAATTTAATTTCCAAGGTTTTGATATTGATGTTCCACTTTCATCATTTTTAATTAATTTATATAATTCAGATAATTTAGTGTCTGATCAATGTGCTTTTGGTATGTTATCATCAAGCAGTGAAAATTATATTACTTTAGGTCAATCATTCTTAAGTAGTATTTATATGGTTGCTGATTTAGACAATCTTAAAATTGCTTTAGCAAAGGGCACTTCTAGTGGTGACTCTGCAAATATCCGTACCATTGAAAATGATATCCCACAAGCCGTTTCACCCCCAAACTCAAATAGTTATGGACCTAATAATAATTCCTTTGATGTCGTTTCGACTCCTTCACTGTCATCGACAAGTACTGAGACTTCAGCGCAATCGACATCAACAAGTTCAAGTGTTTCATCATCATCATTTACATCATCATCTTCATCAAGCGTGTCATCTTCCTCATCCACTTCGTCATCTTCTACTTCATCATCTTCTATTTCATCCTCATCCTCATCCTCATCCTCATCCTCATCCTCATCCTCATCCTCATCCTCATCCTCCACTTCTTTGTCCTTTTCTTCCTCTACGTCTTCTTCTTCTTCTTCATCTTCTTTTTCTTCTTCTTCTTTGATCCAGGATAGTTCGAGTGCATCAATTATGGAATCAACTTTATCATCGTCATCATCGTCATCATCGTCATTATCGTCATCATCGTCATCATCGTCATCATCGTCATTATCGTCATTATCGTCATCATCGTCATCATCGTCATCATCTTTAACAACAACAGCTTTATTGTTTACTTCATCATCACCATCATTTTCAACTTCCTCTAGTTCATCGAGTTTTTTTGATTTGTCATCTGCGTCATCATCTTTAGCATTTTTAGCATTTTCATCTTCCGACTTGTCATCACTATCATCATCACCAACAACAATGATTTCTTCTACCAACTCTGTCTCCAGTATTTCAAGCACTTCGCATAGAAATGATGGTTTTAAATTATCAAATAAGTTCAGTGGTCCTTCATTACTGTTAATTGCATTACTATCCTCCTTTTAGCATTCAGACTATTTGCATTTTCATTCGTTTCACCAATTTCCCTATTCCTTGCATTAAGTTTCGTTTTCTTGTTTCTCTTTACTGATTTTCGTTCATGCTTTATTTTTACTTTCATTTCTTAATTTAGAACTATTAGACATTTTGTATTTACATAATATTTTTGTTTATAAACGTAACTAGTTAAACTATTCATTTATTTACTTATTTGATACTTTCAATATAATTTTGCATCAAAATGTTCAGCAAACAGATTACGCACTTTATAAGTATTACCAATATCTTTTAACAAATTAAAATCATCGTTTGACAATTCAAAGTCAAATATCGTTAGATACTCTTTCATTCTTTCAAAATTGGAAGATGTTGTGATGGGGATGACACCAGCTTGATATATCCATCTAAGCATTAAAACATTTGGAGAAACACTATATTTTTTTGAAAACTTTTCAATTATTGGTTTTAATGGATGATTTTCATCATTAATTCTATGTTCCAAAATTGGAGTCAGAGGACAATAAGCTTCAAGCTGAATATTGTTCTTCAGACAATAATCAAAAACACCACTAGTTTGATTTTGCAAGTATAAATGATACTCAATCTGATTAACCTGCGGTTTATATTTTGCAATTTTCATAATTTTCTTTAGATTTTCAACATCAAAATTAGAAACACCAATATTTTTAACTAAACCTTTTTCGTAACATTCCTCTAATTGTTTCCAGGCATCAATAATCGAAATATCGAGTAAATCGAAAAATTGTGAGTGAATCAGAAATAAATCGAAATATTCCATACCAAAGATTTTTAAACCTTTTTCAATACTTTCTTTGGGACCTGACGGAGAAAGTGAACTTTTATCAATACTAGGCCAACCCGAGTCAAACTTATCAGTTATCCAAAATTGATCTCTTGGTAGACCAGATCTCTTAATCGCAGTTGCTAATTCCAGTCTTGTTGTATATACTTCTGCACTGTCAAGATGGCGATAACCTGCCTTGATTGCATCAGTCAAAACATTAACAATACTTTCATCAGCAGTTTCATGACTCATATTAGGATCCTCCCATTTCTTAATTCTATGTTTTGAACCAGATCCAAATCCTAAAGCAGGAATTTTATCTCCTGTACCGGAGAGCGTAAAAGTTGGCATTGGTGAGTGAGTCATGATTCTGAAAAAGAGTTTGAGTTTGCTATTTAAGAATTGAGTAAATGCAAATATTATAGCTAGATAGAAATGTGATATTTCAGTGAAAAATAGCTTACTTTAAGTATCTGAAATTAACAGTTAGATAAGTCATAATGTAATACCCATTTATTGATTAATAATTTAGTCCGAAAAGGACGCGATTTTCGCTTGAGGTAGAGCTTTTCGCTTATATAATTGAAAACTCACAATATAAAAACTGAGCTCGGGTAGGGAGATTATTCTATTATCTTTTGGAAGCGCGACATTTCTCTTTTTCCATTTTCCTTTTTCCACTTTCCTAATCCAGAGTGAGGGGACAGGGCAATAATAAATTGATGATGAGCCTAGTGATTGGATAAAGTGGCAAAGATGAACTTTAATTAAATAGCAGGATGTAGAGTTCTTTTGCATTCTCTTTTTCTTCCTTCTGATTCTTACTCATAACAATTTTTACACAACTGCAACATGGGTAAATGTCTCACTATCGTCAAACTTGTTGGTATCGGATCTCTTGGTCTTTCCTCTACTATTTTTCTTATCTCATCTTACAAAGTTGTGCCAACAATATTAAATAAATCAGAAACTGTTACACAATTAAAGGAAAAAGTGTCAAAGTTAATAACTAACTTACGTTTATCATTTTGGTCTTTGGGTTCAGTTGCAACTTACTTATTGTATCAAGCTTACACATGTTCTCCAGCCTATGGTAAACATCCCTATTTAATTTATTCTTCATTGGCATTCCCAATTGCTTTAATATTTAATTATTATTACAATTTCAGGGATGAGCAAAAGTTGATATCTGATGCAGAAGAAACCATTGTTTATAGAACCGAAAAGACGACTGTTCAAGAAGTACAATCTCCTGAAGAAGAAAATTCACCATTAGATAATTCTGTCTATAATGATCTGGGTAATTCATCACCAAAAGTTATTGAAAAGGAGGTTGAAGTTCAAGTTCCGCATGTTTGTAAAATTGAAATTGATGAAATTTCTTATAAATCAATGTTATCTTCTGTTAATAGGAATTATTTATATTCCAGTGTTATCATGGGTGCTGGTTTCGTTTTAGGTTTAATTGGTTATGTTGGTGATAACCTTAAATAAATAAACAAATTCAGTAGGTTTAATATAATATTCTTCCAGATTTATACATTAATGTGTATAAATAAAAGATAATTTAGTTGGATCTTTAAAATTTTATAATATTTTATTAGTTTTTAATACACAGAATATCGATAAATTAATTAATTTAGTTAATTTAGTTACTTTTCTTTTGCAAAATTTTGTTTAGTACATTTTTTTTCTACAATCTTGGGCAGTTTTGGCTAAAACCTCTTCAATGGACCATCTTGGTTTTATGCCTTTTTTCCAATCACCTGGATTTTTCTCACCACCAGCCATACCTGTTGAAAATTTCAAATTCAAAATATCACCAATATCAGCACAATGAGCTAAGATTATATCAATATCTTCCTTAGTTAAAGCTGCAGACATACAAAATCTGACTCTTGAAGAAATAATATCGGTTGCCGGATAACCAACAATAACAACTGCAACACCTCTATTTAGCATCATTCTACTAAATGCTGGCATTTTTGTTGGATTATACAATAACAGTGGTATAACAGGTGAATCATCCGCACCGAAGATAATAAAGCCTAATCTTTTCAATCCTAATCTTAAGTATCTTGAATTAAAAGCAATTCTTTCTAATCTTAATTTACCTTCATCACCATTCAATTCACCAGCAATAATCTTCATTGATGTGGAAATTTGTTGTAAAACTGCTGGTGGTATACTTTCACAGTATGTATTAGCAGTTATATCCAATCTCAATCTTTCAATAATATTTTTATTACCTGACACATAACCTCCTGCTGCACCAAAAGATTTTGTTAATGTACCCATCAAAATATCAACTTTATTTGGATCAACATTATAATATTCACAAATACCTTTACCGTGTGCACCTAAAGCACCAATCGAATGAGCTTCGTCAACAAATAAATAAAATTTATACTTATCTCTTAATTCAACTAAACCAGGTAAATTTGAATAAGTACCTTCCATTGAATACAAACCTTCAACACAAACAAAAATCTTTTTCCACGGTCTATGTGATTTTGATTGACCTTGTGAAATTGATTCTCTTAAAATTTTTTCTAATGCTTTAATATCATTATGAGGAAAAACTTTAACGGCTGCTCCTGATAATCTGATACCAAATCTAATTGATGCATGATTCAAAGTATCTGAAATAACTAAGCATTTTGAATTAACCAATGAGGTAAACAAGTGAGCATTTGTACCCCAGCCCATACTAAACATAATTGAATCTTCTTTACCTAAAAATTTTGATAAAACTTTTTCTGTTTCAATATGTAAATCGGTATTACCAATTATATTTCTTGGACCACATGATGAAACACCATATTTATTAACTACATCAACTGAATCGTCAGTACATTTACCAACACTTTGAGCAAAACCTAAATAGTTATAAGATGATAAGTTCAAGCATGGTTTTGAAGTACCATCGTAATAAAAGGATTCATTATAATCAGGACTTGCTCTATTAAAACAATTAATAAATCTTCCGGGAACTCCATGGATCGGTCTTGCAAAACAATCGTCTAATTTTTTCTTTAATCTTCTTGGATAAAATGATTCAAAGGATGAATACCATGGTGGATAACCATTTTTGGCGACCATTGCTGCAAAACATTGTGGCATAAAAGTTTTTCCAAAAAAATCTTTAATATGACCAAATATTATATAAATTAAATAATTTAAATACGTGGAAATAACAACATAATATGGAGGTTCATCTAAAATTGTTTTTTCAATTTCTTCATTTGGATCATGTTGTGCAACGCATAAATAGTCATGATTTGTTAACGGACCAAATTCCATTTCCGCCTTTTCTGCAATGGTTAAATTATTTACAGGTGGATCCGGAACACGTGTAGATAATTCGGATATATCATAAACTTGTGACATTATGATGGGTAATTTTTGATCTGGTATGTGTATAATTATTTATTTCTTTATAAAAAAATTTGAATTTCAGTCTGAGTCTATAAATTAACCGATGTGGGATGAGATGTGAATATTGTAATTAGTGGAAAGTAATTGGATATAAATTTGAAATAAGTATGTTCAAAAGTGAGAGATATCTTAAGCCAAGATAAAACAGTAAAAAACGAAGTAGTCAAAAAAAGCAGGAAACCCAAACGTATCAACTAACGTTCAGTAATCAGCAATGTAGAAAAAAAAAAGAGAGTTAAAGGACCAAGGCCAAAATCGACACAAAATCGCACTTAATTGAAACCAAAACAAACATCAACAATAGTAAGGATCAGAAAACAGAAAACAGAAAACAGAAAACGAATAAGCAGTACGTTGAGTGAGCTGAGTGAATTGTTGGTTTCTGGTGTAAAGATGTTTTTTGTGTTTCCTTTAGGCGCGTCGGTATTTTCGACATGAATCTTTCCTGGAGATAGCTGGAGATAAAGGTCCGTTAACATAACACAATCACCAAGAACAGTCAATATTGCGTAATGACTATTGATCCTTCTTTGATACGCCTTGTCGAGGCTTGGTTTCTTAGGGTAACTCCTCTTGCAACCAAGGGGAAGTCCCCAATGCCTGTTTTTTCATCTCCGTTAACCTTCGATCTTAAACCAAAATCCAAGATAGCTATTGTTGGCGACTCTTACAAAACTGATTTCCTATCCGTATTAGCAAATAAATATATTTCTAAACCTCCAAATTCAAGAACCTTTCCAGCAAGCTTGAAGGATACCAATTTTAAAGCACAATTACTAAGATTTGTGAATAATGGTTCCTGGGGTCATGGTGCACATGATGCATCTGGTGGTTTTACACATTTGTCTTCAAGATATGAGTTTTTCAAAGATTTGGAAGTTGATGAGTTGGTTCAAGATTTCATATCGGACCAATCATATAACTCAAATATTGAATATGATAAAGAAAGGGTTCGCAACTTAATTCATAATCTAAATTTATTTGGTTTACAAGGACAATTTATTACAACTTTAAGTAATGGACAGTTCAGAAGGGCTAGAATTGCAAAGGAATTGTATAGAGAGCCTTCATTATTATGTATTGATGATCCATTTTTAGGTTTAGATCCATTTGCAACTGAGACTGTTAATGAAGTTCTAAAAAAGACATCATCTGATATGAGTATTAAAACCACACTTGTACTTGGTTTAAGGATTCAGGACGATGTTCCAGATTGGGTTGAAGATGTAGTGGTCGTGAATAAAAATGGGATTGTTAAAGAAGGTAAAAGGGTTGATTTGGTTGATTATTTAAAGAAATTAAAAGAAAATTTTGCTGCAAATCATGAAAAATTGGTAAATAAAATTGAGAATAACTTGAATAACAAAAATAAGATTATATCTAATGTCAATAACTCCACAGATGAGACAATAATTGAAATGAAAAATACAAATATAAATTATAAACGTGTACCAATTATTAAAGATTTAAATTGGACTGTGAAATCAGGAGAGAAATGGCATATTAGAGGTCGTAATGGATCAGGTAAAACCACATTGCTTTCTTTGGTCACATTAGATCATCCTCAATCATGGAACAAGTCAATTAAAGTTTTTAATATTGAAAGATCGCCAGGGAAAGTTAATTATTTTGATACTAATAAACTGATTGGTTTCACATCACCTGAATTGCATGCACTATATCCGAAAAATCATACAGTTTTTGAAACAATTTCAACTGGCTTTATTGTTGGATCTTATATACCACCAAGAAGCTCATTATCGAAGGAACAGAACGAAAAAATTATTGAAGTTTTAAAAATGTTGGATTTATCATATTTGACTGATTTTAAATTTGGAGAAATTGATGTTTCAAAACAAAAATTAATTTTATTGTTGAGATCAATTATAAATGATCCAAAGATTTTAATTTTAGATGAAGCATTGAGTGCAATGAATGATGAAGATTTGATAATGGGTAAATCGTTAATTAATAAACTAAATACAACATGCTTAATCATAGGACATGTTGATAGTGAAGTCCCACGTTGCGACAAGTATATTTTAGTTAATGATGCACGTAAGGGCAAATATGAAATCGGCGACATTACAGATTAATCAATTCAAAATCATTATTAGTAGACTAATTTTATATGTACACGTTTTTATAAAACAATTAAAGACATTATTTATTGTTCACTTTCTTTTTGTTGCGATTCAGCTTTATTTTGTAAAGCCCTTCTTAAAGCTTGCTTTTCTAATCTTCTCTTCTTCTTGATTTCTTCATTTTCTTTTTTATTTAATTTAACTAATTGTCTACCTGGCCAAATTTCAAATTCATCCATGTATTTTCTATCCATATTAAATTCCATATGAACATTTTCGTCAGTTAAACCTAACTTTTCAATTGTCCAAAAATATCTTTGTGGATTATCTCTTTTCAAATATCTTAAAGCTCTTTGTCTCTTTTGAGTTAACATTCTCACTTTTCTAATATGAACTAGATCTTGGGGGTTTTGTTTAATATGATCCATTAAATTATAAATTTCAATGGTCATAACTGCTGCTTGAACTTCTGATGATCCAGTATCGGAATCAAATCTTTTAAATTCACTAATTGTTAATTCATTCAACTTTTTTTGTTTTTCCTTATTATCAGAATTTCTTAAAGTTAAAATTCTTAATAAGATATCTCTCTTTTCCTTTTCTTGTAATTCAACTCTCTCTAGAGCTAGAGGATCAACATCATTTTGGTTATTTAATTTCAATTTCTGGAATCTAACTTCCTTTGCACCAAATAACAATTTATCAACGTTATTTAAGTTATAACCTTTTGTTAAAATATTTGAATCATTAATGTCAAGTTTTAAACGTTCAATAAATGCATTATTTGGTTTACCTAAAACAGGATCAACTTTTTCCTTTTTTGTTTCAACAGAATTCTTTAATGCAATATTCTTCTTCTTCTTTTCAATATTTTTGAATTTCTTTTCAGCTTTGGACAAATTTGTTCGACTTGTTGCATGAAATGCTCTGATAGAAGATTGAAACGATGGTGAATGGCCAGCAACCTTAGTAAAAATGTTAGATAACATCATCTTTGGTGGTTATAACCTGTTTGTTTGCTACTTATTATATATATTTATCATCAATACAATTCATGATCATTCCTTTAGTCAACCATCATTCTAAAAACTAGAAAACAAAATTCTGTGCGGTGTGAGGGGGTATAACGTCGATCGTCGCAAAACATTATTGGCCAATTAAGACACGGGATTTTTGAAGGACGCACAAAAACAAAATTTTCATGTTTTTCAATTTCTCACCAGAAAAAAAGATTTGTTTAAAAGTAGACAGAGTTGCAATTTTTCACTTTAGACTGGGAAGTTGTTTTTTGTCCTTTTTTTTTCCACAAGTTAAAGATTTAATAATGAAGTACGTTCAATCCGCTGAAACTATTGCTATTCCAGAAGATGTTTCTGTCTCTATCAAGTCCAGAATTGTTAAGGTTACTGGTCCAAGAGGTGAATTAGTCAAAGCTTTAAAGCATGTTGATGTTGCTTTTGAAAAAGTTAACAACAGATTAATTAAGTTATACGTTCATAATGGTGACAGAAAGCACGTTGCTACTTTAAGAACTGTTAAGTCTTTAATTACTAACTTAATCAAAGGTGTTACCGTTGGTTACAAATACAAGATGAGATTTGTTTATGCGCATTTCCCAATTAATGTTAACATTTTAGAAGAAAATGGATCCAAATCTATTGAAATCAGAAATTTCTTAGGTGACAGAAAGGTTAGAAATGTTGGTATCCCAGAAGGTGTCAGTGCTGAATTATCCAAGATTCAAAAGGATGAATTAGTTGTTACCGGTAACTCTGTTGAAGATGTCTCCCAATGTTGTGCAGATGTTTCTCAAGTTTGTAGAGTTAGAAACAAGGATATCAGAAAGTTCTTAGATGGTATTTACGTCTCTGAAAAGGGTCACGTTGTTGAAGAATTATAAATGTTTCAATAGATTTATTCTTAGAAAAAATTTTCATGTACTAACAAACAAAGAATTTTAATTTATATTTCATGTTTCATCTTTTACTTTTTTTTCTATTTTTGGGTTATACTTTTCTTATTTTTGGTTATCTTTTTTTTTCATACTATTTTTTTTGAAATGTTTGGTTTATTTTTATTAACCATTAATAAGAATAACCTGAATGTTTTGAAGAAAGCAACCAGCAAATCATTACCAGCTCCAGGACAATAAAGTGAGCTACCTATGATTATGCAAAAATTACTTGTAGCTTTATCATTTTTGAATGTATCATCACTTCAAATGATAATAAATTAATCGATTAAAAAATGTAAAAAAGAGTTTTGTTCTATGTATGAAATCCATTAGGTTTGGTCCAACTGAAAAAGTTTGTACAGCAAAATAGCCTTAACTAACTATTGGAAAGGTAGATTCCATGTAAAGAGTTTGCACAATATACAGTATACAATTATTACCATTATTTGTTGCTGCTCACGAAGTCTACTATAAGAGTTTACGAGGTTTTGAAAAAAAAGATGTCATTCTTTTTATCTATCGCTGACAACTGCTGACATTTTGCTGACAATTGCTGACAATTTCTATAGTTGTTTTTCGAATTATTTGTCTCGACTCGCCCGAATCATTTGAAATCAATTCCGGCGTTCGAACCTATGTTGCTGAATGTCCGAAAATGACCTGTCCATACTTTAGGTGATTGGAAACTATTTAAGCATTCTTGTATTCCTCTCTTTTACGTCAACTGCTTATTTGTAATTCATTCAAAATCAAGTAATCAATCAATCCCTTAATCAATCAATCAATCATGTCTACATTCGCATGCCGTTCCCATACTTTTGCCAGGAACTCATCCAAGTTTGCATTCAATGGTAAATTACTTGCATCAATAGCATTTGCTGGTTCTGTTACTGCATTGGCATACAACTATAATGATAATCACAATAAAAACAATAATAACAATCCTGAAGGTAAAAATTTCTTTAGCAAGGCATTATTTGGTTTTGGTACAACATCTGCAGTTACTACAAATGTCCGTGAAGCATCCACGACTACCAAAGATTTCAAATATTATCAATCAGTTTATAATGAAATTGCTAAAAAGTTAATCGATGAAGATGATTATGATGATGGTTCCTATGGTCCAATTTTAGTTAGACTTGCTTGGCACAATTCAGGTTCATATGATCAAAATGATAAAACACAAACTAAGGGTGGTTCATATGCAGGTACATTCCGTTTTAAACCTGAACAGTCAGACCCAGCAAATGCAGGTTTACTTACAGGTGCTAAATTTTTACAGCCAATTAAAGATAAATTCCCTGATTTAAGTTATGGTGATTTATTTACATTAGGTGGTGTTGTTGGTATTCAAGAAATGCAAGGACCAAAAATTGCTTGGAGGCCAGGTAGAATTGATTTGCCAATTGATGTTTCTCCACCATATGGTAGATTACCTGATGCAGGGCAAACTAGCGGTGATTATCTGAGGAAGGTTTTTACTGACAGATTAGGATTTACAGATCAAGAATTAGTTGTTTTAATTGGTGTTGGACATTCAATTGGTAGATGTCATACAAAAAGTTCAGGTTTTGATGGACCATGGACTTTTTCACCAACTGTTGTAAGTAACGAATTTTTCAAGTTATTATTAAGTGAAGAATGGAAATTCAAAAATTGGAAAGGTCCAAAACAATACGAAGATCAAGGTTCCCATTCTTTGATGATGTTACCAGCAGATATGATTTTGAAGACTGATGGTAAGTTCAAGAGTTTTGTTGAAATATATGCTAAGGATCAAGATAAATGTTTCAAAGATTTTGCGGTTGCATTTGCAAAATTATTAGAAAGAGGTGTTGAGTTTGATTCAAAACCAATGTATTTCAAGACTTTGGATGAACAAGATTCATAAGTTTCTGAAAAAAAAATATTTACTTTACTTTTCTTTAAATCTTTATTATATTTTAACGAAATCTTTATTATTCTTTAACAGATTATTTTATAATTATTTATATCAACTCCATATTTACTAAACTAACACCACTTAATGAGGAAAAAGTTCCTATATTAAAATTAAAAACTGACAATTATTGAACGAAATATTCATTGTGCGGAAAATCAATCAGACGAAAAAAAATCGGACAGGCGGCCTGCGATTTCTATATCGAAAAGCTTAAAATACTCCAATAACATTCGAAAACATAGATAAACTAATTAAATTATTAGTATTTTGATATTTATTAAACGGTATTTTAAGAACAGCATCATCAATTCAACATGGTTAAATCAATTATTGCACCATCATTATTAGCAGGAGATTTTTCGCAATTAGGTTGTGATTGTCATCGTATGTTTGATAATGGATCAGATTGGGTTCATCTTGATGTTATGGATGGACATTTTGTACCAAATATTACAATGGGACCACCAATCATTTCATCATTGAGAAAAGCAGTTCCAAGAGATGAATCAAAACCTGGTAAATTTTTCTTTGATTGTCATATGATGGTTAGTAATCCTGAACAATGGGTACCAGAAATTGCAAAGGCTGGTGGCGACCAATACACGTTTCATTATGAAACTACTGAAAAGCCAATCGAATTAATTAAATTAATTAAAGAAAATGGTATGAAAGCAGCATGTGCTGTTAAACCAGGTACTGATGTTACAGTTTTATATGAATTAGCTCCATTATTAGATATGGCATTAATTATGACAGTTGAACCTGGATTTGGTGGTCAGAAATTCATGACTAATATGATGCCAAAAGTTGAAGACTTAAGATCCAAATTCCCAAATTTGAATATTCAAGTTGATGGTGGTTTAGGTAAAGGTACTGTTGAAATTGCTGCTGAAGCTGGCGCTAATGTTATTGTCGCTGGTACGTCTGTTTTTAAAGCTGAAGATCCTGCTAAAATGATTGAATATTTAAGAAGTGAAGTGGATCAAAATTTAGTTAAAAGAGGTATTAATGAATAGTTGTTTACGTAGATTTGATTTTTATAAAACTGTTTTAGATATAAACGTTGTTTTGTGACTATTTAAAACTTTTTTGAGTTATGAAACCATAGCAAATTGTTTAATGTAAACTTTTTGAACTCAGGGTAAATTTTACAATTTGAAAATTAGCAAATGTTCGTTATCAAAAATATACTTTTTGTTCAAGATGAATAAAAAAAATAAAAATCCTCAAAAAGTTAGTATTTTTATAATTTCAAAAACATTATTAAAATCTTTGCTGCTTAGTAAATCTTTTAAGGAGTATCAATGCAATTATTAAGGGTACTTGTTTCAGTGTTAATCAAAATATTAAATATGTATAGCAACAATTTTACTGTCGTGCTTACGTAAGTGTTTTGATAGTTATTGGTGATCGCTAACATGAAAAAAAGAAAAAAAAAAAAAATCAAATTGAGAAAAAAAAAATTTTTTTCTTTCTTAATTTTTCACTTCAAGATCAACCTTCAGGGCTTTTGTTTTCTCTTTACTTCTTGGACAAAGGTGTAAATACCAAACATCAATTACAATGCCATCTAAAAACTCCATTAATAAACCTAAAGATAATCTAATCCGTCAAAGAAAGTCCAATTTAGCATCTAAAAGACGTGCCCAACGTTCAAGACAATCAATTACAGTTATTAAACAAAGTAATGGAGAAACAGCAATTGTACCACTTGCAAGTAGTAGAGGTGGTGTCATTGCAAATACAGTTATATCGAATAAAAAGGCAAAGAAACTAGAAAGAAATTTAAAATATGCAAAGTTAAGACGTGATGGTGATAAATCAACTAAGAAAGGTGATGTTGTAATGGGTGAAGGCGTAAGTGGTGTTGAAGACAAGGAAAATGTGTTTAGAAAGGCATTATGGAAAGTCGTTGAAGCATCTCAAACCAACGGTGTTGTGTTAAACAGTGTCAACGGTGAAGGTACTACTCTTGGTGGTGCAGTATATTAATATTAATGTTAATGTTAATATTAAAATAAAAAATAAATAATAAAAAATAAAAAATAAATAATAAATAATAAAAAATAAAAAAAAATACCGGTATATTTTCTCTCTGTATAGTCTAAGGTTAATAATTTTAATACATGAAACAGTCATTCCAATATAGTACTAGTTATCAATAATTGCGGATTAATTTATGACGCACTGAATATTAGCCGGTCACCGAGATAAAATGAGGGCCAAAAAAGGGAAAAAAAGAAAAAAGGGAACAAAAAAACAGGCAATTCTATGAACTAATGACTACGTCACGCCGGTTACTCAGCCCGCGGGTGCTGCATTTCCTGGATTTTCTGCGGTAACACAGGTTGTCCACGCGCTTGCGGTGCAAACTCGCGTGCAATGTGGCACACGGTGATGCTTTGTCCATTTCGAGTCGCGGCTGCCTGATTAGGCCACGGAACCAACTCAGGCAGCATGGTAATTGTGTTCCGGTTTAATTACGCATTACCTATTACTCAAGAGCTAGACTTTGATGATGGCGCGATGATGTAATCGCCTTTTTCTCGTGTCCAGACAGCCTTTTATCTCCTCTCCGACAGCACTACGTGGATTAAGTTGAGAATTTTTCTCACAGGACTTCACGTTTCCACCTTTTTGTTCTCCTGTATAAATACGACCCTGTCCCCACCCGTTTGATGTTTAGGTTTCCTCTTGGCAAGTCTTTATTTTCTTTCTACAACAAACACATCATGTCTACTTCCATGTCAACTAATAATACCTCCGCTGCTGAAAGATTAACCACAATTGCTTCTACTATTAAGCCCCACCGTAAGGATTCCACCAATTTGGATCCTGAAGACTATCCTGAGAAGCCTTTCAGAATTACCGTCATTGGTTCTGGTAATTGGGGTTCAACCATTGCAAAGGTTATTGCTGAAAATACCGTTGAAAGACCTTTACAATTCCACAGAACCGTCAATATGTGGGTTCATGAAGAAATGGTTAAAGGTCAAAAATTAACCGAAATTATCAATACAAAACATGAAAACGTCAAATATTTACCTGGTATTAAATTGCCTGCTAATATTGTTGCAGTTCCAGACATAGTTGAAGCATGTAAAGATGCTGATTTACTAGTTTTTAATATACCTCATCAATTTTTACCAAGAATTTTATCTGAATTAAAGGGTAAAATAAATCCAAATGCTAGAGCAATTTCTTGTTTGAAAGGTCTAGAAGTTAATCCAACTGGTTGTAAGTTACTATCAACTTATATTTCCGAAGAATTAGGTATATATTGTGGTGTTTTATCTGGTGCTAATTTAGCTCCTGAAGTTGCACAATGTAAATGGTCTGAAACTACTGTTGCTTATTCAATACCAGATGACTTTAGAGGTAAAAAACACGATTTTGATCATGCAACTTTAAAGAATGTTTTCCACAGACCTTACTTCCATGTAAGAGTCATCAATGATGTCGTCGGTGTTTCAATTGCCGGTGCCATGAAAAACGTAACTGCAATGGCAGCTGGTTTTGTTGAAGGTTTAGGATGGGGTGATAACGCAAAGGCTGCAATCATGAGAATTGGTTTATTCGAAACAATTAAATTTGCTGATATGTTTTTCAATACAAGTGAAGCTAAAACTTTTACTCATGAATCTGCTGGTGTTGCAGATTTAATTACTACTTGTTCTGGTGGCCGTAACAATAAGGTTGGTAAATATATGGCACAAAATGATTGTTCTGCACAAGAGGCTGAAAATTTATTATTAAATGGTCAATCATGTCAAGGTATTCACACTTGTAAAGAAGTTTATGAATTCCTCTCAAATATGGGTAAAACTGAAGAATTTCCACTGTTTACTGTTACTTATAGAATTATCTTTGAAGGTTTCCCAATGTATAAGTTACCTGAATACTTAGAATCTATTCAATCAGAAGCAGCTGAATTAAAAAAATAATTTAAAATATACCAGCAATAATTTATTTTGCCATCTAACTATATAGCATTCATTATATAAATCTTTTCTATAACTATTATAAAGCAAATCAAATCGAATCAAAACAAAACAAAACAAAACAAATCCAATCCAATCCAGGCTTGAATAGCCCCAATTCTTTGTGGATAATCTGTAATGTATCATTTTTACAATTTATCCGGTGTTTTTCATCTCCCGATTTTTTTTCGTAATTTAATTTCTAATTTCGAATTAATTAATTAATTTATTTTCAATTCGGATTTCTCATTTTGCTGATTTTTTGTTTTTCTCCATGATGGAATTTGAAATTTGCCTTGATGGGTGATTATACAGCTAAATCTCAAACTGTTTACAAACAAGACAGTTCCCATTCACAAAACAAACACCTCCACCAAATACCCAATTTATCATGTTTGCTGCAAGAAATATTGGTATTAGATCCATCAGATCTGTTTCTTTTAAGAATCAACCTGCACAGTTATTTTCACGTTTCAAATCTACCGCAACTGAAGCTTCAAATTTAGTAAAATCTAAAGACATGCCGTGGACAGACTTTTTAAATTTAAGAAAGACTCAAAGACGTTATGGATTTATAGGTTCAGTAGCAACAGCACTTCTAACAATGTCAGGATCGTTTTCATACTTATCACAAATCGAAATTGATCCAACTGAAATGATTTTTGGTTTAGATACATTTACTGTTTACATAGGTGCTATTTTATGTACAGGATTCATTGGATTCATGTTTGGTCCTTCACTTATTGGTGATCCATTATTTTCAATTTTAAATAGAAAATCTATGGCAACTTATCGTGCAAAACAAAAATTATTTTTAAAACATATTGCTAAAATGAGAGTTGATGCATCGAGACAAAGTATGAATAACCCTGTACCTGATTATTATGGTGAAAAAATTGGTTCTTTAAATGATTATAGACAATGGCTAAGAGATTGTAATGAATATAGAAGAAAGGCAAGTGAATTTTTATAATCTTTATAATCAAAGTTCATTTTCTTGTAAATAATATTATCGGCTTATTTTTTATTTTCTATATGTTTATTTATTATATTTATTGTATTACTTGATTTAAAACTATTATGTCGTTCATATACTACCATCTAATAAAATACAGGCGCTTGAAAACGGAAATTGGATTTGGAAATTGGTGCCATGAGTTTCCGGATTTGAACTTGTGTTTTTGTCGAGAAATTAAAGAAATTCATGTTGAAATTCGACTTGCATGAATAATGTACACTTATAAGATTTTTCCTGTTAATAAAAATTACATACCTCGGCATATACCACATCCTTCATCATGTCACAGGAAGATATATATTTACAATCATATCCGTTCACAACAGCAGCAGCTATTATCGGATTTGTTGATCGTAAAGTTAGTGCAATTTTAGTTGATGGTCGTGCAGTTATTGGCGTGTTAAGAACCTTCGATCAGTTTGGTAATTTAGTCATTCATGATAGTGTTGAGAGAATTTATTTTACAGATAGAAAAGAGTATGCTGAAAGTTCAATACAACAAATTTATGTTATTAGAGGTGAAAATATTCTGATGGTGGGTGATTTAGATATTGATTTTGAAGATAATGCAATTAATGGATATACGAAAATTGATTATTTTGATGCATATAATAGATATAAAGAAAATATCAAAAATGAAAAGAACAAGTCAAGGAATAAAACTTTGCAACTTTCAAATAAGGGTGCTTTTGTTGGTGGGTATAATACAAGATTATAATATATAGGATGATATACTTTATTTTGGTTTTGTGTATTGATTAATTGTAATTTACTACTAATATACTGGTATCATTAGAAAAGGTTTAAGTGACTATGAAAAGTTGTTCTAATATCTGAGCTATGATTTTTCCTCTACATCATATATTATATCATCCCGTTCAGTAAATAAAGTATATTCAGGATTTTTACCAACTGGAAATCTTTTAATGCATCCACATTTACATTTAGTTTCTAAAATATCACAATGTGGTGATTGTTTTTTTGAAGCATTTTTTATTCTTGTAGATGATGATAATCCATCAATTAACAATCGTGAACAGTTTTTACAAACAGTACGTTTAATATTTGGATGTAATTTTAAAACTGCTTTTTTACTAACTAAATTCATATGATTCAAGTACATTCTTGATAACGTATCGATTGATTTTCTATCTTCATCTAATTTAGGCTCTACTTGTTTAAATGTCATGATTGTTCCTAATTTATATAAATATGTAACTCTTTGATGATGATCTTTCTTGGGTATAATCGTCGGTATTTTTGGTTCTTTATTTTTATTCTTACTTTTCTTACCTTGTTTTTCAGTCTTTTTATTTTGTTTGGCAGGTTGTTCAGTTATAGAAGTTGTCAACTCATTTTTAGAATTTTTATTGTGTTTGAAGTCTTCCATTTTGATTCGATAATTACGGGTGGTTTTGATTGTTGAAAAATATTTCAAGGTTAAAAATCATGTAAAACTCAAATAATTTCTGACATTCAAATTGTTTATGCGCACCACGACGACTTCAAATTTCAAATTTGATTTCAACCACTGAAGGCAAATCAATCGACACTTTTCCTTAGTTCAATTAACCTTTAAAAGTACACATAATGAGTGGTTACGATAGTGCATTGTCTATTTTTAGGTATGTCTTAAAAAATTTTGCATTTTTGAAATCTTTAAAAACCAAATGAATACTAACATTTAATATTATTCTAAAATTTTTATTGCATAGTCCTGATGGTCATGTTTTCCAAGTTGAATATGCTCTTGAAGCAGTTAAAAGAGGAACATGTGCAGTTGGTGTTAAAGGTGTAGATACTGTCGTATTAGCATGTGAAAGAAGAACTACATTGAAACTTCAAGATCCAAGAATCACACCAACAAAGATAAATAAAATTGATTATCATGTTCAACTTGCCTTTGCTGGTTTGAATGCAGATGCAAGAGTTTTAATTGATAAAGCAAGAGTAGAGGCACAATCACACAAATTAACATTAGAAGATCCTGTTAGCGTTGAATATCTTACAAGATATGTTGCTGGTGTTCAACAAAGATATACCCAAAGTGGTGGTGCAAGACCCTTTGGTATTTCAACTTTAATTGCAGGATTTGATGAAAATGATAACGTTCCAAAATTATATCAAACTGAACCTTCAGGAATATATTCTGCATGGAAGGCACAATCAATTGGCAGGAGTAGTAAGACTGTAAGAGACTTTTTAGAAAAGAATTATTCAAACGATGAACTATTAAATGAGCAAGATACAATAAAACTCGCAATTAAAGCATTGCTAGAAGTTGTTCAAACTGGTGCAAAAAATATTGAAATATCCGTGATGAAACCTGCAAAATCTCCAAGGGCAATGACAAATGAAGAAATTGAAATTATAGTGAAGGAAATTGAAGATGAAAAGGCAGCCGAAGCTGAAAAGAAAAAGCCAAGAACTACGGAATAATGTGTTTAACTGATCTATTTATATGTAGGTTTTATTTTAAATTATTTATATACAAGTAATTTTTGTTTAGATTTATAAAACTGTTGTTTTACCTTTAACATTAATATATCCATCATCTTCTTGATTACCATTGTCATCATCCATATTATCATTTTTAGTTGTAGAAACGGACGGCGTTTTAAATATAAAAGACTTTGAAAATAACTTATTTGGAATAACTTCAATTTGAACTAAACTTTTACCAATGTTTGCGCTTGGATCAAGATCTTCAAAAATTGGAGCTGTTAGACATTTTAATGACAAGATTACACTAGCAATTTCTTTTTGTTTTGATTTATCGTATAATGATCTTTGTTGTGTAACTAACATTGAAAAATCATCAGCAAAAACAACACTTGTTGAATTATAATTATATTCAACTGCATCTACTGTACCCAAAGCTAAGTTATCAATATCATCAATTTTAAAATAGTCATTAATATTTTGTTCATTCGTCCAAAATGCATCTAGTAATCTATTAATTTCAAAATTAGCCAAGTTACTATTAATTTGATCAGGAGACTGTACAAATAATTTGGTATTTTCAATTTTCGGATAATAAATAAGTGTTGAATCAGAGATACTTTCCCAAGTTTTCTTTAAAGTTTTCTGTTTAAAATATTTGTTAAATTTAACAAGTAGCCAACTACCAATTATAACAGGTGGAATAACCATAATTGCAATCGGTAAGGCAACAAAAACAACCAAATATGCGGAAACACCAACTAATCCCAGTAGTTTAAAACTATCGGGAATACGTGACCAAATTTTAGAGATTATACTACCATTGTAAACTGAATTTTTTGGTGAACGATAGTATGATAAAGTTTTTACATTTGTACTAAAAGTTCTTACTAAATTTGCTTTTAATTGTGATGCAAATGAAAGTTGTGGCAGTAATGATGGATTTGAATCTAATATTGTGGATTTGTAAATTGTTTTATTAAACGATGTTGATAAATAACGATAGCTATCATGTTTTACTATCGACTTATTAGTTTGATTTATCAATCTTAAATTAAGTTTAGTTAGCATATTGATTTTAATTATGATATAATGCAGAAATCCTAAAAGATTCTAAAAAAGACTGGTGCAACGGAAGAGCTCTATTTGATTAAATTATAATAATTTATTTTTGATGCGAGCTCGGAGCTCTAGATTTTTAAAAATTTCACCCCATTATTGTACCGTACACGATTAAATTGAAAGAATACATCATACAAAATTATCAATTATTATTACATTATACCAATTTTGTTCTATCTTAGTTCATAAAAATATATACCCAAACTATTACTCATTTTTTCCAACAACAGGTAATTTTTGTGCAAATACAAGATATGAGGTGTGAGTCTTGATTTCATGTTCGGTTCTTGAAACATCAAACCATTCATAAGCATCTTCACCTTCAATAATACGTTTACCTTTACCAAACGGATTGAAACCATAATCTTTTTCTTTTGATTGTCTATCCCGTTTTGGGTGTCTGCCATTTCTTATCAATTCTAAACCTTCACGTTGTCTTTCACTTACAAATCTCAAACGCTTAACTGCATCGTCAACATCTCTTTTCATTGATTTATGTGCTTCCCACAGTTTACCAGATATTTCAGTTAATTCTACATCTACCCATCCTTCAGTTTGTAAAGCTTCAACGGTCTTAACAACTTGTTCAAAACATGGGGAAAAGCAACAAATACCAATTTTTCTATCTTTTGCTGTAACTGAATCTAAAAGTGGTATAGCCTCCCATGGCATTGGCAAATCTAAAAAGATTGTGTCTGCATCCAATTGAATGTTTTCAATTTCAAAACCATTTTTACAAACATCTCTATGAGTTATAATTGTATTCTCTAAATCATGTTTCAAAAATTCTTCCTTTGCTTTTTCATATCTCGTTTCATGAAACTCAAAAGTATAAAGCTTACCTTCATCATTAACCGTCCTTGCAAAAGCATGTGTAAATGAACCTGAACCCGTTCCAGCTTCAATAACTTTTGATCCAACGGCAACATTTAAACGTTGTAAAATATAACTTGAGTCAGGAGTATAGACAATTTGAGTTCTATGTGGCAAAGACATGGTCCATAGTTCAGGAGTCGGCTGTAATAAATAAACAAAACCACGATCTTTTGGGGTTGTGATTTGTGAACCAAATTCTAAACCTATCATTGACTCATGGGGGAAAGAACCAAATCTTGTATTAAATTTTTCACCACGTTTCACGTAAATAGGTTTAATGATTGTACGTGAAACATAAACGAGAACAAGATCTCCTTCTTCAATATATTTTTTTCTATTAGTAAAAGGCATGTTTGAACTTATTTGAGTCCTTTTGCTATTAATGAATTGTAGATTGAAAAATTTCAATTGATCTATAAGCAAAAATAATTTTTTTTATCAGTTGAAAAACAGTAGCGACGCGTCGAGAAAAATTTCAAAATTTCAAAATTGGAAATTATCGTCGCAGCATGAATTTTTCTCTAAAATAGTTGCCGTATTAGGGTAAAAAATCTGCGTTTTGAAAATATCATCTCATATAAAGGTTTCTAAACAATACAAAAAACATTCAACATAGGTATAAGTATCTCTACTAAATGGACATGATATTAGACTGTAGACAACTATCCTTCAGGTGATTCCACATTTCTTTAATTCTATTGTATAAAATACAAACAAAGCGAGCGCGTATCATCCAGGCTGTTGCCCAAACAGGGAAAATGTCAACAAAAGGTCCTGATTCCGATTGTTACTTTGTGGTGTTTACACTTTTCTTTGTTTTGCATTTCCTGTTTTGGGTTGTTCCTTCTGACAACTGCTTGGCTAGAAAGTTTTGAAACTGCCTGTATTCACGTAAAACTGCAAGGGAGTTTGATCGCTAATTCAATCAAAAATCAAAACAACAAACATTTTATTTGAGGGAGCTCTTCACACTATTGTTTGTTTACTTGTTTTATTCGTTTTATTTCTTTTATTTCTATAAGAAACGTTCTTCATATTTACTGACCCAATTTGTTTGTGTTTATTTCGAACAATAAATACATCAATTTTTCCATCGTTTTCACGCTTGTCTTATAAATTATAGAAAAGAAAGACAAACAATTTTTCAACAACCTAAAGTTACTTATCACAATTTTAGTTATCATTTGAGATCATTTTCAACTTGACTTCAACTAAATAAAGTAAGAATAACATTCAGTTTATTATTTTTATCTACAAGAGTGTATTAATTCTACACAATTCATTAAAACTATTAAATTAACTTGGTTCTAGCAATAACTGTTCTTATTTAATTTCATATCAAATATAACTTACATTACATTTCTATTTTTTTCATTTCTTAAACCGTT
This sequence comes from Pichia scutulata, assembly GCA_030560845.1. Classification (NCBI taxonomy): domain Eukaryota; kingdom Fungi; phylum Ascomycota; class Pichiomycetes; order Pichiales; family Pichiaceae; genus Pichia; species Pichia scutulata. Next base: position 129,865 of record JAKTWB010000083.1, read on the forward strand.
CAATTTATATATTTGACTAATTCAACAATCATGTTAGGAAGACCATCAGCAACAACAAGACAATCCGGCAATGATGAAAATAACAATCAAACTTTTAAATCCAAATTATCGGATCACAATATAAAGAAACCAGAATCATCTAATACGACACGATCACGTACAATTTTAGGCATTATCCCTGATAATGCATTGAATTCATCAAATAATCTTAATGTTAATATTAATCAACAAAAGCATAACCATAACCATAATCAACAACATCAGCAACAACCACAAAAATCTCAATTTTTAAACCACCAAATTAAAAATAAAATACCCGTTTTGGTTGAAAATACACAGGCATTAACTAGATCAGTTTCAACTTCATCTGTGCAAACTTCTGAAGATGATGGAAACGATTATGGCAAAATGGAAACTTCTCATATGGGCCATCAAAATCAAAATATTGATGATTATGATGTTGAAGCAGATGATGATGAAGAAGAATCTGATGATGATGGTGACGAATACGTAAATTCTGATCAACGACTTTCACCAATCTTAACAAATTCGATTAGAAATGAAATTGATAGAGTTTATTCAAGATTTTCTCGTGACACATTAGACCCAAACGATGAAGACACATATGATGTTACAATGGTTGCAGAATATGGTAACCGTATTTTCAACTATTTACATTCTTTAGAAATAAAATATAAACCAGATCCAAGATATATAGAGCACAGACAAGAAGAACTGACATGGGATCATAGATCCACATTGATGGATTGGATGGTTCAACTTCATTCAAGATTTAATTTGTTACCAGAAACTTTATTTCTTGCGGTTAATATAATAGATAGATTCTTGTCAAAAAAATCAATCTCCTTATCGAGATTTCAACTCTGTGGTGCAGTTGCACTGTTTCTAGCAGCAAAATATGAAGAAATAAATGTTCCAACTGTTTCACAAATGATATACATGGTTGGTAATCAATATTCAAGAGAATCATTTTTGAGTGCTGAAAGATATATGGTTGAAGTTTTAGGATTTGAGTTTGGCTGGCCTGGTCCAATGTCATTCCTCAGACGTGGTTCAAAGGCGGATGATTATGATAATGAAATTAGAACATTAGCAAAATATTTCTTAGAAATAACTATAATGGACCCAAGATTTGTTTCATCACCACCTAGTTGGTTAGCTGCTGGCGCACAATTTTTATCACGTAAAATGTTAGCTCGTGGCAGTTGGACTGAAGCTCATATTTATTATACCGGTTATACATCTGAACAATTGATCCCGCTTGCTGAAATTCTTGAAGAATGTTGTATTTCATCTGAACGTCACCATCGTACAATTTTTCAAAAATACAGTGAAAGAAGATTTAAAAGAGCTGCAACTTATGTTCAACAGTATTTACATGAATTATATAATTCTAACTAACTTCCTCTCAAAGGTAATTTCATTTCAAGATTTTGTGATTTTTTCGACAGAAAAAATAATTTAAGGGTTATACTTGTTCAGTTTATTTTAAGTTTTGAAAACATTTCTATAGGACAAATCAATATAAATATAAAAGCATAAAATGAAAAAAATACAACAATTGTGGAAAAACTAATATGTAAACTATCAATAAGTCTGATAAACTCTACTACTATTAATTTTTAAACTATATCATCTTTTTTTATGTAGAGATCTTTATTTTAATGGGTGTTAATCAAATAAGTAGTATAATTAATTTCCAGCATAAGCGCAGCTTTTAACTTTTAATCTTTTACTCCGAAATTTGAAAAATCCAAACCCTTAATCACGTGCGTAAGGTACGGGGTACTTGAAAAAATAATTTTAATAAAAAACTGCGTCCTTATAATAAATTAAATTTCATGTGACTGCGTTTTTTGAGGCGAGAAGATGGTGAGCGAGGAGGAGGATGTTGGTGAAAAAAAAATGCACATACTTCAGTAATAAGTTACATACTAAAAATCACACTTTCAAGATCTTCTTTGAAAAGTTAGAATACCACATATACATATAACAAGATGTCTGGTTCCGGTGCACAAGGTACTAAGTTTAGAATGTCAGTAAGTATAATTTTAATAATTAATAAGATATTGAAACTATTTTGAATATAAAGTCGATATTAAAATAGAAATGAACATGAATTAATTGATTTATATTGGACTTAATACTTTTACCATTAGCAATATGAAGTGTTTGAAGTTTTAGTATCTTCTGAATGCTGAATTAATGTTGATGAAAAATCATAGTTATTTCAATGGTTACAATTGAAAAGTTATTTTTGAAATTATTGTATTGAACATTAATGAAATAATTTACTAGAATTTATGATAGTATTACAGGTCAACAACTGATTAAAATATCATTTAATGAGAAATTTCATAAGCATCATTCTCAGGGTGATCCTCAACTTGTTGATTTTCACTTTCTCTTTAAGTTATCAGATTATCATGAAATCTAAATATGAAGAATTTATCTACTAATCTATTCAGAACAGTTCAATTTTAACATTTTTGAATCAAATACTAACATGAAAATCATTCTTTATAATTTTATTATAGTTAGCATTACCAGTTGGTGCAGTTATGAACTGTGCAGATAACTCTGGTGCTAGAAACTTATACGTTATGGCTGTCAAGGGTAACGGTGCAAGATTAAACAGATTACCAGCTGCTTCTGCAGGTGATATGGTTATGGCTACTGTTAAGAAGGGTAAGCCAGAATTAAGAAAGAAGGTTATGCCAGCTATTGTTGTCAGACAATCAAAGCCATGGAGAAGAAGAGATGGTACTTACCTTTATTTTGAAGACAATGCAGGTGTTATTGTTAATCCAAAGGGTGAAATGAAAGGTTCTGCTATTACTGGTCCAGTTGCAAAGGAGTGTGCTGATTTATGGCCAAGAATTGCTTCTAACTCTGGTGTTGTTGTTTAAGTTAATTAATTTTACATATAATCATAATATAATTAAATAGATAATATCATTGGTGCAAGGAATGCGTTTAAATCTCTTTGTATAACATTAATAAATCGTTAATTCGTCACTAAACTAAATTATTAGAATGATGAAATAATCATTTTTATAATCTGCAGGACTGTTGCAGAACGTTCTTGTGGTTTTATTTTGTTCATAATGTGACTGGTTATCTAGTATTGCTTTCTGTTTGGATGCCCTTTAAACTTTGGCTTTGTTAACATGAATTTTGCACTTTTATTTTTCACGAATCTATCCAATGACCGAATCTGCTCAGCCTTATACATTAAGTTTCTTTAGTGTAACAAAGCACAAAATACTTGGCTTACATCGAATCAAGAAAATCTATTAGTCGAATTCTCAATTGCCAGTTATGTTGAGAGGTTCAGTGGATTCAATATGCCGTAAGCATTTTACAATCAAACATTTCAACATTCTGATTATTTAACAAAATACTAACGTTTAAGCTAACTTTATTTTATAAAGATTCTTTATTATCAACCAAAATACGAGATAGAAACGAAGCACTTGAAAAACTTCAAAATATAAACTTTAACTTAGCATCTGCAACTGATAATTTTGATTACAATTTGTTTTTAAAATTGATTGAATCATTAAATTTATATTTGGAATCAGATAGAACAGTCTATGAAAAGTCAAACAATAATACCGTTGTTGAAATTAGATTGAATAAAGCATCCACAATCTTACGGTCTTTGGTTGTTTCTGTTTTAGGTAGTAGAAAATTTAGTGTGTTCTATAAACCAAAACAAAGTGAAAAAATTATACACATTTTGTTAAATCATTTAACTTATACCCCGATAGACTCAGAACTTCAGATATTTGAACCAGTGGTTTTGAATACTACAAAGGCTTTGAATCATTTAATAAGCATACAAACTTTTCGAGATCATTTATTTGAGACAACGTATGAAGTTATCCTAATCAAAATTTTTAAGTGTCTAAACCTAGTTGTTTCTGAGAACAAACAGTCATCAACGAATGAAAATTTACTCATTGAATTATTTTCAGTATTGTATGAATTTTTGAACCCACCAAATACTTCCACAACTACAATTTTTACAAATTTAGATAGTTCAAAAAAAGAAAATTATTATTCCCAAATTTTCAAAGTTATTTTGCTTTACTTTAAAAATGTGTTTGGAGATAACAAAAGAGAAAGTGAGTCAACAATTTTTACATTTAAAATTATTAATAAGTGTTTATTGGATTTATCTACGTCCGATATAAAGCTTTGCCATAGGTTTTATAAACTTGGTATTCAATTCTTACTCGAAATTAAAGTAATAACATCAAAAAGACTAATCTCTCAACTGGCAACTTTTATTAATCTAATACCATCGTTTATTTGCCTTGAAAAATTTTGTAAAATTCCCGGTGACAATTGGGATATGAATGTATACGGGGAACTAATAGACACCACTAAAAAAGTTACATCTTCTACAAAATCGGACAAATCTGAATTCTCTGACGTTTTTTCCGTAGTAGACGCATCTTCAGATGCAGAGGAGAGTATAGTTATTTCAGATAACGAAGGTGATGTATCTGCTTCTCACACCTCCTTTTCATCAAGTAAAAGACAACGTGAAGCGTTCAGTGACTTACAAAATCAGCAACTGAAAGATTTAGGAAAAGTTATAGACATAATATTTGCTTTGTTTTATGATAGTTCACTCGAAAAAAGATTAGAATTTAATTACGATTCTGTCAATCTTAAAATTTTTCCAATAATTGATAAATTTAAATATAACTGGTTTCATTTTAAATATATTAATTTATCTAAAGGCCAACATTCAACCCCGTGGCTATTACGTCTTGGTTTTAGTAGATTACTTATTGCATACTTTGAATTAAAATCAGAACTACACATTGTTTTTCCAAATTGTCATGTTGCTTCTAAAAGGCAACGCCCAACAGCAATAAAATTGGGACTATCACTTCAATTATCAGATTATATCCAATATTTTGAAAATCCCACAGATTTCATGATATCGCTTCTTATGGATGAAACATTTAGCTCTTCATCTTACAGTGTTATACTTTCTCAAATTTTTGCAATTTATCTTGGTTATTTATCATCAAATAATGATTGTTTTAACATTCAATGTTTGTTGAATAATATTTTTGAAAATCAACATAATTTATTAGACAAATTAATGGATATTTTTGAGAAACAAGATACTAAATTGAAATATTGGATTCTATTGGCAATTAATATTTTTTATTCGATTTCACATAATTATCAATCGAGTAAAGAGGGAACAAAATTATTAAGTTTAACAGCTAATAAAACATTTACCAAATTACTAAAATATTGCTTGGAGTTATTAAAGGATTCGTCAATGTCTAAATTAGCATGCATTTTTTTAACACATATGTCTCTTTTTCACTTTTTTACTAGGGACTCACCAATAAATCTAGACAAGGCCATAATACAACAATATGAAAACATAATTGATTTGTCAGAAATAAATGGTCCTTCATACATTTGTAAAGAGGCAGTGTTTTTTTGGTTAGCTACGTTATACATCTGCAAAAAGGTTAAGTTTAAAAACGTAGAGTTGTACAATTCATTAAACATATATGATTCTCAACTATACAGTCATAAATTATCCAATTGGTTACAAAGTAAATTTGATCAACTTTCTAACTTGAATGATTTCAGTGATGTATATCCAGTTTTAAAGTTTTTAAGATGGGTTTTAGGGTACAACGTCATTGAATTAAGTTCTGGGGTTACCAACCACATGGAAAATATGTATGATGGTGCTTGTTTGAATTTTATTATTAATAGTTTAGATCAAGTTAAGTTGTGCGAGTATATTTCAAAAAATCAATCAGTGATAAATGATAATTTTAAAGACAGAAAAGCATATGTTTTGGAAGGTGACAGTTTAGCAGTGAATGACCTTACAAAAAATAAGTTGATTGCATTATTTATAAAATTTACTGATAATTTTACAGATGATATAAATACAACGAGGTTTGTTAATTGGTGTCTAGGAATCAGTTCTACGTTTGATATTGATTCCGATGAAGGCTTTCGAATGATTTTACAAAAAAATAAATCATTTATAAAAGAAAAGTTTAATTACCAAAATAGTCAACTTTTTCAATCAGTTTTACAATCATATCTTGATATTATTTATAGAATACCATTGAGTGAAAATAAAACATTATCAAGAATTGCTAATTTGATTCCAATTTCTGATGTTTCTGATATTACATTGCACTTATTGAATTCTGAAAATGTAAGTGATATATCTACTGAGAAGGAGATAGATGTTTTTGATTCATTTATGCAGTCAAAATCCAGTGATTTAAAAAAGGAAACATTTCCTGATTATTCAATTTATAATTTCAAGAACCTTTATTACAAATGTTCCACGATGGAGCAAAAAATTACTCATGCAATTCTAAAGTTGAATACAATCGAATTGGATTACAATATAGGTGCTGAATTCTTTTTAAAATTTTCATCTAAACTTATTTCAGAAGTAAAGTACATGGCAACTCAATATGAACTTTTAAAATTTATGGAAATGATTAATTTACCTTTGAATGAAGAGGTTTTAGACATGATGTCTAAGTACTTAACTACTTTGCTAGTAAGCCATTTAACTAAAACTTATGAATGTGCTATTGTTATAATTGCAAGATTGTTTAGTATATCTGCCACGGTTTGGATGAAACCACTAGATAATGCTAAACCAGATGGTGTTTATTTTAATAGTAATGCAGTGGCTAAATCTTACAATACTAAAGCAGATGGTAAGTCAGTTCATGAATACTTTATTCATCTCTATAAGAAATCTATGTTTCATTCAGAATTATCATTATTAGAATTTTTAAAATTATCCATTAAGATTAATGAGCATATTACTAATGGAGTGATTGAATTTGAAGAAGGACCCATTTTAGCATATATTAATAACTGCTTTCAATCATTGAGTAATAAAAATAAATTTCAACTTTCAAGTGATATAATGTCTTACATTAAGTCCAAAGACCATGATCATTTTGAACTTTATTCGACTTTTATTAAATCATTTACAAACCCGCAACAATCTGTTGAATCTTCAGCAACATTCTGTTGTTTTATGGCTTGTCTTTCTAAATCTAATGAAGTGCTCATTATTGCTATTGTTTGCAACTTGCTAGAGTTGTCAAATTATCCGCAAATAAGAACATATTTAAAATATACTATTCAACAGATTACGGATATTAATAACATACCAAGTTCAAATAGACTTTTCTGGAATTTTAGAGAAGTATTTTTTAAGTGTTGGGAAAGTTTTGAGTTAAAAATCGAACAATTTCCGTATGAACTATTTGGGTTTGATTCTTTAGATGACTTTTTTTTGAGTACTTACAAAGAAATCATTGCTTTAAATCTAGCTTACAATCGTACTGATATTTTACCAAAAATTAGCAAATCAACAAATATGAAAGAATTATCACTTGTTAAAGACTCAATGTCACTTTCTATCACTTTATCATGGACATCTCATGGTATACGAAACAAAATATTCAGAGTTTTAGATAAATATTTTTCAACTAATAAATATTTGAAATCTCAATTAACCGAACAATTTTTGCTAGTCACATTTCAGTTGTTCAGATTTTGCGACTGTTCTTCAGAGCTCACAATACTTCAATTATTTAGCAATCTTGAGTCCGATTTGAAAGCCTTACTTTTTTCAAAAAATTCTGACATTTTGCCATTTCTTGATGAATACGAACTGCAAATTAAACCGCAAAGTTGTGTTGACATGATCCAGTTTTTTGCAGGTACTTGTGGTATCAAAGATATTTGGACCATTCCCACAATTTATCATCTAACGTCCAAATTGCTTTTATTGCTTGAATCATCTGTTTTCAATTTAGAGAAGAAGATACATTTCAGAAAATTGAAGTTATTATTTATGTTAGCACCTCAGGGGTTTCAAAATCAGAATGTATGTGAAATGTTAGCCACCAATTTATTTCCTTATTTATCAGAAAACTTTTTAATGAATGATGCAGCTGGAATTTTAGCTGCTTTGGTCGAATACAATAAAAATAACCCTTCTAACATACCGATTGGTGTTTGGATGACTTTGATTAGTTGCTTATTCTACGGCCCTCGTTGTGAAAATATTCAAAAATTGAGTACCCTGTTGTTTGACCTAAAAGATAAAATGAAAGTAGATAAATATGATAGCATTTTAAAATTTGGTTTGGAAACATTTCAATCCAAAGAAAGCGAAGATGTACCAGATTTAGTTGAATTGATAAATAAGTTTTGTGATAATATACAACATACACACCTTTTAGTCAAATACCTCTCACTTTTATTTGAGCGTAATCCAATTTTTCAGTCAAGTAAATTCAAAGTTGAGGAATCAAAACTTTCACAAACATTTATTCAACGTATTTTTAATATGAAAAATGATTATACAAATGAAATTTCTGATTTGATGTTGAACTGGATTGGTAGATGTATAGGAATCTACTATCAACATACTGGTAAATATCCTTATTTTGAATCACATGAATTTAATAGTTATATTTTGGTGAATAGCAGTACTATCAACTTTAATAAGGAAGTGAAATCATTGGATCTTATTTTCAAATTAATGTTGCAAGAACTTCCAACATCATCACTTCGTTCAAGATATTGTTTTGAGACTATTATTGGTGTCATCATTTATAGAAATAATTTATTGTCTGAAAATCTTACATCCTTTATATCTTATGATTCATTATTCAAATCTTTTGAAGAATTCATATATCCAATGAATGACTATATGTGGTCACTTTCGATGGAGCAAGTGGAGACAGAAAAAATATCATTTTACAATCGTAATTTAGAAAATGCATTAAACGGTTTTTCTACCATTATTAAGGTTTACAAATTTAATAAATGGTTAACTAATATTTTGTTTTCGATTATTAATGAACTTTCGACGCAGTCATCATTTATTATTTTACTTTCTAATTACATTTTTCAAATACCATCATTTGCATTAAAATGTTTTTGTCCATTAGTACTTTATTTTATTGAAAGTCAACCTTTGAAACGTGGTAGACTACTCAGCAAAATGATGAAAGATTTTTTCAGAGAAGATGTCTTTAAACTATCCAAACAAGCCGTAGAAATTTTTGTGGAATTGGCATTACTTATAAGAATAGGAGCAAAAAATAAAAATGAAAAGTTTATTACTATTTTTAATGATTTTGATATACCTGCAATAACAAAAGCAGCCATACATATAGGAAAAAATAAAGCTGCGTTAATGTTGTTTGAAGATTATTATACAACAATTAATATACTTGAAAAGAACACAATTTTGAATAATCCTCAATATAATACAGTTTTGAAGGAAATTTATTTGGGTATAGAAGACAAAGATTTGTTGTTTGGGCTTCCAATTGTACCTGAATTAAGCTATGGTTTACACATTTTACAAAATAATAATCTTAAATGGAGTGAAATGATGTTCAGCAATGCAATATTTGAATCTGCCATAATTTGGGATAATACCGAAAAACCTAAATCTATTGAAAATATTACCTACGGTATGATGAATATGGGTTGGTCTGGTGTTTCAAATATAATGAATGCATATTTAAAGGATGTTTCCGGGTTTAATATTGAACATAATAGTAGTGATATATTATATGAACAATTATGGAAATTAAGTCAGTGGGACATTTCATCATCGAATGAATGTCAAAGTGAAAATCAGTGTATTTATTCAATTTTGAAAAACATTAATGAAAATCCTTGGAATCATAAAGTAATTTGTGACGCTTCACTTAAGAAAATTTTATTATCAGATATCTCCAAATTCAAAAAACCTGGATTTACTAAATCTGAATCTGTTGAATCATGGGCAAGAACATTGTCAATTTGTAAAATAATTGAGGATATATCTGGCTTAAATAAATATTCTTTTGAATTTTCTTTGAAAACCTTTAATAAATCAACAAAGTGGTTTGGAAATGCAACAATTAACGAATTTGAAAATATTTTGCTAAGTAGGCGTGCAATTTTTTCCATAATGGCACATTATGGTACCACTAAAGATGATTCTTACTTTTCTTTAGATAGCAATTCATGCTGGTTAGGCGTGGTTAATGAGTTGCATAATTATAATAATTTGATGACTGAAAAGGGTTCAACGCAAAAAGCAATTAATTCATCGGTCTTATTGAATCAAATTGCGACTGGAAAATTCCTGAACAAAGACGTATCAATTAATAGAATTGCCAAATATAATTTAGCAAGAGCATTTTGGACTCAACAGTCAGATACAAGGTTTCCAGTTCAAACTTTAAAAGATATTATTAGAACCGATGAACTTAATACATTAAACGAATCTCAAAAATTTCAAGTTACGGAAATTAGTACAGTATTCTTAATGGCAACTTTAGCAAATTGGTGTGATCAATGTAAAGAGCAAACTTCAAATACAATTATGACCAAATATATAGATCCGATTTCTGATAATTTGAAAAATAATACTTTGGAAAATCATAGAGATTTGGGCTTAACTTATCATATAATCGGTAAATTTTGTGATGATCAAATAATCAGGAATGAGTCAGACACAATAAGAGTCAGATTGAAACAATCAATTGAAACTATCGATAACGACATGAAATCTTTGGCTAAATACCTAAAGGAGGAGAGCCTTGATGAAAAGAAAAAACTTGCAAAGAAGGACTATACGCGTCTTCAGCGTAGATTTAAATTACTATCAAAAGAGTTAGAGGCTGTTAGAATCGAAAAGAACAATTATATCGAAAAGGCTGTTCATTTTTATTTCAAATCAATTGCGTTTGATGATCATGATTATATTGAAAATGATATTGATAGATTTTGTTCATTGTGGATTGAACATAATGATATTGAATTAGACGAAAAGGAGTTGTTGGAATTGCCAAGCTTTAATTTTGTTCCGTGGAATAGTCAACTAGTTTCAAGACTTTTAGATGAAAATTCTTTTTTCCAAAATCTATTAAGAAAACTTATAATTAACATCACACTCTCACATCCATTTCATACACTTTACTTACTAAAATCATTAATAGTTACAATGGAAACATCCGATGATGCTGCAGCTCTTTCGAGGGGTAAGGTTGCTGCAAAAATTTGGAACTTATTGCATACTTCAACAGCAGATTTTAATGTTAAGGGAGTTCCAAATATTCTTGATTCTGTTGACTCTTTTGCCGACAAATCAATTTTAATTGCAAAAATTAAATCATTGAAAAAAGGGAGTAGACTTTCTATGAATAAGTTACCTGATAATGATTGGTGGTTAAACATTTTACCAAATTTGTCACTTCCTTCTCCTGTTCAAAATATTCCAGTCTGTAAAGTTGGATGTTATGAAAAAAATAAAAATATATTTCCAATAACTAAAGTCAGTAATTCAATTACAATTGCTCAGTCTGGTTTAAGTCAACCAAAAATTATGACAGTAACTTTATCAAATGGTGAATTTCAAAAAATGTTATTAAAGGCAAATGATGATCTTAGACAAGATTCTATTATGAAGCAGGTTTTTGAAAAAGTTAATAAAGTTTTATGGAAAGATGTTGAAACAAGAAAGAGAAAATTAAGGATTAGAACATATAATGTTTTACCGTTGGGGCCAAATGCGGGTATCATTGAATTTGTTCCAAACTCAATACCTCTAATTGATATTTTGAGATCATTACATGATTCAGATGAATTGGATATTAATACTGCAAGAAACAGAATGAAAGAAGTTCAAAATCAATCAAGAAGTGTTAGAGTTCAAGTATTTAAAGAAATCTGTAAGAAAATTTTACCAAACCTAAAAGAATTTTTTTTCAATAATTTCACATCATCGGATTCATGGCTTGAATCAAGAAGTTTATACTGTCATGGAATTGCCACTACCTCCATAACAGGGTATATATTAGGTATTGGCGATAGACATTGTAATAATATTCTATTAGATAAATCATCCGGTGAACCTATTCATATTGATTTTGGAGTTGCATTTGATCAAGGAAAATCATTGCCAATTCCAGAAACAGTACCGTTTAGACTAACAAGAGATATTGTTGATGGTATGGGGGTAACAGGTGTGAATGGCATGTTTAGTAAAAGTTGTGAGCATGTTTTAAGAGTTTTAAGAAGCAATACAACTTATATTTGTGGTATTTTAGATATTCTAAAGTATGATCCATTGTATGATTGGACATTATCACCTTTAAGAAAGAAGAAATTACAACAAATTTATTTCAACAATAATAATAAAGAAGAAAATAATTATATGTTAGAGGAATTAGTTAAAAAAGATCTAGGGTCGCAGGCGAATACTGCGATTGAAACCGTTAAGAAAAAATTGCAAGCCGATGGATTAAGTGATGAAGCAGTTGTACGGGAGCTAATACGTGAAGCCACTTATACAAACAACTTAGCACTGATATTCATGGGTTGGAGCTCATTTTTATAATAACAATAAAAAAAGGTTAACTACTTATACATAGGATAAAAGATACAAAAATGTTTTATAGTGAGTAAAATAAATCACAATTTGATTAGTATCAATATTAAATATCAAATAAGGGATGAAAACTTAGAGTATAATTGAATTGTAATGTAATCGTTTAATTTCTTGCTTCAAAACCATCTCTGTTTACCCATCTATTATTATTAGGATCGTTATTGCTATTATTGTTATTGCTATTATTGTTATTGTAATTTCTGTTGTTTCGTCTGTTACTATTATTATTGTTATAGTTCCTATTTTGTCTATTATTGTGTCTGTTGTTATTATAATTACTATTATTATTGTTGTTATTATTACGACTATTGTTGTCCTTTTCTCTTTGTTGCTGTTCTTTGAACTTTTCAATAAATTCATTACCCATTTTAAACAGCTTTATGGTTTGACCTCTCAAATATATGTGGTCTATTTTATAAAAGGGTTCATTTTCCTTTAATGACGCACAAGCATTAGTCAATGTGACGTTCATGTAATAATCACAGTTTTCTAACGTACCATTGATGATACCGCCAGTCTTTAGTTCGACTACAACGGTTTCACCTTTGATTGCATTAAGAAGATATAGTGGAAGCATGTGTTGTTGTTTTAAATAAAAGATGTTCTGTTTTCCTCCAGATTAAAATTTGAAACTAGAGTTTTGAAGATTAAAAATCGTTCATTTTCGTATTCCATGTAATTTCATGTTGCGACTTGATACAAATTGTTCAATATTCATACTCGATATTTAATATTTAATATTTAATTTTTGATATTTCTTATTTTTCATTCATTTTCGCGGACTGGTATAGTTGAGCACGAAATACAAATATGGCTAGACTGAAACTATAGGGCAGGAACGGGGAAGACATTAAGGGTTGTCAGGTGGCAAATAGTAGAGAATACTGTTATTGCAAGGACAAAACACTTTATTAAAATATGTGTGCAATGGATCTTTCTGCTAACAAGTGCTATCCCTTGGATATGCCCAACATAGGCGATGAAGACCCTAGATTGAGATTGGATTGTAGAACTGGGGCATCTGTTGATATTTCCAACTCAAGAATCTTTGTTTATGGTGGATGCACGTTACCAATCGATTTACCTACTGACTTTACTATTCATACTATTTATGATAAATTCTTTAGTAAGCTTAAAGAAATAAACAATAATCAAGTTGACATGACAATTGACTTTAATCAATATTTATCATCTGAATGTTTTAGATTAAGTTTGATTAATAGAAAATGGAACCATTATAAACTTAATAATTCTTCATTAATTAATATCAAACCTGAACCACGTATGTTTCATAGTATGGCAATTTGTGATAATTATATATATATTATGGGGGGTTTAAACTTTAACAAAGATAATAAGCTGGAAATTTTGAATGATTTATGGAGATTTGATACAATTGATAGAAATTGGAAATGCTACTACAAAAATGGCAATAATGAAATATTGAGACGATTTGATCATTTGTCAACCGTGCTTGCGAACATGGAATTTCTTGATAGATCTTTGGTTCACCCGGGCATTTGTATCACTGGTGGTATAAACGAATTGGGTGAATATATGAATGAACTAGAAGTTTTTGATGTTTTACACGATAAACTAGCAATTCATAAATACCCAAATTTACAAGAATTTCAGGACTTGGAAAAGTTAGATCATAAAGTCCATAATGGTTTAATTTTAAACTTAAGACAATCTAAGAACACAATTCATTCCTCAGTCTGTCCAGTTTCTAATCAATTAAAGATATTTGTATCAGATAAATCACCAGATGTTGTTTCTCTAGAGCCTCTCATTATTTTTAATGAATCTTTGAAAGGTGTTAGAATTCCGCACAAAAATAATTTTGATATTTCTGGTATTTCAAGTATGCACTATGCAACACTTGGTATATTCGGTGAAAACTTGATATTATTTGGGTTTATTGGTGAAGAAAAAAAAATTTCTGCTTTTATTTTTAATATTAGGACTTTTTCGTGGACAAAACTCAATATTTCTTGTCTGCATAAACTATATACTCATAAGTTATCAATAGGATTTGTTTGGGAATCCCACCATAAAGCAGTAATTTTAAGTTCAACTAGAATGAGAGATACAACCGGCTCAGTTTTGTATTTTGATAGTTTAGTTGTTTTGTCACTACCGTTTACTAATTTTTTTGGCAAGAAACCACAGCTTACTCAACTCAGAGGCAGATTTTCAACATCTTCTAGTTCTGCTAGCTTAAATTCTGCGGCAATACTTGCAAAAGAAGCATCTTCAAATACATCTGAACATGTTATGAGGAAAAGATCAGAGTCCATTACTTCGTCTCAATCAAACTTTAGTCACGGTAGAGCACATCAACCATTGCCTGAACATACAGGTGGATTTGCAGGTTATGCATACCATGTTGCTCAACAGCTGCAAATTAATTCTATTAGGTCTGTTTTACCACCCTATGCAATTGCTATTGGTAAAAATGCATTTGAAAGAAATTCAGCATTTTCAGATTTGGATTTAGTTTGTTCTGATGGAACAATTGTACCCGTTCCTTTAGTTTTATGCCGAAGAAGATGGGGTAGCGGATTTGATGAAATTTTTGCAGGTGCGTATGCAAGATGTTTTGTAGAAGCTAAGGCTCATGATATAATTTCATCGAGAGGTAGTATGGAATCAAATGAGTCAACAGAAAATGAAGAACGTTCATCTGAATATTCTAAAAACAGTGCACACAGTGCACACATGGTACCTTATTTCAGATATCCATTTCAAGAAAATGATATTGGTTATAAAACTGATTCTTCGCCAGTTCGTGATCTGCATAAAGGTCTTTCATCAAATAATTCAGGACGTAATTCAGTTTCTGGTAGCCTTTTTCACGCATCTTCACTGAACAGAGCCATGAAGTCACTGTCTGATTCAAGAAGAAACTCTTATAATATTGGACAATCGCAGCATAGTTCAGCTTCATATCTGCCCCAATCGAGAAGAAGCTCGTTAAATGCAAATTTAATATCCACAGCAAATACTAATACCACTTCCCCAAGAAGAAATTCATTTAATACTAACTTACCTACTTCACGAAGAAATTCATTGAATTTAAATTTTACAACGCCACGAAGAAATTCTGCAAACATGCAACTTCCTCAAGCAAATACTCGTAGAGGCTCAATGTTATCAAGGACTTCATTTGCCTCATCCTCATCTTCATCAACACATTCAGGATCTCACGGCTCCAAATCTTTCACTTCTGGTTTAGGAAAATTATCTCCATCGTTAACAGTCACTAAATCATTAAATGATTTGGATCCAATTGGGCCTACTGATAAAAATGATTCTTTACTACTTCACTCAGGTTCAACTTCAAGTGAAAGTCTAAGTAGTTCAGAAGATTCTATACCTTCTAAAATTTTATCTTCGATCAGATTAGATGCATTACCGCCACAATTACCAATGCCTACAGTCTTACCAAATGGTATGAAACCAAAATCGAGCTCAGCAACGTTATCACAAAACTCTAATCCTGAAAACAACTTCTTAAATAATAGAAATAGTTCAGGTGTCTCAGACTTCTATGATGACCGTTTGGTTGATGTGATTTATGGTGCAGATACACAACTTGATGCAGATTCCAAATTTGATCCTTTAAATTTACCAAGGTGTTTATATTTACCGTATTCTAGAAGCACAGTCAAAGCAATTGTTGAATATATGTATAGTGGACAGATTGGTGCAAATTGGAAATTATTTCCAACAGGTCTTGATTTATTAATAGCAGCAAAACAATTGGGTATGCCATTATTATATGATTTAGTGTTAGAATTATTTTTTGTGGTTTTAAGCATTATTGAATCATCTTTAAAGGCTAAGATCATTTTACATTTAGAAGAAAATTCCACGTTACCAAAAGATGAATCATTTGATAAAATATATAATTTACTAGATGTTAAAGGTAATGATGATTTAGATATGGACTTAGAGTTATTATTAGAGGCTGCGGGAATTACAAGAAGAGATTCAGGTTCAACCATAACTAGTGATTTAGTAACGTATGATAATGAAAACAAAGTCACTTCAAAAAGTATAAATAATAAATCAAGGACGGTGAGCCAAGTGAATGGTGTTGATCCATTGGATATTGGTGTTGTTAAAAAAATTAACTCATCATTATCAATGGGAGAACTGAGTCCAACTAATACACACACACATAGTGAAAATTTAGATGGTGTAGAAGCAAGTGAAACAGTTAAACCTAAAATACCAAAATACGATGAACTAAAGGATAAATATGATAGTTTTGGAGTAACAGCTGCATCCTTAGATGAAAATGGATATGAAGTTACTGATGATAGTGATACTGGAGATGATGGTGAGTACTTACTCGCCAGTTTGAAAAATTTCCGACTAAAAAATAATAATAATAACAATAATAATAACAAAGGTAGTGGGACTGTAATTGAAGTTAACCACCAAAATGAAAATGACGTTAAACAAGGAAATGAAAATGAAAACAATGTTGAAAGTAAGATTGAATACAAAAATGATATAAAAAATGGGAACAAAAATGAAGATGATGTTGAGGATAAAAATGAAGATGAGAATGAAAATGTGTATTACAATGAGAATGACAGCGAAAATATGCATGACAATGTAAATGCAAATATAAATGTAAATGAAAAAGTGGTTGTCAATGTGAATGAAAACGGGAATGAAAATGAGAATGAGAATGATAATAAAAATGATAACGAAAATGATAGTGAAAATGGTAATGAAAGTGGTAATGAAAATGATAATGAAAATGATAATGAAAATGATAATGAAAATGGTAATGAAAATGATAATGAAAATGATACTGAAAATGAATTCGGAAGTGATAGTGAGAGTGATTCAAGTGAACAGAAAAAGAAAACCAAATTGAAAAAATGGCCGACATTCAAAGACATGCTGAATGATGAAAATGCAGCAAATATAACTGAAGTTATAGTGGAATTATTTATTGAAACCGGTGCATTAATTAATGATTCAAAGTTAATGTTGCAGGCTATTCATATTCAACAATTATTAAAAAAACTGGAAGAACTTGAAATATTTAATAGTGAAGGCAGTTCTTCGATTGATGTTTCTGCTGCTCAAATACCGACTAGTTACAAAAACAATACATCAAATGTTGAAAAAAATGTTGATGACACCAATGTTACTAATTGGAATGCTAATTTGTCAAATAACGAAAATAAAAATGCTGATGATGATACGGTCAATGAATCAATTGATATGGCATCTGCTCTGATCACAGGAGAATTTGGTTCTAGTATATTCAATTTAGCAGACGAGAAAGCAGGTAATAATAATTCAGAACAATCCTCGATAGCTTCAACAGAATATTTAACTAAAAGGCCGGTTAAGAAAAGGGAAGCCTCAAAATCCCATCCGTTAAAACAAGTTACTCAATTAGTCAGAACAGATTCAGATGTAAGTTTAGTTAGTATTCCTTCTACAGTTGCACAGAAAGGAAATTATCCGAGTATAAGGGATGCACATCGTATTGATGAAGTCTTGCATTCAAACTGGATGAGAAAGTCTGCGACTATGGATGCATCAATTGGAAATACATCAGCTATATTTCCTACCAGAACTACAAGTTTGAATGATGATAATCATAGTTTGAAGAATATTATTAGTGGTAGTAGTGGAGATAGCAGTGCTGGAGCCATAGATAAAAAGAAGAAGAAAAGGAACTTTTTCAGTCGTTTTAAGCAGTGATACTACGTTGTGTATATAAAGTTTACAGATCTTGTATAATGTGTACAATCAATAACAACGGTAATCCAGTACTGGTTTAGTGATATGATCGTGATAACTATAACTGATGACTCTTTGCAACAACACCCTTGCACCAGCTGCGAAAATTGGGATAGCAAAACCCCGAGACCGATTTCCACATCGAGCAAAATTGCGGTGATCCGAGGCGCCTGAAGGGACTCCGCTAAGTAAAAAGGATATCTTGCCATTTTTCCCCTGACTAAAAAAGCACAAATTAAAATAAATTTTTTTGAGACGGCTCAGGGGATGCCTTATAATAAGTGATTGCCACTTTTTCAATCCTTGTGGTTCAGTGTGTTTTTTATTGTGCCAACATAAACATGCCTGAAAATACCCTACCTAAATCGAAGTTTAGCTTTATTCAGTTGGCAAAAGATACCTTCATTCCTGTTCCTCCTCAAGCCTTTCCTAATGAATACTGTTTGAATGCTCAGGCTGAAACTTATCAAAATAAAGAATCACAAGCAAAAATTATAAAGTTAGAACATCAACTTGGTAGCTCAAACGAAGAAACTGAAAGTGGTATTGTGGAATATGGTGAATGCTTTGAAAATGAAGATTTTACGAATGTTGATTTAGAGCAAAGTTATAATAAGGAAATCGATGATCTTAATATCAAGAATGAATCATATTCTGATACAAATTCCACCGGAGCTAATTTTGCAGAATATTGGAAATATGAAGAAGGTAGAACCCATAGAAAGTTAAAACGTAGACAAATCGAACTAATTGCAATTGGTGGTACTATTGGTGTCTCCTTATTTGTTAATATAGGTACTGCTTTACAAACTGGTGGTTGTTTATCTTTATTACTAGGATTCATGATGTGGTGTGTTCCAATTTTAGAAATCACTTGTTGTTGTGCTGAAATGGTTTGTTATTTGCCTATCAAAGGTGCACCGTTTTGTATCTTTGCTGAAAGATACGTGGATGAAGCATTTGGCGTCATGGCAAGTTGGAACTTTTGGGTTTTGGAATGTGCATTAATTCCATTTGAGTTAACATTGTTTAATACATTAATTCATTTTTGGACAGCAGATTATAGTCCTGGTATTCCAATTGCTTGCGAACTTGTAGCTTATTTTTTGATCAATGTTGCAGCTGTTAAATGGTACGGTGAAGCTGAATTTTGGTTATGTATTGGTAAAGTTTTGTTAGCTGTTGGTTTAATGTTTTTTACATTTATCACAATGGTTGGTGGTAATCCCCAGCATGAAGCTTTTGGTTTTACTAATTGGAAACATACTCCTGTCATGTTAGAATATTTTAATGAAGGTGGATTGGGTAGATTCCAGGGTTGGTTAGGTTGTTTGATTAGTGCTTCTTATATGATTGCAGGTCCAGAATATCTAAGTATGGCTGCAGGTGAAACAGTCAATCCTAGAAAAGTTCTACCTGGTGCATTTAAGGGTGTTTTTTTTAGATTAACAACCTTTTTTATTGGTGGTGCATTATGTGTTGGTATTTTATGTAATTCAAGGGACCCTTTATTACTAAATGCAATCTCCAATGGTTTACCGGGTGCAGGTTCATCTCCATATACCATTGCAATGCATAATATGAAGATCAAAGTTTTGCCACATATTCTTAATGCAATGTTACTGACCTCATGTTTCAGTGCAGGTAATTCATATACATTTTGTTCATCAAGAACTTTATATGGGCTAGCAGCTCAAGGTAGAGCTCCAGCAATTTTCAGTTACTGTAACAAACAAGGTGTTCCGATTTTTGCAGTTTTAATTTCATTATGTTGGGGTTGTTTGGGATTTTTACAATTAAGTGAAAATGCAAACACTGTCTTAAATTGGATTATTAATTTGATTACTGCCTCACAATTAATAAATTATTGTGTTATTCTATTCTCGTATTTGCATTTCAGAAGAGCGGTTATAAAGCAAGGTGTAGATAGATCTAAATTTACATTTAAGGCATGGTTTCAACCTTGGGCAAGTATTTTAACCCTAGTTTTAGTCTTTGTCATGGTTTGGCTACAAGGTTATACGGTTTTCTTACCAGGATATTGGTCAGTTGATACATTTTTATTTTCATATATGATGATTTTTGTCGATATTGCAATTTTCATTGCGTGGAAATTTCTAAAACGTACAAAATACCATTCAGATCCAGGAACTGTTGATTTGTTTTCAGGCTTGGAGGAAATTGAAGCACATGAAGCAATTCTTGAAAGACAAAGGTTACATTATAAAAAGATTGGCCGTTGGGAAAGGATCATTCAACAAATTAACCAGTACTTGTTCGGTAAAAATTGATTACTTTATTTTAACTTCATTTTATTTTATCTTTTGCATTTTTTAATTACTGTTAATTTTTATTTATACACTTGATTTTATTAATACAACGTTTATTTCATTTCTTTACGTTTCTTAGATAGTTAATTATATTACTTTTTATATTCTAACATCAAATAAAAAAAACAAATTGAGAAGTACGTTTACCAAATATGTCTATAGTCATTTTATGGCGTAACGATCTTATCAATCTGCAGAGCTAACAAATAGAATAGCCACTAACCAATATCTTGCAAGTTTAACAAGTCAATTACTTCCAACAGTTTCGAAACACCATACGGATTATTGATTTTGATATTTCAAACAAGATACCAAATTTCCAAACTAAAAAAATTTAAAAGATTTGAATATTTTAACAATTTTGAAGTCATTGAATTCAGTTGGTTTGACTTTTAGTGGTATTGAAGTTAGATACTTTTCAAAAATTATATATTCATGTTAAGTGTCGTTCAATACTTTGATTTAACTACAATTAATGGATTTGAAACATCATTTTTCTTTGAATATTTTAGATTTTTAGTGGGTATTATCTCTAAATGTGTTCTATCCTGGCTACTGTACATTTTTCAAAAGTAGTATGGATTTGGAAATCTTCAATTACAAATCAAAAAATTAAAAATAGCCTAGGATTATAAAATGATTATAAAACTAAAAATTTTAAATTGTTATTAATTAATTAGGAGTAAAATATTGTTCACCTTACAGGTGAGTTTTCATGTGATACAATAATATTCTAGATGCTAGAACACTCTGGAATGATAAATTCACAAAATCAATACTTTTTAAAAATGCGATTATTTTATTTTGGGGTTTTTATCATGTCCAATTAAGTCGGTCTATGCAAAATCTATAGTATCTATTCTTTTACAAACAAGCAAAAAGTAGAAAAGTGATCAATACATAAGTAAGGATATATTCAAATCACAGTGTGATAGATTCCCTATATTGTTAATGATCAAACAATCAACGTCATGTTCAATTTCTTTCCCGCAGTGAATAAGTACAAAAATTGAAACAAAAACATGATAAAAGGAAAAGTGTATTCCGAACACGCCACGAGCTGTTACGTAATAAAAAATATAAAATTCAGGGAAAGTCATGATGATGTCTGATGATGTTTACGGATGTTATTTAAATTACTTTTATGAATGTATCTTTAAGTTACATTTCTTTTTGTTTATTTAATAAAAGTAAACATTATTGTTTAAGAACTACCTAAGCTATATATTATAATGGATAGTGCAGTCGAGTCAATCGATTTGGCTAATAAGCTAAATTTATCTTCGGATGTACTATACACTTCATTTGCAATTGCTAAAACAGCAGAATATGAATCATTAGTTAAATTTTATAAGAAATTGGGATTTAAGATTGTAAGAACCTTCAATAAAGAAACTTCATCATTCACTGGATCTACATCCCAAGGGTTATCTACAGATTCAAGAAAGGAATGTTGGTTAGAATCATTCCCTGTTTCAAAAACTGATTCAGACAACAATTTAATCCCATTTCAAGAAACTATTGAATATTTAAATCCTGATTTAGATAATCCAAACTATAAATTAAACAGAGGTGTTGTTTTAAAAATTAGATTGGTTTCTCATGATGTTCATAAAAATATTGAATTGCCGGGTAGAATTGTTTTATTAACTTACTCAATTGATAAAGTTAAACAATTAGCAATTCAGGAAGATTGGGAAATAGTTAAACCTTCATTTAATGAGAAGGAAATGATTGACTTTTTCATTGTTGATCCAGTTGGAAATTTAGTTGGCTTTACAAATAGGCCAACTTTAGATTTGAAGAACGAACTCACATCAAAGGATGATTTTTTTACATCTGATGAATTAATAAAATCATTAAATAAAGAAGATGGAATCGATGCAGACTCTAACGCTACTAAAAAGAAAAGAATTGCAGTTTTAACATCAGGTGGTGATTCTCAAGGTATGTGTGCAGTTGTTAGATCTGTTGTTAGAACCGGTATTTATCTAAACTGTGAAGTTTTTGCATGTTATGAAGGGTATTCTGGATTGGTTAAAGGTGGAGATTTGTTAAAAAAATTAGAATGGGGTGATGTTAGGGGTTGGTTATCATTAGGTGGTACATTAATTGGTACTGCGAGATGTATGGAATTTAAAGAAAGGGAAGGCAGATTATTAGCAGCTAAGAATATGGTTTTAAAGGGTATTGATGCGTTGGTTGTTTGTGGTGGTGATGGTTCATTAACAGGTGCAGATTTATTTAGATCTGAATGGCCTTCATTAATTAATGAATTAGTTGAAACTAAAGTTTTATCAAGTGAGCAAGTTGAACCATATAGAAATTTAACAATTGTTGGATTAGTTGGATCAATTGATAATGATATGGCCTTAACAGATAATACTATTGGAGCATTTTCATCATTAGAAAGAATTTGTGAAATGGTTGATTATATTGATTCAACTGCTGCATCACATTCAAGAGCTTTCGTTGTTGAAGTTATGGGTAGAAACTGTGGTTGGTTAGCCCTTACTGCGGGTATTTGTTGTGGTGCAGATTATTCATTTTTACCAGAAAGACCACCAAATTCAAAAACTTGGAAAGATGAATTAAAGAAAATCTGTATTAGACATAGAAATAAAGGTAGAAGAAAGACAACTGTCATTGTTGCAGAAGGTGCAATTGATGATGAGTTGAATAAGATTACCTCGGAAGATGTTAAGGATTGTTTAGTTGAAATTGGTTTAGATACAAGAATTACACAATTAGGTCATGTTCAAAGAGGTGGTACAGCAGTAGCATTTGATAGATTTTTAGCAACTGTTCAAGGTGTTGAAGCTATTAAGGCAGTCTTAGAAAATACACCGGAGACTCAATCTCCAATGATTGGTATTCAAAATAATAGAATTGTTCGTATACCATTAATGGAAGCGGTTAAACAAACCAAAAATGTTGCGAAGGCAATTTCCGAAAAAAGATTTGATGATGCATTAAATTTAAGAGATTCAACTTTCAAAGAATTATATGATAATTTCTTAACAATTTCACAAGACGATGATAATAAAAACATCTTACCAGAAGATGAAAGATTAAATGTTGCGATTATTCATGTTGGAGCTCCAACTGCATCATTAAATTCAGCAACTAGAGCAATTGTGTTATATTTATTATCTAAAGGACATACACCATATGGTATTGAAAACGGATTTAGTGGATTGATTAGACATAGCGCAATTAAGAAATTAGATTGGATTGATGTTGAAGAATGGCATAATTTAGGTGGTTCTGAATTAGGTACCAATAGAACATTACCATCAGAAGATATTGGATCAGTTGCATATCAATTACAAGATAATAATATTGATGGATTAATTATAATTGGAGGATTTGAAGCATATAAATCATTGAAACTATTAAAGGATGCAAGAAAGACGTATCCAGTTTTTAATTTACCAATGGTTTGTTTACCATCAACAGTTTCAAATAATGTTCCAGGTACTGAATATTCATTAGGATCAGATACATGTTTAAACATTTTAGTGAATTATTGTGATGCCGTTAAACAAAGTGCATCATCATCACGTCGTAGAGTTTTTGTCATTGAAGTTCAAGGTGGTAGTTGTGGATATATTGCGTCATATATTGGATTAGTCACAGGTGCATTAGCAACATATACACCAGAAAATCATATTTCACTAAAGAGTATCCAAGAAGATATTGAGCTTTTAAAGAAGACCTTTGCAAATGATAAAGGTGATGAAAGATCAGGTAGAATTTTTATTAGAAATGAAAATGCTTCGAAAGTTTATACTACCGAATTTATTGGTAGTATTTTAAAGGAATCATCAAGTGGTAAATATGAAAGTCGTACGGCAATTCCAGGTCATGTTCAACAAGGTAAAATTCCATCCAGTATGGATAGAATTTCATCCGCTAGATTTGCAATTAAAGCATGTAAATTTATTGAAGAAAATAATGCAAAGATTAATTCAAAAATTTCGGAAGTTAATGAAAAATTCAAAAGAAATGCGGATACCGAAACTAGTGAATATTTCGAAGCAGAAAAGGGTATGAAGTATATTTACAAACATGGTAAGAGAGTTAATTTATTAAATTCGTTAGATTCTAATGCAGTTGTTTGTGGTATTCAAGGTACCAAAGTTTATTTTAATGATGTCGATGAAATTTGGGAAAATGAAACAGATGTTATTCACAGAAAGAGTAATAACGTACATTGGGATATTATGTCGATAGTGAATGATATGTTAAGTGGTAGATTGATGATTCGTGAAAAGAAGCTCAATACTTTGACATAGTGGTGGTATATTATTTTTTGTGTGTACGTATGTGTAGGTTAATGTGTACTCTCCATATTTAAGAAATTAGTTAAATCGAAAGTTAAATTTGAAATTGAAAGAAAACAATCCACGCTAAACTAAAAAGGCGTTGATTCTAATTCGCTCGCCCTTTTCGATAAAGTTCTCTTGGCGGCAAAAAAAGGAATTCTGGGCAGATTTCTGAAAGAAAAAGGGGAGGGAGGAAAGGAAACGTTGTTGAAAACAGAAGATGATCCTGCAAGCTAATTTCTACTTCCATATACAACAGTCTGACCATGTAGTGGATGGGCAAAAGAGAGAGAGAGAGAGAGAGAGGGGGGGAAAGAGAGGCGGAACAGTTAGAGAAATCCGCTAAAGACAGATATGCAGCAACAAAAACGAGAAAGAAGAAAATTGCTGGATTTTCGAGTACAATAGAAAAGAAGGAAGTGGATGATTTTCTGGGGGTGGAGGGGGGAGTAAAATGGACTGGAAATGTGTATGGCTTGGTGAATGCGTGGGTCTGTGGGGACATGGGTTGTGGCAGACCCGTGGTGGGTCGTAGACGTTCTTTCCAACTGCACCCAACACTCTGGCTGCAGTTTCGAAAACCCAGGAGACAAAGCAGGGTTATGGTCGCAAGGTGCAGCACTGCAAAATCCACAAATTCACATCTTCTTCCCCGAATAAGTTTCTTTTTGTTGACTGCGGTGCAAAATTTGTCACTTGTTCTTGCTTTGCTTTTGGTTTGTTTCTTTTTTTGTTTGTCTTCGCCTTCTTCTGTCCTCTGACAACATCCATCCATGCCGCCTGCTTCACATCAACAGACCCCGCATTCGCTCGAGAACCAACCTCCCCAGCTCTCTGCTTATCCGTTGAATGTCCATCAACAACACCACCACCAAAACCAACTTCAGCAACAGCTGCAGCAACAGCAACAGCAACAACAGCAACAACAGCAACAGATTCATCATTTACAAGAACAAATGCCCTTCCAAATACCTGTACAACAAGCTATAGTATCTCCTGCTTACTATAACCCATCCACGCCTATTGTTCAACGTCCTCATCATCTTCATTATCAACCACCCCCTCATTTACACCAACATCATCCACAATTTCATCAAGTTCAAATAATACAACAAAATCAAGTGCCTTCGGATATATATCACTCTCAGCATATTCACCATCCGTATTATCAACAGCAGCAGCCACAACAATTTCTCATGCAACAGCAACCAGAACTGCAACAGCAACAACAGCAACAACAGCAACAACAGCAACAACAGCAACAACAGCAACAACAGCAACAACAGCAACAACAACAACAGCAACAACAACAACAACAAATTTTCTTGCAACAGCAACCAGAACTGCAACAGCAACAACAACCATATCCACTTCATACAATAACACCATCACCATTACCATTATCTCAACCACCATCATCAACAACTCCAACAGCAACCTCTGAACCAAAACTGCCTTCACATACAGAAAAAAATCCCAAAAAAAGTTCAAAATCTTCTAGTTCAAAATTAAAACAACATAAAAAGGTTTCTGCTTTTGTTTCGAAATTATATTCAATGTTACATGATGAAAAATTAAACAAGCTGATTTGGTGGAGTAGGATTAATCAAAATGATAATTCTACTTTTGCATTTTTGCCGGGTACTGAATTTGCCACATGTTTAACAACCTATTTTAAACATGGTAATGTTGCTTCATTTGTTAGACAGTTGCATATGTATGGTTTTCATAAAATTTGTGAAAGTAATAATAGTTCAAATGATCAAATAAATCATTCAATTTGGGAATTTAAACACATTAATGGTAAGTTTAGAAAAAATGACAAGGATAATTTATCACTAATCAAAAGAAGAGCAAATTCAAGAAGAAATTCCGGTAATGGCGAAATTTCATCTAATGATATAATCACCTCAACTCCAACTGGTAATATTAATGATAAAAATGGTATGAATAAAGTATCAAGAAATAACAGTATTGGGTTAGAAAATCAGGTTTATAATCCAGTTTATTATACGGATAATGATGATATATCTGGAAGTAAAAAATCAGTTTTGCCACCACCATTAACGCAACCATCAACGGGTATTCCAAAAACTAAAAATAGTGAATCCAAACCTGTCATTAGAGCTCTAACTCCAAAATCTTTACGAGATCCATTTGATAAAGTGCAAAGGCAACCTCAATCTCAATCTCAACCTCAATCTCAATCTCAATCTCAATCTCAACCTCAACCTCAATCTCAATCTCAACCTCAACCTCAATCTCAATCTCAATCTCAACCTCAACCTCAACCTCAATCTCAACCTCAACCTCAACCTCAATCTCAACCACATCAACATCCACATCCACATCCCCATCCACAATCTCAACCACAACTTCCAGCTATGCCTTATAATGGTAGACTGTCACCTGTTTCTTATAAACCGAATGTGTTTTTTCAGGGTTCAAGACAAAGATTCCCTTCAGTTTTCATTGATCCATGTGCTCCTGCTCCTAACTCTGCTAATACACAATCAGGCCCAACAGACATACCCGAACGGGTTAGATCTCCTCCATTACCTTTACATTTATCGAGTATTCTGAATTCTCCAAATTCTCCAAACTCTTCAAAAACTCCAACTAACTGTAAAAGAAACGATTCATTTTTACCTCCTATTTCATCAATTTCAAGCCAGTCAACAAATAATACACATAGTATTTCTTCAACGTCAACGAAATCCTCATTATCTCATAATAATAACACTAATAAATTTTATTTTTCAAGAAATTCTACAGATTCTACTTTATATAATAATACTCAACCACAACTGAGACCTTCAATATTTGATCTACATAATAACTATTATTCATCTTCATTATCGTCCTCTATATCAGCACACAATTCAATCTTTAGTACATCTTCATCAAGAATTGGATCATCTGTTTCAAGTATTCTAAATGAAGATGCTGTCCACAATCGTAGGTTAGTATCATTAAATGGCTCTGGAAATGGTTCTGGATTAAATGATTTGTCAATACCCACCTCACGCTCATCTTTAAAAACAGTTGTTTCTCATGTAAATGATTCAAATACAAATACAACTTCAGATGTCAATTCACGTTCAAATTCAACAAATACTCCAACAGCCACACATGTTGAAGATGACAAGACCTAATAATTCGATTTTCAATTTACTTGAGTTGATTTTTTTTTTAAACTGTGCTTTATCACCTTAGATACTATACACTCAAATCATATAATATTTACTAGACATTTGAATAAACTTGTTTTACATTTTACGTTGCATAAATATTTCATCTCATAATGTTCATTTTGGCTTTTTTTTTTACATGGCCATTGCCGTTTTTGTTTTCACCTTTTTCCTACTTTCATTTTAATTTCCATTTTTCGTTCCTTTTTATGTTGTATATTATATCATCACTTTTTTGTATATTAAAAAATTATTTTAGCTTCTATTATCTATTTTTTCATTAAAATGGTCGTTTATTTTTCATACTTGTCTTATTCTTGCCTTTTAATTTGCTTTTCAAAATCGCATTATCTTCATCATCTGAATCTGAATCATTAACAACATTTCTATTATTGGTGGTGGCTTTGTCATTAACAATGGCAGATCGGCTTACATTCTTTGAGGACGAAGAACTTGCAAATTTCCTAACGTTTGAAGTATCATTATCTTTATTATCATTCATGTTTTTAAATTTATTACGTTTATCATTCCTTATCTTATTAGATAATGCACGTAACGAATTTGAAGAATATAAATTATCCTTTTTTTTTTTCAGATCTTCGATTTTTTGAACCTTATGATCATTCTTCGTGTCATTTTTCTTCCTCCTTGAAGCTATAGTTGATGCTGTATCCAAAAACTCGTCTATTGTTACACCACTGTTGGAATCTTCATCATTAAATTGAATACCTTTTCCAGAAGGTATAACTATTTGATTTACAAAGTCAGTAGACACACTTGATGCTGGAGTTGTGGTGGTTGTGGTGGTGGATGCTGGTTTAAGCCATGATAAAACCGTTTGATCAAGTTTGTTGAATTGTGCTTGGAGCTGCAATTGGAGTTGTTCCTTCTGTTTTATTTCGTTTCTTCTAGACATTGCTTAATGTTTGATTTTTGATATTTAATTGTAATACATATTTATGTTTAAATTTTTGATATTTTTTTTTTTTTTTTAAAATTTGTTGTATGTTGAGGTTTATCGTTTATATCAGCGTGATTTGTGTTTATGGCCTACAATCTTCCGTACACCGAGTATATAAAGTGTAGGCGTGGAATGAGCCTCGTGAGGCAAATATCTTCCAATCGCCAACTAATTTATTCAATTCAACCATACTAGTTCTGCTATTATAAAATGCTTTCACCTCTTTACCAGAAAAATCGCTTTGATTTTTTGAAGCATAATTTAAAACCGGTTGAGTTTGTTTGCTTCATATTTATTACATTCAAATCCAGTAATTTGTCTTATGTTTCCTTCCCTTTTTAATTTTATTTTTTCTTCTTTGTTAATTATACAAAAGTTATAAATATAAATTTAATATACAAATATTATTAAACCAAACTAGTAATATACTTTTCAAGTTCATTTAAAAGCTCAGATTTGTTTAAGTTCAATCGATGATTCCAAACGATATTACATAATTTACTATTGATTCTTTCTAATCTTGAAATTTTGAAGTTAGTGGTATTTTTTAACAGCAAGTCCTGTAACTTTTTAAGCTTTTCTCCATCACAAATGATATTTTGAACCTCAGGAACAAACTCAACATCTGTGACTACTTCGGATTCATCTTGATAGGAAGTTGGATTTTGAGTTGGGATTGGAGAAGCAGCCAAATCCAAATTTGAATCTGAAAGTGGATCAGTTGCAGGTACATGTCCATAAGCATGCTCATGTTCATGCTCATGTTCATGTTCAGCAATATTTTCGACAAGTTTATCAATTTCAACTTTTTCAATAGGTTCAGATAACTCAATTGGTTTAACTTCCAATTCTATATTCGCTTTATCATTACCTGATTGACCTAATTGTAATTGTTCTTGAGCTTGCTCTTGTTGTACAACGTCATTCTCAACAATAACTTCATGATCATTCAAGACCTGATTTTCTTCTTGATTCTCAATATTTTCATCACCATCAACAACGTTCTCATTGTTTGATACTTGTACCTTTAAAGATTCATTTTCTATTCCCTTTTCCATTTGTTCCCCTTGTTCCCTTTGTTCCTTTTCTTCTTTTTCTTTCTTCTCCTTTGCCTTTTGAAGTTTAGTATATTCTAATTTTCTTTGTTTTTCACGTTGACTTACTTCCTTCCATTGTGAAATCAGTGCAGGAAATTGGATTTCAATTTCTTCAATTCCAACAACTGCATGAGCATACATTTCATTTGCCTTGACAATTCTATCCCTTTCATTAGACATATTTGCATCTTTTAAAATTAATTCTAAATCATTTAAAAATTGTCTTGGTTCGTTATAATAACCATTCCATAATCTTTCTTCAATAACTTCTAAATCAATATTATTGTATAATTTATTAGTTGAGATTTCTAAAATTTTATCATCTTTGATTTGATAATTGCTATTTGGATCGGGAATTTCATCAAATAAATGAATTAAATATGAATCATCAATAATTGGCTTTTTAAATCTTTTATAACGAGCTTTGAAAATATCTAATAATCCGGATAATTTAACTTTCAAAGAATTTTTCAATCTCATATCATTTTTAGCTAATTGTTTGTTAGTTTTGATTTGGTCCCTTTCGGATTTTTTTAATTCATCATCATTTGGAATATTTTCAACGATTTCCAGTTTTGCAAATTTCTTTTTCGGCCTTATGCTTAAATCATTATAATTATTTGGTGTTAAAGCAACTGAATGCCAAAAGTTTTCAAAAAATTGACTTCTTTCGTTATCATTTGGATCTCTGATTTTGACTATATTATCAGTATTAATATCAAAAACGTCTTCAATTTCTTCTAAAACATCATCATTAACATCATTGATTTCCAATTCACAATAAATTAAAATTTTATCATTATTATTAATATTTCTAATTAAATATTTAATTGTTGACCTCAAAGATTCAGAAATTGTATTTAAAAATCCAATTGTATCCGGTATGAATAAAATACTTGGTTTATGTCTCTTTAATTCAGAAAATAATTGAATACATAAATTTTCAATACTTATACTTGAATCACTATAAATTTTACCTAAATCCAAAATTTGAATTGTAAAACCTTCTAATTTATTTAAAATTGAA
Source organism: Pichia scutulata (assembly GCA_030560845.1). Taxonomy (NCBI): domain Eukaryota; kingdom Fungi; phylum Ascomycota; class Pichiomycetes; order Pichiales; family Pichiaceae; genus Pichia; species Pichia scutulata. The sequence continues at coordinate 161,097 of JAKTWB010000083.1, forward strand.
TTACTTAAATATTTTAAACCTTGATTTTTAGTGCCCATTATCGCTAATCTTGGTTTAAAAACTCTCATTGAATCATAATTTTTAACTAATTGTTGTAATTTGAAATTATTGTTTAAATTTTCAAATTCAGATTCTTCTAATAAAGTAATTTCTTTTTCAATTGGTAAAATCAATTGTAATTCCTTCAAAACATTATTGAATTGATCATTTAATAAAGGCTTAATAAATTCAGGTAGTGGTTCAAAAATATTATTTGTAGATCTGGCACTATTTGGAACAATTTTTTTCAATGCTCTAGTAAAATCACTTGAATTAACAGTAATTTTAGAAATATCAATCTTTAATTTTTCATTTGATTTATATATTTGTGGAAATTCTCTTTGGATTGAATTCAACGCACTTTCTGTACATAAAGCTCTTAAATCGGCACCACCGTAACCTTTTGTTAAAATTGACAATTCTTTAATAAATTCATCATTTAATTTAGTATCCCATTTTCTCATATGAATTTTCAATATTTCTTCACGAGATTTTACATCTGGTAGTGGGAAATAAAATTCTCTATCAAATCTACCTGGTCGTCTCAAAGCAGGATCAATTGAATCAGGTCTATTAGTAGCACCAATAATTATAACTTGACCTCTGTTATCCATACCATCCATTAAAGCCAATAGTGTTGAAACAATTGAAGCATGAATTTGTTCTTGTTTTGAAGATCTAACAGGTGCTAAACCATCGATTTCATCAAAAAAAATAATTGAAGGTTGATGTTGCTTTGCTTCTTCAAATAATAATCTTAAATGTCTTTCAGCTTCACCAACCCATTTAGATAAACAGTCTGCTCCCTTTCTCATAAAGAATGTAATTTTTTTATTTTGAGATGAGCATGATGATGCAAGTGCTCTTGCCATTAAAGTTTTACCCGTACCCGGAGGCCCATGAAATAAGACACCTCTTGGGGGTGTTATGTGAAATCTTGAATAAACTTCAGGATATAATAATGGCAATGTAATCATTTCCTTTAACTGATCAATATAATTATTTAAACCTCCAATAACGGAAAAATCAATGTTTGTATCAATACCTAAAGGATCAGTATCTGCAAGCGTATTTTTTTTATTGGCAGTTAATGGAGTTGATGATGAAGTGATTATATTTGAACCATTATTTGGATCTGTTGGTTTTATTAAATCATTTTCATCATCGGAATCACTTGATTCTGCATTTGCTAAAGCAGCTAAACCACTTGGAATTGAATTTGATTGAAATAAAGATTGAACTTCACTACCACCAAATGGACCAATGGTTGGGAACAACCGTCTAATTGTTGAACTTGAAGTTGAGGCACCACCGTATCTACCAATACCTTTACCCTTTCTTGGACTTGTAAAATTTGATTCATTTTCATACTCATCAAGTTGATTGTCAATTGATTCAGGTGGAGGTAATTTATAATTAATTTCCTTTCTATCTCTCAAATTTCTTCTTGGAGAATTTAATGGTGAATCATTTTGTAAATCTTTTAATTCATCGTCTAAAGTGAGTGGATCATTTAATTCGATATCATGATCATTATTCAATTCATTTAATCTATTACTTCTTGAACGTAAACGTTCGGCCCTTGAAGATAATCTTGAAGATCTAGAAGATCTGGAGTTTCTTGAAGTTCTTGAATTTCTTGAAGACTTTGAAGATCTTGAAGGCCTAGTACCATATTCATCATCATCATCAAAATCATCTTTAACAACAAAATTAGTTGAAATTTTCCTCCTCTTTGATCTATTATTATTGAAAGTATCATCAGAATCAAGGAAATCATCATCGTCTTTGAAATCATTGAAATCATCATCATCATTTTCATCAATATTAAAATCGACATCATCATCATTAACGTGTCTGTGATTTCTTAACGATCGTGTTGAATTGGGCACTTCATTATTATTATTATTATAATCGTGTTCTATTTGATTAGTATTATTAGTATTATCCCCATCTACCTGAAAGCTTTCATTTTCAAAATCTTCAAAATCTTTCGATAATGCATCTTCATTATAGTTAATTTGTTTATGTGAACGCGTACGATGTGATTTAATATCATCATCGTCATCTTCCTTTTCATCATCATAAACATTCTGGTTATTGTGGTTATTTTGAGTGCTAGCATTATAACCATTTATTTTCTCCTTTTTCAAGTCATAATCACGAACATCCTTTTCAAATTCTTCAGATAAGTGAACATCATCTTCAGCATCATCAAAATCGTCATTATAATCATCATTATAACGTTTCTTTGAATCTACATCATTTGAATTGGCTGAATGATTAGAATACGGATCAATTGATGATTGTCCAGTGAAGCGTGTACTTCTTCGTGTAGAACGCGTCATTTTAGATGGTTTTTGAAAACAATATTGACAAAAAGTATATCTGAATTATAGATTGTGAAAAATATAGCTGAATCAAAAAACAAAAAACTAAGCTGTTTAGAAAACATGTCTCACTTTCAGATTTCCAGGTTTTCCTTTTTCATTCTTTTCATTTCAATTTCAATTTCAATTTCAATTCGAATTTCAGATGTCACTCCCAGTACTCGTTGGTGCACGGATGCTTATTGTTACGGATACTATTAGCTATCACTATCATTATTACTATAACTGTACAACTACTGCTACACGTTATTATAATAATCATCATCTTCATCTGAGAACCCCTCATCTGAAAACTCAATTGTAGTATTGGCAGGTTTAATAGTATTGATGACAGGTTCTTGAGAGGGTTTGTTATTGTTTTGTTTCTCTGTGTCTTTATCTGTGTCTTTATCTGTATCTTTCTTTTCATTGCCATTTTCATTGTCATCAGTTCCGTTCTCTATTTGTGTATTTAGTTGAGATATCGAGTCATTTGCAATATACTGACTAAACACACCACCTTGAGATTCTTCATCTTCATCTTCTTTATCCATTAACAAATCTTGTAACAAAGTTGTTTCATTTAATTCACTAAATGCATTCAATTCATCATCGTTTATATCATGATTAACAATCGAACTACTGGGAACATTAGTATCATTACCATTAGTGTTATCATTTATGTCATTTTGAGAAAATTCTAAGTTATGATTACCTAAAGGTTGAGAAGAAGCACGTAAATAATTGGAGAACATAGGAGTTTGTTTGATTTGCATAGCTTCATCATCATCATTGTCATTGTCATTCCCATTCTCATCTTTATCATCATTTTGTCTACCACCGAATAATTCTGACCATTGTTGATCATCATGATTATTTGATTCTTGATGTAGAATATCATCGGGTATTTCATCATCATCAACAACATCAAGGGGTTTGATGGTTGTACTATCATTATCATTATTGGTTTCAATGTTGATTTGACGTTCCATTTTAGCTCTCATTTCTTCCTTCACCAAATCTCTAACCCAATTTCTATTCTCAGATTGATTCATACCACGTAATAAATTTTCAATAAACCTATTAAATTTCAAATGTGAACCTAAATTATGACCCCAATTTTGGAAAATCCGTAGTATCAAAGTTAAATTATTATAATGGTAATCATTCCCAAATTTCAATTTATTAATCGAATTTATGGATTTTGATGTTTTGGATTTTGGCTTCTTTTGAAATTTTATATGTTTGATAGATTCAAGTATTGTTGGAATACCTCTATTAGATAGTAGAATTTCAGGTGTTAGTTTGTCAGTTTTACGTTTTGACCTAATGGTGGTGGTGGTGGTGGTGGTGGTGATTGATCCTTGTTGTTGCTCTACATAATCATCAGTGGTTTGATTGTTTCTTGTAAATGTAAGATCAACATCAAGACCTAAAATTGCATCATTGTTGGTTTTATCTATAGACATTGTGATTTTTATAATTTTAGTAGTAAAAAATGAAAAACGGATGGTAAAGTTAGAAGATTTATGACTGAAAAAAGTGATATCAACAATTAACTATTGACAATTAAACAATTTAACGTGTCGCGTTTTGAAATCTATATATATATATATATATATCTTCTATTAAAAAAAAGGACACGCACTGTTGGAACAATATCTATTGTATGTATTACTCTTTCTTTTGAAAGATTAAAGAAAACTACAATAAAATTATTACAATGAAATTAACCGGCTTATTCACGTTATTGACATTATCAGCAATCACCATTGCATCAAACACCGAAACAGATGATGAGTTGAAAATCATTGTCACCAATGAAGTTGAATGTTCAACCAGATCTCAAAAGGGAGACATGATTTCAGTTCATTACACGGGATCATTAGAAGACGGTACTATTTTTGATTCATCATTAGGCAGACACCAACCGATTACATTCAAGTTGGGTGTTGGACAAGTTATTAAGGGATGGGATGAAGGCTTGATGGAGATGTGTGTTGGAGAAAGAAGAAAGTTGGTGATTCCACCGGAAATGGCGTATGGTAAAAGAGGCGCTGGGGGGGTTATTCCGCCCGACGCGACGCTTGTTTTTGAAACGGAGCTAATGGAGATCCAGGGTGCACCGAAGGACGAGTTGTAGTTTAATCGAGCGCTAACAGCTAATAGCTAATAGCTAATAGTAATCGTATTACTGTTTATGTATGTACGCATAAGTAATTAATTAATTAATTAGTTACTCACTTCACCCGCATCATCGGGCCCAACCTGGCCAGAATTACCGTTTTGGGACGTCGATGTCGTGCGATTGTTTGTGCTGCGCCACTGGCGGAGGCGTTGTTCGTTTTTGTTTTTTTCGTGCTGATTTCCGGTTTTCTGATTTTCACCCAACTTTTTTTTTCTTGAGTCAGCGAACTTTCTGGAAAAACTTTTCTCAGATAAACGAGTACAAACTTAAATCTTTGACATGTGTGTTAGACATGTGTTAGACATGTATTAATTCATTAATATGAACTATAGAATATTATAGCAGTTGTTGTTATATGAAATTATATAGATATAAATGTAAATGTAATTAACAAACTAGTAACTAATAAAACAGGTTGTATAAAAAAGAAAATAAAATAAAATAAACTAAAATGAAATGGAACAACATAAAATTAGATAATGAGTAAAATAAAACAAAGAAATTTTGGAGGTTAATTAATTAAGTTAATTGCTCAACAATAGATTTGAGCCATTTGAAAAACAAATCGACACCATCATTCGCTTAGAATAAAGCAACTGCTGCTGCTGCAACAGCACCGAAAGCAACTGAACCGTAAGCATTTGGTGCAGCAGCTGTGGAAACAGAAGTAGTAGTGGTGTTGGTGGAGTTATCTGTAGCTTGAACAGAAACGACAGCAGCTAAAGTGAAAAGGATTTTGGAGAGTTGCATTGTATGATATTTCTAGCGAGAGTCGTATATGCGGAAAAAGAGAAGAGTAGCAAAACAAACGTGGGTGGAGTGGAAGACAGTGGCAAGCGGGAAAGTGCTACCTTTTATACAATCCCACCAGAGAAGCCTGCTTATCAAACTGGCGTGCAAACTCCGGATCGACCGCAGTCTGGAATTTTTTTCCTGTTTTTTTTCCTGCATTTTTCCTGTTTTTTTTGCTGCTTTTTTTCCAGTTTTGTGAGCACAATGCCACCACTTCTCCACCACCACTCTGTTTTAATGTCCGCTGTCTCGATTGGTTTGTTTGTGTTTCCGTTTCTGGACCATCATGCTCCTGTGCTTTCTGCCAGCATGACCTCTCCACTCCCATGTCCCGTCTCTGTTTGCCCTCGACCCTCTATCCTCTGCACCCATCTCACTGTCACCCAACCAAGCCTAGTTGTAAACACCGCCAGCGTTTTGTACCAAGCCCAATCGCACTTCTGCTTTCGGTAAACGCGCTGCCCAATTAGGAACAAACAGGCTTATAACGGAACAATATTTGAAAAATTTGCTGATAGTGTGATGCTGTGTAATTAATTAATACCTAACAATTACGTTACAGTGCGATATTCCTTTTTTTTCTTTTTCTTTTTTTCTTCCCTTTAACCGGCATGCGTCGATCGACCGGATTATCCATCTTGGATCTTAAAATTATTGCATTCTGAGCATCTTGGATTTTTCAAATGACTAACTTTGATTTTTTTTTTTTTTTAAACATGTTTATTTACATGCATGTATTTAGTAATAGTGGATTATATACCACCTGAAAACCCGCTTCTCCTTTGTCCCCCCTCTCCCCCTCCCACATAATGGCTGAAGAAATTGCAAGAAATGCACATATTGCAGCAACCGTACTTAAAACCCTTTCAAACAAACAAAGATCTGAAGCATTATATGCAATCAGAGATGAATTAATCAATTCAAAGGATGAAATTTTATTAGCTAATAAATTAGATTTACAAATCGCAATATCTTCAAACTTATCTTCTTCTTTAATTAAAAGATTGGATTTATCAATTAATGATAAATTCGATTCCATGTGTCAAGGTATAATTGATGTTGCAAATTTACAAGATCCTCTAAATGTTTGTACTTTAGCAACTAAACTTGATGATGGTTTAGATCTTTATCGTTTAACTTGTCCAGTTGGTGTATTATTGATCATCTTTGAAAGTAGACCCGAAGTTATTGCTAATATAACTGCTTTGGCTATTAAATCTGGAAATGCTGCAATTTTAAAAGGTGGTAAAGAAAGTTTAAATACTTTTAAATCTTTGTCAAACATTATTAATAGAATTTTAAATGAAAAATCAGATGTTCCTGAAAATTCCATTCAATTGATTTCAACAAGAAGTGAAGTTTCCGATTTATTGGATCAAGATAAATTTATTAATTTGGTTATTCCAAGAGGCTCAAATGAATTGGTTAGAAATATTAAAGAAAATACTAAAATCCCGGTTTTAGGACATGCTGATGGTATTTGTTCAATTTATTTACATAAAGATTTAGATTTAGAAAAGGCTTGTAAAATTGTCGTTGATTCAAAAACTAATTATCCAGCTGGTTGTAATGCAGTTGAAACAATTTTAATCGATCAAAATTTAGATGTTGATTTACAAAATAAAATCTTAGCATCTTTATTAAATGCAAATGTTAATTTACATGTTGAAAAATCCTTATTAAATTCAATTGATCAAAACTTAAAGGCTAAATTCCCAAATCAATTTATGGAAGCAACAGAAGATGATTTTAATAAAGAGTTTTTATCCTTTGATGTTGCCATTAAATCGGTTATTGATTTAGAAGATGCAATCAGTCATATTAATTTACATTCCTCAAAACATACCGATGCAATCATAACAGAAAATTCAGAAGCCGCTGAAAAATATCTTCAAAGTATTGATTCTGCAAGTGTTTATTGGAACTGTTCCACTAGATTTGCAGATGGTTTCAGATATGGGTTTGGTACTGAAGTGGGAATTTCAACAAACAAAATTCATTCAAGAGGCCCTGTTGGTCTTGATGGTTTAGTTTGTTATTACTATCAATTAAGAGGTAATGGTCAAATTGCGAGTGATTATTTAGGTGCTGGTGGTAATAAACCATTTAAACATATTCAATTAGATCCAAAAAATGTTAAATTATAATGTTCATGTGTATAATATATAAATTTTAAACAGTAAACCAGTAATCAAACTTAAGAGTACTTATTTGAATATAAGAATTAGTTAGTCTACAATTGGTGGTCTAAGTTTTAAATTTTAAATTTTGATATTTGATAATGGATAATAGATCGTATAATATTAAGGCGCGGTTATTTTCCAAATTAATTCGCAATCTCAATTTCATCTTCAGTCACTTGGTTCATTCAAATTCTGTAGGCAAAAATAATCGATATTAAATCTTCTAGATCTTTCTTTTTTAACTAATAACGAAAAGAAAAAAAAACATGGATGAAAACTACGATGTTATTGTCCTAGGTACAGGACTTACCGAATGTATATTATCAGGTATTTTATCAATTGAAGGCAAAAAAGTTTTACACATTGATAAACAAGATTATTATGGTGGTGAAAGCGCATCATTAAATTTAACTCAATTATATAAAAAATTTAAACCAAAGAAAGAATATGATAATCAATTTGGTAAAGATAGAGATTGGTGTGTTGACTTAATTCCAAAATTCTTAATGTCAAATGGTGAATTAACTAATATTTTAATTCATACTGATGTTACAAAATATATGGATTTTAAACAAATTTCAGGTTCCTTTGTTTATAGAAGTGGTAAAATCGCAAAAGTTCCAGCAACTCAAATGGAAGCAATTTCTTCGCCATTAATGGGGTTTTTCGAAAAGAGAAGAATGAAGAATTTCTTAGAATTCATTGCAAATTATAAAGATAATGAACCTTCAACACATCACGGAATTAATTTAGATGTTAATACAATGGATGAAATTTATTATAAATATGGTTTAGAAAGAGGTACCAAAGATTTTATCGGCCATGCAATGGCATTACATACAAATGATGATTATTTAATGGAACCTGCAAGAGATACTTATAATAGAATTATGTTATATGTTTCATCAGTTGCCAGATATGGTAAATCTCCTTACATTTATCCATTATATGGGTTAGGTGAATTACCTCAAGGTTTTGCAAGACTTTCTGCGATTTATGGTGGTACTTTTATGTTGGACACCCCAATTGAAGAAATTTTATTGGATAATGATGGGAAATTTAAAGGAGTTAAAACGAAGGAAGGTGTTGCAAATGCTCCAATTGTTATTTCTGATCCAACTTATTTTCCTGAAAAGGTTAAATCAACCGGCCAAAAAGTTATTAGAGCAATGTGTATCTTAGATCATCCAATTCCAAACACTAATGACGCAGATTCTGCACAAATTATTATACCACAAAATCAAGTTAATAGAAAAAATGATATTTATATAGCTGTTTTATCAAGTGCTCATAATGTTTGTTCTAAAGGACATTATTTAGCAATTATTTCAACAATTATTGAAACAGATAAACCACATTTAGAATTAGAATCAGCATTTAAAGTAATTGGTGAAACAAAGGATGTTTTAATGGGTATAGCTGAATTATTTGAACCTTTAAATAATGATGTCGATGATAATATTTTCATTTCAAAATCTTATGATCCTTCATCACATTTTGAATCAACAACTGATGATGTTAAAGAAATTTATAAAAGAATTACAGGCCATGATTTGGTCTTAAAACAAAGAAAAACATCTGATGAAGAAGCTGAATTGGCTGGTTTAGATTAGGTACCTGGTACCTTGTAGTTAGTGGAGTTTCCTTTTATAATTAGTATAGTTTATATTTTTCTTCTAACATATATCTCAAATTTAATATAATCATAATTATATCTGGTATTAAGTACAGATTAATAACAAACTCAAAACTTTCCTTACTATAGTATTCTGACCAGACTTAGAGTCGATCGACGCGCACATACTACCAGTCCATGGGATCAAATCATTAAAATGGACAATTGAAGGGATATTACCTATATTTATAGATACTCATAAAGACTTCTATATGATATACTTATTCTATATTGTTATTACATCTATTTACATCTATTAATACTTGTTTTATACTTTAAATATCAAGGTTACAAGACGTTAGGTATAACAGAAGACCATAATTTTACAGTGCGCTAATCGGAATAATTTTGTTTGCAATCTTCGTTATTAAACATTTGTCATCAAAACAATACAATACATTCAATACGTAACTTAACAGAATATGTCTCAATCGATTTGTACCATACCAGTTGAAACAAAGCAAGAATTACGTAAATTTCGTCTCTCACCAATTAAACAAACATCAAAGACAATTGCAACTCAAATTTATAAAATCAACAAAACGAACCAAACACTTGAATTGGAAGAATCGTTAGAATTAAATAGTCTAGATGAATTAGTTGATGAAATTCCTGACAATTTACCATGTTTTATCGTCATGAATTATGGATATACCAAAGATGATGGCAGATTTGTATCTCCATTAATCGGAATTTATTGGAGACCGAGTACAGCGAAGGGTGAAATTAAAATGTTATACGCTGGTTCCATAGAGTTATTTAAAAAGGAAATTGGCTGTAATTTATGGTTAGAATTTAATGATGAAGATGAACTTTCTGATATAAAGAAAGAAATTGAAAAATAGAGTAGATGTTCATTTTTGTTTCTTCAGTGTTTTCTTTTTTGTTTTACCATATAAAAAGTTTGAATAAAGGTATACAGATGAATGTAAAATAGTCAATTGAATTTTATAAATTCAAGTTGTAAAAGTTAAAAAATGAAAAGAGTAAATAAAGTCAAACAAAAAACTAAACTAAAAAAGTAAAAATAAAAACAGCAGCAAAAATAAACATAGTAATGATAGAATCAGGAACCTAACCTTTGAATCCTTCTTTTGTTATAAATTTTACCAACATTATGATAGTATAAGTCAAGTGTTGAAACGCCTAAAGCCTTATAAGCCAACTTTCTAACTCCTCGATTCATTCTCTTCGTTCTTAACCAAGCAGCTTTATCTAAATCAATCAAATCGGCTGGTTGGAAAGGTCTTGGATAATGTTCAACTATTTTTTTAATTTGAGGATTAAGTTGATTTAAATCTGGTAATGGTGGTGTTTTAAAAGAATTTGAAATATTAGGTTGCTCAAACACTTTTTCAACTTTTTTACAGTAATCAGAAGCTCTGGAAACGTTTGACGAAAAATCAATTACATCATCAGCTTCTTCTTCATTATTGTTTGGTGAGTTATTAATATGGTTATCCAGCGCATAATCATTATTTCGTATATATTCTAATGCACAAAGTAAAATATCTGACTTTAATTTTGTAATTATTAGAATAAGGAAGAATGAAAATAGATTGTTTTCGTTGAGATTGAATAGTTCGTCAATATCTCTACTACCTGGTTCACCAACAGGTAAATCAATTATATCATTGATATGAACACGTAATCTTGAAGTATGATTCAACTCGTTATTCTCATTATTGACATCGTCAGTATCAGCAGCAATACCAGAATCATTTTCAGTACCATTATCATTAATGTGATTTTCAAAGTTAGTAACTTCTAAATATAAATCCTTTTTACATGTTGGACAGCAACCTTTTCTTTTAGTGAGCCAGGGGTCAATGCATAAATCATGAAAAACATGGCCACACAATAAGCCTCTCACGTTATCATTATCGTCTAAATCATCTAAGCATATTGCACAAATACCTGAAGAATAATGTTTTTCAGCTTCCAATGGATTTGCCTTTGATGGTATTGATGATTCAGTAATTATATACTCAATTTTCCTTGTTGGTAACATATCAACAATATCTTGTTCGTGAGTTTCAGAACACGTTGAGTCATGATCTAGTATAGCACTGGATCTAATGAGTGATCTTTGCTCTGTTCTTGTAGGTTCTAACATTTGTCTCAAATCAAGAAGTGATTTATTAATTTCCTGATTTGTAATCTCTTGAACAATTTCATCTTGTTGCATATCAGAATTTGGAAGTTTATCGTTATCAAAATTTTCACGGTACCCTATTTTACCCTTACTAAGATGTTGAACTTCTTCTTTACCGCCATTCATCCATTGTTTATATGTTTTCAAAGGAAAAAATTCATTTAACTGGAGAGTTGTTAACACTTCTAATTTTTTAACTTCATTTCTAAAGTTTCCCACATTTAGATTACCAAACATAAAGTAAGTTACATCTTGATAAGTAACGTAAGGTTTAACCATTCTCATAAACTCGTCATCTAACAGGTACGAATATCTATTCCATGATTTAATAACAGGATCATAAACTCCAACCATTGCTCTGAATGAGTATCTTGTGCCAAAAAATGACAAAATGAACAAGGTTACAATAGCAAATGATATAACCATAGAAAAGATAATTGTAGTAGCAACGCTACCAAAAGCAGCATTATCACTCATTTTCCTTTAGCTTTCAAATGGTAATATCTAACAAGCACGTAGCTGTGTGGAACAGTCTTTCTGTAAAATACGCCCAATTTTGAAATTAGTTAGTAATATGTAGTTTTTTTTATATCTTCGATGCAATCAGTAGATAAGCCCATTTATCACATCCCTATTTTGCTTACGTAAATTTCAGCGAACAAATTCAACATGAATCATTTACGTGTCTCCAATATATGATATAACTAAACAATTTATTTTTCAGAAGACAACAATGCCCCCTAAAAACAACACCCCTTGTATTAGAATTATCAAAATTAAAAGACAAGGTACAACTTACATGATGGAAGTACCTTTAAATAGTACCTTTTTAGATTTAAAAAATACTTTAATGCTCATGATTAATGGTACTGGAGGTTTGAAAATTGATGACAGACCTATACCTTTAAATGATCAAGATGAAATGCCAGCAACAGGAATAGATGATGAATCAATCAAAGTTCCTGACATTGGTTTAATTGATAATAGTGATGATGATTCGGATAACGATAAAAATGAAGATTTAATTGTGGATAGTTCTAATGATACCGAACTTAAGTCAAATGCCAGTTCTGATGTTCAAATTACTGTTGATGACATACACTTAGGTTCATTTAGTGATAATAATGACATTTACAACTGTGATATAAACGATATGGAAGTTGCGGATATTACCAAGATTGAAAATTTAAACTTTCAAGATTTTGTCTCTTTAGGATTCAGGTATAAAGACGAACCATATGTAATTTATGAACCAAAGTATCTATAGTTAAATAGTATGTACGATAAAAAAGCGAATAAAGTTTTAAATTTTATATAGGAAAACAGTATGTTGTTATATTAATTTGGTTTAAATAAAGAAATATTTTATAAAAGATTTAATATAACAAACTTAGTTAACTAAAGCAGAAGCAGTAGCAGATTCGAATTTCCAGGTTGGTGGTAAAACAGAAACGGTTCTGTAATATCTTGCTAATCTGTGAATTCTTGATTCGATTAAAATTAATCTGAATTTAGAATCCTTATCTTTTCTGTTTCTTTCTAAATGCTTTCTAACTGCAACAGCCTTTTTAATTAAGAAGTATAAATCTTCTGGTAATTCTGGAGCTAAACCGTTAGATTTTAAAATTCTCATGATTTTGTTACCAGTGACAATCTTTGCTTGGTTAACACCGTGAGCATCTCTTAAAAGAACACCAATTTGGGATGGAGTTAAACCTTTTCTTGCATACTTGATAATTTGATCAACAACTTCTTCAGAGGAAGCCTTGAACCAAGATGGAACTGATCTGGAGTATGGAAGGGATGATGAGGACATACCTTTACCCTATTAAAAAAAAAAAAGAAAAAAATGTTAGTATAAATTTTAAAAAAAACCGTTACCATTAACATTAATACAAACAAACTGGCTCCGGTCAGCATATATTGATTCAACCCATTACATGAAATGTAAAATCATCAAAACAATCTGCAGAAAGTAATTATTGAGTTTCTTTTGAAAAGATAGAGAAATTTTTAGAATATTATCCAACATCACTCGTAAATAATTTCTAAAAAAATCAATCCACCCTGTTAACCAATAATTCAATTCAACAAATTTGTTTCTGAATGGTTCCAGAGATTTCAAGAATAATAGAATCTACCAATCCGGTCCATATTTCTTGCGTATTAAGCCCTTAAGTTATTCGTTTGACTTTTAGTTCAAAGAACACATACGCTGGAGTGCATTCTACCCATTTTGTCTTGATATTAAATTGAATGTATCTATCTATGTGCCTAGGCCTGTGAAAATAATAAAGAAAAAAAAGATGCTAATAGTATAACAAAAAAGAAAAAAAGTTTTTCATTCGACGAGTATTTGCAAAGCGAACAAAAAAAAGAGTCGCAAAAGAGGGTTTGAATACTGATCACGTGTTTAGGAAAAGGGTGCTTACATATGCAATATTTTTTTATAAGGCGGGAATAGATTAGGACATGAAATATTTATGTGACAATTATAAAATGTAATATATAGATGCTTATTAGCAAAAATAGATACTGAAGTTTATCTCTATGTGTATTTTTAATTGGAGAATGCATTTGTAGCGTGTAGGTCGAGTAGATTTAATTGATTTAAAAGTTCATTTGCGTTTTTACTCGTTTTTGTTGTTTTGTAGCTAGTTAATATTTGTTAATCAATATTTATAGATTGTTGATTTGTTTGCTGTTTGCTTTTTTGTTTGAAAATTGTAAAAACAATTATTTATAGTATAGTAATTAATGTTTAACTTTGAAATTCGAAGTTAATTGATACATGTCTGATAACATGAAAAATTATTGTAAGAAATATAGTAGTGTAATATAATGATAATAAATTATGTAGAAAAGCAAACGTCAAAAGTCAACAAATACCCAACCCAATAACAAAACTTGATGAAAAAAATTGAAAAAATACATGAAATGGAAATAAAATATTTAGTGCACTTAAGTATAACCATGAAATAAAAAAGAATAAGATCATTTTTTGTTTAAAATTAATGAACATAATAAAAATGACAAAATGTAAAAAAAACGTAATGATAAAAATTGAAATTGAAATTAAAAATGAAAATAAAAGAATATAAGCATATGAACATGAAAAAAGGTTAATGTAATAATACGTGAACTATTGTGAATAGAAGTAAGTCTTAAACTTGAGTCCAACCATCATCATCACCTAATGATAAACTGGTAGTTGCCTTAACAATATCATCATCGGTTTTCTTAGATGTGGATATGGTTGATTTTTTTTCTTCATCTTCTTGATTATCATCTTCTGTTTGTAAAACACTGAAAACCGATTTTTTTGGACCATCATATTTGGTAGCTTCCTTTTTTTCAACTTTAGCTGTTGGTTTTGTAGTTTGCTTCTTTAACATTGAACCTCTTGCACCCCATTCAAAATCATCTGTCTTTGGTTTGTATGTTTTCTTAACCTCTGGTTGAGTTAAGGAACCTCTTGCACCCCATTCAAAATCATCTGTCTTTGGTTTGTAGGATTTCTTAACTTCTGGTTGAGTCAATGATCCTCTTGCTCCACCCCAATTAAAAGAATCTTCTTTTGGTTCTCTCTTTTCTCTTGGTGGGCCTCTGAATTGTCTTTCTTGAACTTCTGGTTGAGTTAATGAACCTCTTGCTCCACCCCAATTGAATGAATCATCACTTGGTGGCCTTGGGCCTCTTGGACCTCTTGATTCTCTTGATTCCCTAAATTCTGGATGTTCTGGTTGGGCCATGGAACCTCTAGCACCCCAATCAAAGTTATCATCTCTTGGTGGTCTTGGACCTCTTGATTCTCTGAATTCTCTTGGTTCTCTCGTAGGTGGTAGTTTACCACCTCTTGCGGAATCCCAATCAATTTGGACTTCTTCTCTGTTTTCTCTTGAAGCTCTTGAACCTCTTGCTCCATTCCAGTCCATTGAGTCATCTTCAAAATGGCCACCACCAAATCTTGAACCTCTTGGTTGTCTTACATTCTTTGATGGTTTTGCAACAGAGACATAAACCGGCTTGTTATGAATTGGTTTATCATTTAAAGCTAATGCGTCAATTAATAATTCTTTGGTAATAAAAGTAATAAATGCAAAATTTTTTAAACTACCATCTGGATCCTTTGGACAATAAAAATCTTCAATAACAGTATCAGGATTTGATAAATATAAACCTTTAACAAAGAATTCTTTTAATTCATCTTCCGTTGTATCAGCTGAAAATGAAGAAATTCTTGCAGTGAAAGGACCATTTTCTGGAATGGTTGGTTCATTGATAGGTATATCAAAACCGATATCAACAGTAGAATTAGTATTTTGGATCATTGATGGATCAAAATCATCTGCCCATGAGTCAGTTGTTGCACCGAATGTTTCGTCGGCTAAAAAGGATGATAAATCCATCTTGATGTTCTTCTTTGGAGGCATTGTGTATTTGTAATATGTAGTATCTGCGGTGATTTTACTGGAGGAAACAATAACTAAATGAACAATTAATCACAAGTATTTCAACTTTTAATTTCAAAAAATTTTCCACCAACTGAAGTTTGAGCAGTGAAAACTGAAAAGTGAAAAATTTGAAAAAGGATGCGAAAATGGAAAATGGAAAATGGAAAATGGAAAATGGAAAACTAAAAATTGGAAAGTGGAAAGTGGAAATTAGAATTCTAAGTGGATTTCCCAATACGGAATGACCAGCCCAAAAACTACATGAATTTTCTCAAAATCGATAGAGACAATATGTTTACAAATTATGCTGATGATGTATCGTCTGTTTTAGTGTCAAATGATTTCAATTGAGGAAATATTTACGTGTCAATTTAGCATTAAAATTTTGTTATTGTATTTTAATTTCTGATTTGGAATGTTCCTGCTTTCATATTATCATGTGTTTCTGGCCTGCATTATTATATATACATGTCATGTATTACTTAAATTATTCATTCAAGTTGTCTTTGATATTCGATATTGTTACATTAATCCATTCAATCTGACAGTTCACGGTATAGAGGTGAATACATCAATTTTGTCAAGGAATGTAACGATCAAACTAGATAAAATTAAATTACATTTATATTTATTATTCAATTCATATGTGAAAATTTCAATATTTGGTCTTGGGATAGATTTGCAAAATTTAGATTTGGTTGATGTTTCCGTAGATCAATCAAAAAGCGAAACAAACATATCACGTCAAAAAATAATTAACAAACTGAAAAATTTTGAATTTGATCCAAATGAACCAGTATCTATCTATTGTGATAACAAAAGAATAACTAGATTAGCTAAATTTTTTATTCAGTCGGTTCCACATTATTCTTTTAAAATAGTTGGTGTAAAACTTTTGGTTTCAACTGATTTGTTGATTAATTGCGAAAAAATCGCAGGTAAAACAGATATTAAAAGGTCCATTATAAAAACTTCATTTTTCAGAAATCACAGATCACCAAATCATGCGTGGATTTCATTGCTTACATTTGAAAACGCAAATCTGTATAGCATTTCCAAGAATCAAATCTTATCACAGTTTTTTAGTCATTGTGAAGCATCTATTAATTTTAAATTAAATATTGCTAATGGTATAGTTAATTCACTTGAACCGAGATTTAGATTAACTGGCACTGATGTTTCCATTCTTTATTTTATGAAGTTAGTCAAACTGTTAAAGCCTTTTTTTGAATTAAAGAAATCAGATTCTGCGAACCAATCTCAGAAACCAAAAGCTTACCCCAAAATTTCAAAAGTCAAATTATATTTCTATGCCTTTATTTTTAGACTATTAAAAAATGCAACGTACTCCATCCAATCAATTCATTTAACCGATATACCAATTACCAATCTTGCTGAGATAAATTATCTTGCCAATGATGAATGTTCGTCATTTGGTGGAATAATGTTTGCATCCATTGCAATTGATTCAATCAATTTAGATTTGAGACCAATTAGTCCGAATCAAGTTGGTTATAGCCTAAAATATGTTGAAGGTTCGTTCCCGTTACAATGGATGTTGACACTATTAAATTTGAAGATTTCTCTGGATTACTCAAAAATATCAACTTATCAAAATGAAATAAAACACTTTGATGTTCTTGCAGTTCCTAATTTATTGTTTACTGTTGAATCCACAATGCTGGTTAATTTTCTTAGGGTTATTTTTAATAACTATGATGCTGAAAGATTTACCCATAAACAGACAATTGCAATTATGCAATTAACAGTCACCAATCCATCAATTGATATAAGTATTGAACAATTTGTTTTGTTAATGAAGGCTATGAAAAATACAAGTAATGAATCATCTTCCAATAGTTCTAACGTTGAGTATAAACTAAGACCAAAAATCTATAACCACCTACTTTTGAATGCGTTGCCCAAATTTCATTTTAAAATATTATTTGAAAAACCAATCCTTATCCTAAAATCGGATTTACATTTACTTAAAGATGATAATGTTCATTTACTTGTTTTACAACCATCACAGCTAAGTGTTCAACTTGATGTTATAACAAATACTGGAAATAGTATGCAAGTATCTTTCAGATTTGATATTCCTGAAACTTTACTTATTTACCAAATGAATAACATGATTAGTTCTTCGGTCACGGTTGCATCTTTAAAAGACATACTGTTCAAAACACAATTTCAATTACTTGAATTTTCTGAGGTCAAGGTTTCCTTGGACTTATCGCATTTATTTATTGACCTGACAAGTTTGTCTGCATTAAATGGTTTAGGAATTATAGTTAATATGCTAAGACTTTTTACTCAAAAACATAAAACTCCACCAGAAAAAATAAGGCACTCAATTCAGCATAAAAATCTGGTAGTTAATTCACTATTTAAAGAATTACCAAGTTGGTTCCAGAAAATTACGTTTACTTTTAATGATATAAAAATCAAAGTGGGTTCCAAATCTTTGTTTATGAATGCTGATGACTTATTGGATGAAAAAGATACATCAAATTTGCAAATTAATGGAAAGATATTAACTCCATCATTGATAACTTATAAAGTTAAAGGTGGTTGTTTCATTATAAAATCAAAAACAACAGAAAGTAATACTGACTCGGATTCTTTTAGAACATCTGACACAAATCTTGGTGATGATTGTTTTTGGTTAATACAGGGAAATTTGGAAATGTTGCAAATTATATCAAGTTTTCAACATCCGGGATCGAATTTTAAGACTAAGCAAAAAATTCTTACTTTACCAGAAATTACTTCAACTTTTTACTGTTTAAAGAGCAAAACTTTTGAATTTTCAAATGTTATTGATTCAATTGTCATAAATCATGACATAAGTTCACATTTTATCTTATTTTCATCTTTCTATTTGCTAAAAAATCTGCTTTCTTATTACAGAACACAAATATTTTCACACCAAACCAATGTTATACCGAAAAATAATAATGGTTCAAGTAATCAACCTACGTTAAGAAAGAATGTCAAAGCTGAAGCAGATCAAGGATTAAGTAAGTTTAGATTAATAAAACTTAAATGGTACATTAAGGAGATACAATTTAAATTTATAATGCCAGCAGCTTTCCACTTTAGAATAGATATTTTTGACTTAAAGGGCATTTTAAACAATAATGATATTGTTTTTCAGAACAAATTGCTTAGAATAGCTGTCAAAAAAGATTCAAGTTACGATTTCTATAGTAGACTATTATCTTTTGATGATATGGAACTTATTTGCCAATTGCCAAATAAAGATCATGAATTGCCAAAACTTTTAATTCATGCTAATAATACTATGATATCAGTTCCTTCAAATTTTGTTGTTCACACATTGTTTGATGCAATTATTTTAACAATCAAGTTAACCAAGAAGTTTACACATTCAATTAAGGAAGGCCCCACATTAACTTTGGATAAAATTAAAGCTTCTGGTGTTTTGAAGTTACCAAAAATGAGTATTAAAACAAATTCACTATCATTTGTTTTGGAAGATGATCCCTTTGAAACTGAACTAGGTATGATTTATCAACTGGGTTTATTAGAGCAAAGGGTGAGAATGGAAAAGCTGAAGTATTTTCAAAATACACTTGACAAGATTAAGGAAGAAGCTACTGATTTGGTCAGTGATGACAACATTTTACAGTGTTTCAATAGTGCCTTAGATAATATTTATTCAATGAAACCGAATACACATTTGGAAAACAATATTGATCCAAAGATTCAGATTTTAGTTAATGAATGTTCTCGCAAACTTTATAAGCTTAGAGTTAACATCTCCAAATCTTGGGTGAAAGTAGTTACTGAATTTAAAATGAAAAGGAGAAATATTGTTGCAATGAATATGGATTACTTGGCAGGTACTTTAATTTCATCACTACCTGTTTCACCAACATTTAATTCTAAAATGGTTGACTTTAATGATATGCCACCATTAATGGGGTTACATTTTAGTGATTTTGTCTTATCTATTAAACCACAGCTTTTTGAAAATGATTCTAATGATGTCCATGAATTTCTTTATCGTGTGGGTAAAGGTATTCCTAAAGATACTCTCTGGGATAAAGTTATCCCTATGAAAATGAGTGTTAAATCTGCAGAAGTTCGTGTTCATTTAAGAGATTTCCCATTACCAATGATTTATATTCCAAATTCTAAATCCACCAAGAGATGGTCAAATAGTTTTGTGTTAGAAGCAAATTTGGTAATTGCTGAACCAATGCCATTATCTGATAAGGAATATTGGTATATATATATCCCGATGTTTGATGATATTCCTGAAGGTGATGAGTTGGATAAATATTATTCATGGAAAGCACCAAAAACTATATGCTCAGTTAAAACATATTATGAAGTGGATTGTGATATAAATTCAGATAATTCAACTATGGTTACATGGTCAACTGCATACCAAGCAGTTTTGAGACAATTGAGTTTGAACTTCGATACATTTAGTAAGTTAACAAAAGATCCCAGCCCAAAACTAGGAACTTGGGATAAGCTTAGAAATATTCTACATGGTTATGCAAAATTTAATTGGGTTAACAAAGATTCAGATGTTAGGTTTAATATTTTAAGTTCATTTGATCCTTATAAATTACTATCTTTTAGCGCTGGTTTCACACTAGTTTTTAAAGATAATGTTAAATGGTTAATCAATGATCCTGACAGAGAAAATGAAAGAGATTATTTTATTTTTAAGTCCAACAGTATAATTTTTGGTATCCCAAACCTTTTAGCCGAACCATTACCATGTTGGTGTTCAAACCAATTGATATTCCTACCTTCTAATGGTGAAAATATATTATTAGCTTCAATGTATGGATATTATTTGAGTGCTGACGCTTACTATGATTACAGTCCAGAAATGCAAAAATTATTAAATACCACAAGGAACTATAAGCTTAAAACTAAAAACATTTGTTTAAATGGAGACCTTGAGCTTAAATTATCGATGGTTTTTGAAAGAGAATTAGAGGATGGTAAGAGAACTAGAGAGTTCAAACCACATTTTGAAAATGTTTTAACAAATCCCAATTGTGTTGAAGATAAAGAAAATTTTGATTCATATAAAGGTTTTAGGTCTGAGATTATTCATATGTCGTTTGGGCTTACTGCAAAAGATTCAACCTACAATATTTTGAGAATATCTACTATATCACTTGGATGGTTTATTACTTGGTTTAAGCGTTTCAGTATTGATCCATCATTGCCTATTAGGACTGGTAAACTTTGGGGGCCTCATAATGAATCCGTCAAGTTGGGTTCACATTTAATGACATTTAAATTCAAGTTTGATGTTGAACCTTTATATATTTATCGTGGTTATAGAATTGATTTAGCAAATCCACAAAATCAAAGTTCAATTG
The DNA here is from genome assembly GCA_030560845.1 of Pichia scutulata. Classification (NCBI taxonomy): domain Eukaryota; kingdom Fungi; phylum Ascomycota; class Pichiomycetes; order Pichiales; family Pichiaceae; genus Pichia; species Pichia scutulata. Next base: position 182,330 of record JAKTWB010000083.1, read on the forward strand.
GTTTTAAGGCAAAGATTAAAACTTTTAAATGTGATTTACACGAAAGAAAGGAAAAAAAAGTTAAGCATGATGAATTTTTTAATAAAGATTTCAGCGTTATGAAAATGACATTTTATATGGGTATGGTTGAACTGACTGATATTGATCTTAGAATAATTGGTTTATCATTTAATAAAGCAAAAGATGATCATTCATCAAAACATTTTTTTGAAATTTTTGATAATGATGATGATTGGATTGATATTTTAGATTTTGAAGAAGTGGATTTACCATCATTAAGAACTGCTGATATAAATGGACAAGTTCTGCCATTATTATATGCTTCTAATTTCAAGTATTGGATGAACAAAAAGTTAAAAAAAAATAGATTTGGCAGTGAAGATTCACATGATTGTCTTATTAATTTAAAAAATTATCCAGATACTGCATACAATCATTTATTTGAAGTTGAAGCTCTCAAGCTTAAATGGTATTGTAGTGTCAGGAACTTATTATTTGCATATTTAGCTGAAGTTGAATTCCGGTCTTCTTATTTTTACAGTACATCATACAGAACAAGAAGAGCAATTTTTAAAAGATTTGAGAAATCAAATGATGATTCAAAAACTAAAACGTCGGATAGTAATTCAAAAATACCAGAATTCACTATTAATAATAAAAACGATTTTGATAAGATTATGAGAAATGTTAAAAAGTACGCAAACGATATTGTTCCAGTTGACCACATGTTGATTAAATTCAAAGATGTCCAGGTGCAAATTATGATTGATCAAAAAGATGAATATTTGATGCTATATAGAATGCAACATAATGAAATTGAGATTGTTTCTTTAATGGACAATGATTGGTACAATTTTGTTGAATCTGCAAATTTAGCAAAAAGATTTGGTACAAGGTTTGAAAATGCAGATTTATTAACTATATCAAAAACGGAATATGAGAGTTTAGGGAAAGCAAGTATTCATTATGGTAGTACAGAATCGTGGCCACCATTTCTAGATGGAGATGAGCCCAGAAAGTTTATTGAGGATCAAACACTATTATCTGATGTCTTAATATATTTTGTCTTTGAGAAATCAACTAATAGTTATGCAGGTAACAAAGTGAGAAATAAATTGTATCTTAACATACCAAAGCTTGAAACAAAGCTTGACTCTGAATCATACCTTATATCTTTGAAAATTATTCAAAAAGTGCTTGTTTATGAATCATTACAACAGAAGAAATTTGCAGAAACACTACAGGCAGTTTCATTATCGACTGAATCACAAGACCAATCCTTATTATTGAAGCAATTAGAAAACTATGGTTTACAGATCGATGAATTACTTGGTTTACATATGGCTTTATCACCTCTTAGATATATTGATAAAGATGAGCAAGCTATCGATAAAGTTATTCGTCTAAAGTTATCAAAACTGTTTGCCAATTCATTAATTTTATCTAAAACTTTAGCATTAGCAAATCGTCCAAAAAACACACATGAAAAAGATGATGCGTGTTATGTTGAATGGACTATAGTAGCATCCAATCTTAATGTTGATTTTGTTGAGGATGGTGATCCATTCTTAAGCTTCAATTTGAAAGACAGCATTTTTTCAAGAATGGAAATGCTAGACAAATCTACATTGAATGAATTAAAAATTACAAAGTTTGAGATCTTGAATAAAGACTATAATATTTTGTTTCCTGAATTGCTTAAGGCGTATAATCCTAGCGAAAAAAATATAGGTCATCGATCGGATGACTTAAAGATGGATGAAATGTTAAAAATTAAGTGGGAACTCAGTGAAAAAATTGGTGGTATACATAATATACAAGATTGTCAAATTTTCTGTCATCCAATGCTATTGAAATTAGAAGAAAAAACTGGCATCAAATTAATGCATTTCTTATTTCCAAAAGAAATGAGATATCAAAAGGGTTTTAGTAAATCTGATGATTTGGGTAGCGGTTCGGATGTTGAACATTCTAATAAATTAAATGATGATAAACAAGAAAATGAAAATAACCATGAAACTATTAATAAAGGCGTCAATGGTGGTGTTCAAGATGACAAACTTAACTTCAATGGTAATGGTTTATCAAAAAATTATAACATTCCATTTATTGAAACTTCTCAATCAAATAACCTCGTTATACATGGTGACGAAATGTCTTCTTCAGATTGCACTACTACAAGTGATAGATCAGAGGAATATGGTTCAAATAGTTTTTTTCAAAACGGTGAAAAATTAGGAAGCAGCACTGTTTCCACTGCATCAAATATATCAAGGTCTAAGAATAGTATTATTTCGTCATATTCAAAAAAATTAAATAAAAAAATTACCAGTGCTCCCATGATTAATACAGCATCAGCTGTTGAAACTTTGCTTGAAGTGGGACTTAATGCAAACACTGATATAGACAGTCACTCAACAAAAATGAATAAAATGACAGAGAGAGCAAATAAATACTTAAGTATCAGAAATTTTGAAATGAATAGTACAATGTTAATAGTTACATTATACGGTACCGGAATGTTAAGGTTACTTAATGTTATTGATCTAAAGTTAATGGTTCCTAAATTTACGGTTCAAAAGAAACTTTGGACGTCACTTGAATTAATTGATGCAATAAAAAAACATATTATTAAAATATTAATTAAACAGACTGGTAGGTTGGTTACCAATAAGATATTTGTCCATAAACATAGAAAAAGATATAATAAAAAAGGTATCAAAAGTTGAGACTGTATTTTGGTTTTTCTATTGTTATTTAGTAAATATTTGTACATATATAAAGGGAAGCTGTGTATATTTAAGAAAGTAAATTAATTAAATTTGACTTGAACGTGTCTTTTCTTGATATCTGGTTGTTGCTCCGGTGTACTACCAACATTATCTATACCTGCTTTACGTTTCTTTTCCTTTTTCAAGTCAGAAGAATCCATATTGGAAAGCGCTAGTTTACTAGAATCAAAACCAGGTATACCATTAGGGCCAGTTTTTTCGAGTTTAATAACCTTTTGTAAGTATTCTATCGGAAAGGGTTCAATCTTCGGCTTTACAAAATCAGGATTGTCAGGCATCAGGACAATATGAGAGAAAGATTTATTTTCATCAGTTGGAACAACATGTTTACCAGGTAGATCGGTGATATGAGATTTATAAGATTTTCTTAATTTAACCCCTTTGGAACCATCTGGATTATGTCTTGTTAAAGATTGTGCAAGATCTTGAAGATCATACATTCGTATCACATCATCACTCAAACTAGGTCTCATTGGGGGTATATTTGACAGATTATTAAAAAAATAGTATTGATTAGTGGATGTGTCCATTGAATTCTTGTTCTGTGACATTGGTTGTGTGCATTAATTAGGTTGTTCTTGTTTTGCATTTACGGAAATATTTGACATGACCGTGTAGATAAAACATGTTAGAGATTGAGCCCGTGGCTAGCGAGATGCATGAAGTCACGTGAAAAAAGGTTCTGAATATCTACAAAAATAAACTCACGTGCTCAAATAAGGGGCTTACATCTTCAAGGTGTGGTGTGCGGGTGTCTATTAGAAAACCAAAATTTGCAACAGGTGCGAAACACAGTCACAGCGAGAACCTGCAGCTGCCGTTCTCAGTCTCTGTGTGTCGCTGCAAGGATGGGAGGATGGAGAAAGTAGATTTTTCATATTGCTAATCTGTGTACATACAAACTACCCGAAGTTCTAGGAAACAACCAGTAGACATCAAAAGTAAGTGCCATCCAGAGACATACAATTTGAAAAGAACGAATATTGATACTATATGTTACAGATTATAGCTCAGAGTACTTCATTGACGAATTATTACAATTTAAACATGGTTTTTTAAAAATGTGCTAGCAAGTGTGTTCAACATAGTGATTTATAATAGGACTAGTACTAATCATATGGATAATGTATGTCAAGAGTTGCTACCATTCTCAGAGTTTTCATTTGTCGTCCATTTGTTATATATACTAGATATTTGAGATCAAAGATGAAGTTTACATTTAATACAAATATATGATGCATTATCAATAAATTGACAGACACCTATCATCCAGTATGAGCACTATAATTTATAGTAAAGAATTCATGTTAACTACGAAGAACATTTAAAATTTGAAAGCAATTTAAACAAAAATGAGTCGAGGAAAATTTTACTTGAAATTTTCACACTGAAAATAATATCAACTATTCATTTCTTTTCTATTTCTTTTACATTTTTTTAACATTATACTAACATTCATTATATTATTATTATATAATTAAATACAGATGGCTCCACAATTGTCCCCAAAGATTGTCAAGAAGCACACTAAGAAGTTTAAGAGACATCATTCTGACAGATACCACAGAGTTGGTGAAAGTTGGAGACTTCAAAAGGGTATTGATTCTTGTGTCAGAAGAAGATTCAGAGGTACCATTTCAGCACCAAAGATTGGTTACGGTTCTAACAAGAAGACCAAGTTCTTAAGACCAGATGGTAAGAAGGCTTTCGTTGTCTCTAACTTAAAAGACTTAGAATGTTTATTATTACACACTGAAACCTACGCTGCTGAAATTGCTCACAATGTTTCTGCTAAGAACAGAGTTGAAATTCTTTCAAAAGCTAAGGCAATTGGTGTTAAGGTCACCAATCCAAAGGGTAGAGTTTCTCTCCAAGCTTAAATGTAATAATCATTTAGTATATAGTTGATTCTAATTTTAACCTATTTTCTATTGATATATAACAGCTTTACTTGGGCTACACTACTTAATAAAATAAATATATACAGTGTTTTACTATTTGAACCTAACTTATGTTGTATATAAACTTATTTAATGTAATAAAAAATTCTCAAATTTATATTCACGCCTCTCATGAAATCTAATAACGTGTACACACCAATAAATGATCAAAATTGCTTTATACCTACCAATCTTTGATCTTTTCAAATACATAGACCAATTGCTATTGTCTTTAAGTGTTGTATACCATGAGTTACAACAATAAGTTTGTGATTGGGGATGATGACCATGATGATTCGATCGATTTATTACAAGATGATATCCCTTACAACAATAATAATCAATCACAAATCAATTCAAATAAAAAAATAAATGATGCAGCTTCTACACTTGATCCATTCTCTGATAGAAACCAATTACATGATGATGTTTTTGACGATGCATATGCTTTTAACACTGGTACAACTAGTACTTATAAATCACTCAATCTGGAAAATCCATTTGATAATTCAAACCAAATTGACAATTCAAATAATCAAGATAATATTGGTTTACGTTCAATAACACATAATAATATGAGTGACCTGTTTTCTGAACCTGATGAAACAATTGTAAATGATAGAAATGCTGACGGTTTTGATTCTTTTAATCCAAGTTTAAATGATTTAACAATTCCAAAAAATGATTCAGGTTTGAGAAATATGTACAATCAACTAAAGGGTACATTTGGTTTAACGAAATATAATAATGTTAATCTTCAGTCAAGAGATGGGCATAATAACGGAGATCCATATGATGATCTGGTACATGATCATGGGCCAGAACCTGATGTTACACCACCAACTCAAGATCTAAACATGTTTGATATCAGAAGATGTTGGGGTAAACGAAAAGCAGATGATGATTCAGGTCCAAGAATAATTTATTTAAATGATTCCCATCAAAATTCCAAATCTGGGTTTGTGACAAATCATGTCAGTACGACCAAATATAATGCATTTACTTTCTTACCAAAGTTTTTATTTGAACAATTTTCAAAGTATGCTAATTTATTTTTCTTGTTTACATCATGTATTCAACAAGTCCCAAGTGTTACACCAACCAATAGGTATACAACAATTGCCACCTTGTTAATTGTTTTATTAGTCTCTGCGGTCAAAGAAATGTCTGAAGATATAAAGAGAAATTCTTCTGATAATGAATTAAATAAATCAAAAGTTTTAATTTTAGATTCAAATACTGGCGATTATAACGAGAAAAGATGGATAAATGTCAAAGTTGGTGATATTGTTAAAATTAAAAATGGTGAATCATTGCCTGCTGATCTTATTTTATTAAATTCTTCTGAACCTGATGGTTTATGCTATATTGAAACTGCAAATTTAGATGGTGAGACAAATTTAAAAATTAAACAACCAAGAAAAGAAACTGTTCATTTGATTGACCCAAGAGCTTTGAGTAAACTTAAAGGTAAAATTTCAAGTGAAAAACCGAATAGTAGTTTATATACTTATGAAGGTACAATGGAAATAGATAGTAGTGAATTTGCTTTAAGTCCAGATCAGTTAATTCTTAGAGGTGCAAGTTTGAGAAACACTAATTGGATCCAGGGTATTGTGATTTTTACGGGCCATCAAACTAAACTTATGAGAAATGCAACTGCAACTCCAATCAAGAAAACAGATGTTGAAAGAATCATTAATTTACAAATTGTTGCATTATTTGGTATTTTGATCTTTTTAGCAATTGTTTCATCATTAGGTAATGTCATTACACTAGAAGTAAATAAAAGGAATTTAGGTTATTTATATATGGAAGGTACAAGCAGAGTTGGCTTATTCTTTTTAGATATTTTGACATATTGGATTCTTTATTCAAATTTAGTTCCAATTTCACTTTTTGTCACAGTTGAAATTATTAAATATTATCAAGCATTTTTAATCCAGTCTGATTTAGATATGTACCAGGAAGAAACGGACACTCCAACAATTGTGAGAACTTCATCTTTAGTTGAAGAGTTAGGTCAAATAAAATATGTTTTCAGTGATAAAACCGGTACTTTAACTAGAAATATTATGGAGTATAAAACTTGTTCAATTGCCGGACGTTGTTATATTGGTTCAATTCCTGAAGATAAAGAAGTAGCTGTCGTAGATGGCGTTGAAATGGGATTTTATAATTTTCACCAATTACAAAAAGATTTAAAAGAAAGCCCTAATGCAAACGTTATTGATGGATTTCTAACTCTATTAGCAGTCTGTCATACAGTTATACCTGAAATTCAAGAGGATGGTACCATTGCTTATCAAGCTGCATCTCCTGATGAGGGTGCCTTGGTTGAAGGTGCTGCGATGTTAGGCTATAAATTTCATACTAGAAAACCTTCGTCAATTATAATCTCAGCAAATGGTGAAGATTTAACTTATGAATTGCTTAATATTTGTGAATTTAATTCAACGAGAAAAAGAATGAGTACACTATTTAGATGTCCTGATGGTAAAATTAGACTTTACGTTAAAGGTGCAGATACTGTTATTTTTGAGCGGTTATCAGATGATAATGAATTTGTCGATGCAACTACAAAACATTTGGAAGAATTTGCTGTTGAAGGTTTGAGAACTTTATGTATTGCCACTAGAGTTATTTCTGAGCAAGAGTATGATGAATGGTCTAAAATCTATAATAAAGCTTCACTTAGTTTGGATAACAGAACTGACGAGTTGGATAAAGCAGCTGAATTGATTGAAAAAAACTTATTTTTATTGGGTGCAACTGCAATAGAAGATAAGTTGCAAGATGGCGTTCCTGAAACAATTGCTGTCTTACAAGATGCTGGTATTAATGTTTGGGTCTTAACCGGTGATAGACAAGAAACTGCAATTAACGTTGGAATGAGTTGTAAGTTACTAAGTGAAGAAATGAATTTACTTATCATTAATGAAGAAACAAAGGATGAAACTTGTCAAAATATGATTGAAAAACTATCGGTTTTAGATGGCGATGAAATTTCAGAAGAAGATAAAAATAGTTTGGCTTTAGTCATTGATGGTAAATCATTAGGTTTTGCACTTGAATCTGATTTAGAAGACATGTTTTTACAAATTGGTACGATGTGTAAAGCGGTGATTTGTTGTAGAGTTTCGCCATTACAAAAGGCATTAGTTGTTAAACTAGTTAAACGAAAGAAAAAAGCTTTATTACTAGCAATTGGTGATGGTGCAAATGATGTTTCGATGATTCAGGCAGCTCATGTTGGTGTTGGTATTAGTGGTATGGAAGGTGCACAAGCATCAAGAAGTGCAGATTTTGCTATAGGACAATTCAAATACTTAAAAAGATTATTGCTTGTTCATGGTTCATGGTCATATCAAAGAATTTCACTTGCAATTCTCTATTCTTTTTATAAGAATATTACATTATACATGTGTCAATTTTGGTTTGTTTTTAGTAATGGTTTTAGTGGTCAATCAATCATTGAATCTTGGTCTTTGACATTATACAATGTGTTGTTTGTTGCATTACCACCGTTTGTTATTGGTATTTTTGATCAATATATTAGTATTAATATGTTGAACCAATATCCACAACTTTACAAAATCGGTCAAGAAGGTCATTTTTTTAATGTCGAAATTTTTTGGTCATGGGCAGTTAATGGTTTCTATCATTCAGCTATCATTTATATTTCGGTCATTAATATCTATAAATATGGTAATCAATTTTTAGATGGTGAGATTGCAGGTATTTGGGTTGTTGGTGTTACCCTCTATACAGTTTGTTTATTAACATCATTGGGAAAGGCGGCATTAGTTTCCTCACAATGGACTAAATTTACATTAATTGCAATTCCAGGTTCTTTTGCACTATGGTTAATTGCATTCCCGCTATATGCGGTCATTGCACCGAAGGTCAATGTTTCAAAAGAGTATACCGGTATTGTTCCGTTTGTCTATGGATCAGCGGTGTTCTGGTTAACAATCATTGTTGTTCCAACACTTTGTTTAACGAGAGATTTTCTCTATAAATTTTACAAAAGGCAATGGAATCCAGAGTTTCATCATATTGTTCAAACTATGCAAAAAAATCAAATTCAAACTCATAGACCAAAGTTTTCATCGTTTCAAAAAACAATAAGAAAAGTTAGGCAAGTTCACCGTATGAGGAAACAAAGAGGTTTTGCTTTCTCACAAATTGAAGGTCAAGAAAGTATCGTTAGAAAGTATGACACTACAAAGAGAAGGGGTGTTTATGGTGAATTAGAATAGATAGAGATGAACCATAATCAGTCTAATTATATAAACTATATAAAAAAGCTTAATTCCTTACAATTATTGTGGCTAAGATAAACTTTGCGATAATTCTTTTCTTGATTGATAAATGTTGGCTAAACGTTCAACATCACTAACGAATGCATTAATACCGCTGGTATTTTTTTCACTTAAAGTAGGTTTGAATTCAAATGCTGGAATTACTAAGTTATAAGGTTTGAAGTTCTTGTTTAAACCAGCAAGTGTCTTGTTTGTTTCATTTTGCTGTTTATTTATTAAACTTGGACTCAATTTTCTAGACAAAAATTGAAACTTGTTTTGTAAAATTTGATGAGTCAAACAAGTAAGTGTTTCTTTACTATAAAGTCTTAATAAAAGCTCCTGTTTTTTCGATTGTAACTGTATTATAAACAAATAATAATTGTAGATAAATGTTTCAAAATCTGATGCTTGATAACTTTGAAATAAATTTAACAGCTTTGATGACATTTTTGATTTGTATTTAAGAATGACCAAGTTTAAATTCGAACTCTTGATATTTAAAATTAATGTAAGAAACACTAGTTCAGCTAACATACTTTGAAATTCTGTTATCTCAACTGAATCAAAATCTAATAACATTGCAATTGTAAGGATTTTATACGCTCGTTCATGATGATTTGATATTATTAGAGAATAGGAAAGTCTATGAAAATATGAAAATAGCTCATCTTTTATTAACTGAGTATCCATTATCAAATCAAATTCATCAATGTTATATGATTCAACTAATTGTGATATACGATCATACATTTTTGATTTGAATAACTCCTTAATCGTAAACACTTGAAAGTAGGATAACCTATTTTTAAAATTAAAATCAGTCTTAGATCTTACAAATGATTCATAAAGCATATTAGTAATTAACTCATTATCTGAAATGATATATTTTTGTAACAGGTCATTAAACAATTGATGTAATGAAGCATGTTCAAAGATACTTATAAAATCAACATTTACTAATATTGCTAAACACAAATTATTTAAATACCCTTTAATTTCTGCTGGTACTAGTTTGAGGTCAACATATGATGAATATCCATTCAAAATATATAGCAACAAAACCGATTTACCTTCATTTGGTAACGTAGTGGGCAATAATTGATCAAATAAGTTTTTTACATAATTAATATCTGTAGCTAATCTATCGTGGCAAACGTCGTTAAATACATCATTAAAGTATAATTTTAACTCTTCATCTGAAGTTTCAAAATTCAATTGTAATGGTGATTGAAGTATTTCTTCATCTATTTCACTATCCTGTACATCACAATTATTATTTTGTTCAACTTCAATAATGTTTTCATTAACAGAAATATTACTTCCTTCATAAATCTCTTCAATATTTTGAATTATTTTATTGATATCCATGATGATTGATAAATGAGCTTAAAACCACCAAAAAGGTCATAATATTATAAGCAAATTGATCAAACTAGCATTTTTATTAAAGCTAAAGTCTCGTTGGCTTATGTAATCTTGGGAAAAATCCGGCTCAGCTCGCTGTCTCGAAACAAGGTAATTTTTTTGGTTATTTATTTAATATTTAGTTTCAAAAAGTAATATTTAGTACTAAAAATGTGTAACTATAAATAAATATGTTTATAAAGTTGTTTAAATATATATATGCTAACAATAATTATTATAAATAACTAAAGGAAGATTTAGTTGATCATAATTCATCCTTAACGATACGAGGAATAACTTCACCAACTTTTTGATCAGCAATAAGTGGCTCTTGTTCGCCTGGTTGACCATGTAAGTTTTGGAACGCTTCTTGTTGTGGTTTAAAAGCATTATCAAAATCATACCCACCTTGTCTTTGTTCTTGATTGGCTGGTGCATTGTTTCCTGCATGCTCAGATGGGAAATTTTTACAGTCATAATCCCAACCCGATAACCATTTAGTCTTTTCACATTTTTCAAGACTCCAATCTGAAGCATTAGCGAGTGGCAATCTTTGGAAAAAACAAAATAATGAAGATACAAAAATTAAACCAAAGATGAAATAGGTAATAAACTTTTTATTTTTGAAAACGGAGTAGGTCAATTGGAAAACATGACCTAATGCTAAAATCGCAAAATATAATGCTGGGAAGTAATGATGAATAAATAATTGTCTTTCCATCAATAAAAATGGTAAGAAATGTAAGAACCAACCTAAAAGGAAACTGAAGACATTGTAGTTGAAAGTATACATATCTTCATTGAGACTAATAGGGAGACCTAACTGGAACTTGAAAATAAGGACGACAATGTAAATTGCGTAGGCAACAAATAAGAATGATGCAGGCCACCAAATAATTGGGTTACCTAAAAGATAGATTTGGTGTGGTGCATGAGCCCAATATGAGATACCTCTGTTTAAGAGCAGCCAATCGAATGGTCTAGATTCGTAAACATGTTTAGCAGTTAAACCATTGTTAATATGCCACATTCTCTTATGTAATTCAACAAATTTTTGAAAGAAGGACAAAGGTTTATAACCAATTTTTTCTGCATCTTGTGGTAAATAAATATTAACATTATCTTCAATATACCAATAACTTAAAGGTCTAATACCCTGAGTTGCACAGGTAACTTCTTGCTGTTCGAAACCCCACTTTGGAAGTTTAGCTTCATGAGACCATAAGTAACAACCAGTCATTGCATGTCTTAATCTGAAAATGGTATCAATGGATCTAAGTCTTTCTTGAGCAACACCAGGAACAGATAAATCTTTGACAATTTCAACAGTAAAATCATCATTTGGATCACCTTCGAAACCTTCAAAACCATAACAAGAAGCCTCGTTTTGCCATTCAGTTTCAGAAACGGCTGGTCTAACATCATGAGAGTGTAATCTTCTATTCGTAATAATATGATTCAATCTAATTTTAGTACCATCAGTAATTGGAATAAACTCAAATGGTTCAGAAGTTTCGTTATATAATTCAATACTCCATCTGTTATTTTCATCTAAATGTGGATAAAGGGTAATTTGCTGTTGACCTGAACCACCTTCGTACAAATGATCGTGAGAATGTAAATAGCCACCATGAGTATTAAGGTGTTTTAAAGTAATGATAGAACTAACACCGACATCAGCAGTTGTTACTTTTGGAACGGTTGTATCATCAAAATCAATTCTGAAAGCTGAACTCATAAATCCTGCACCATCACCTTCATGGGTTAAAACTTGAAGATGAATGTAAAAACTGAAAACATAAATGACAGCAGGAATAAAAATCAGCAAGATACCCCTATAAGCGGTTTGTTTAAAAACAACAGGAATTGGAACTGATAAATCACCAATAACAAACCACAAACGAAGTAAATTAACAAGACCTAACCATCCAAATGTAAATAAACCGACCCATTTGGATGAAAGTGCAAAACCTAAAAACATAGCACAAATTGATAAATATTTAAACCAATCAAAAGAGAAAGGTTTGCAAATTTCAGTTCTTGTATAAAAGTAGGCAGTACCTGCAATAAAAAAAAGAAGCGGAGAATCTAATAAAATGTATCTTGAAATTGTAACTAAACCATTTTCAATGACTAAAAGTGATGCAGTAAATAATGCAACAATTGGATTGCAACCAGTTGCTCTTAAAGTGAAATATGAAAAAAGCACAGTACCAACACCCATGAAAGCACTTAATTGTCTCATTAAAACATACGGAACATTTGGGGGAAAAACGTCACCAATCGCTACAAATGAAAAATCACCCTTGAAACCTCCTAATGCACCAACAAATGCAAATAAAAGTTTAGCTAAAGGTGGGTGAACATCCATAAAAAATGCACCTTTAATATATTTTTTAGCAAACCCACCAAAATGAACTTCATCAAAAACAACACTGTTTGGATTCTCTAAATTAGGAATTCTAACGATTAATGTGAAAATAACTAAACCTAGCAATAATAATCTTTCTTTTGTTGAGCTTACTACTCTACTTTTTGCAACTTCATCGGAAATTTCTGATTTTGGATATGGTCTCAAATCACCAGATTCTAGAATTAGTTCCACTGTTTTTTCTTCAGGAACCTGAGCTGATTGTAGCTTTGAAGCTTTAGCTGTTTTTTTCAGTGCCATTGTGAAGACTCTAACAACTTCAGGATAACAAGAAGAAAAAAAAAAAGGGAATTCAGAAGATTCTTCAAACAATAGCTTCAGTCAAAGAATAAAAAAGAAAATGAAGGTACATCCACAAATAATGAAAACATCCTTCGAGAACGCGATCATGCCAAAAAAAAAAAACGCTAGAAAGAGACACGTATTCGATTCTTTTCTCAAATTTCAAATTTTCAATCGAGACGGTGCCCCGCAAGAAAGCAGCTCAGCGACGCAGACACGTGACTTCATGAATGTGTGAGAATTAGACACCGGGGGTAGCTGTCCCAATCAAACTTTAAAATTTTAACTAATTAAGTTAATTGATATATAATAAGTAGTATAAAACAGTTTTCTATGAATACATAGATTTTACAACATTATTACACATTTTTTACTTTCTATGTTTCTTCAACACATCTACCTTTTTCTTACCCCCTGTACGTCTCTTCCCTTGTACACGTCTTTGCTTGTTCTTGGTAAATGGAACAAATCCCATCTTTGCGACATCTTGTCTTGCACCTGCAGGTAACAAATAATCTGGAACTCTTTTTAAATTAACATCACTTCTTACTTTGGACAATGATTTATCATGTCTTAAAGTTGCTAAATCTTGCGGATTTTCTTCAAAATGTCTCTTTAATTTATCACTTGTCATCAACTCCATTTTAATTTCCTTTAATCTGGCTTCACGCACGGCAGTTTGTGTAATGGATCTGAATGAATCTTCCATTCTATATCTAAAGTTGTCTAACTGTTTTTCATCAAATTGGTATGGTTCAATAGTATATCCCAATTTCTTTTGGGTTCTTTCAATTTTGGATAGAATTTTTTCATCCTTTCTAGCACTCTGTAATGATGAAGCTTTATGCGTACCCCAATCTTTCTTTAAAACAACAAATGATAATGCCATACCACTTTTACCACCTCTAGCAGTTCTACCAACTCTATGAATGTATGCTTTTGAAGATGATGGTAAATCAAAATTTAAAACACATGCAACATTCTTGAAATCAACACCTCTAGTAACACCATATTCAGATTTTGAATTTTTACCATTTCCTTTTTTATTAGTTGTTTCCTTTTCTTCAATATCATCAGTATCGTCATCATTATGTTCATCATATTCATTTGATTCATCAGTTGCAATCAATAAGTTATAAACATTCTTATTAAATTGATCAAGTATATGCAATCTTGAATTAATTGGTAATTCTGAATTAAGTATACATGACCTAATACCAAAATTTTGTAAGAATAGCTTTAGTTTATAACCTCTATCTAAATTATTAACAAAAACTAATATTTTACCTTTAATTAAATTCAATTTCAAAATAACATAAATTAATAAAAATTTATCATATTCATTAGTTTTGATATAATATTGTAATAATCTCTTATTTTGACTATCAAGGTCTTGTAACTTCAAAACTGCTGGTTTATTACAAAATTTTTGTTTTAATCCGTTTATGTCATCATTTAATGTTGCACTCATCATGAAAACTTGCATAGATTGTTTTAAATTTAAATAATTGCTTAATTTCTCTAAATCCTCATCATACCCATAACTCAAAATCAAATCAACTTCATCAATAACTAAATACTTAAGTTCCATTAAATTGACGGTTGAATTTTCTTCTAGAATGGTCAATAATCTTGATGGAGTTGAAACTAAAATTTCTGGTTTTTCATTCAAAACAGATGATAATAATTGATCATTTACAATTTCATTTAAATTCACAGTTTTGATAACTTTACCACAATACATTGTTAAATCTTTTAAAAATGTTGTAACTTGTTTAGCGAGTTCTTTTGTTGGAACTAAAATGACACTTTGAATCTCACTATTTCCTGATTTAGTTCTGGTTTCTTCATCAATAAGAATACTTTGAATGATAGGAACACAATATGCTGCAGTTTTACCTGAACCTGTAGAAGCCTTTGCAATGATATCTTTCTTTTCTTGTAAGGAAAGTTTAATTGATTGTGATTGAATTAATGTTGGATGTTCAAAACCTAATTTGTTAATAGCTTGAATTAATCTTGGATCAAGATTAAAACTTTCAAAAGTGACAGTATCATCAACATAATCCTTAGAAACTGCAATTTCACCCCCGGACATCTTAAATACTGGCTATGTTATTGAAAAACGAAAGATTAAACACTTTTTTTTGAAATATTGATAGTAGAAAGAAAAAAATTCTAAAAAAATTTCAACATGAAAAAAAAAACTCTATTTTCTATTTTCTTATTTTCAAGTTTTTTTTTTCTCATTCAAGAAAAAACTTAGATCTAATAATCCTTCTGTATGTCAAACCAAGTTTTGATTGTTTTTTTAAATGTAATACATTAGTGATTAATAAATTATTTATAAAGTTATATGAATGATATATAGCAATATATAAGAGTGATAAAAAAAAACGTTAATAAGGAAACAGCATGTTCTAATCTTTATCTGCATCTTCCTTTAAAGTAACAATTCTGTTTAAAATTAACTTGTCATCAGTTGAATCGACATCAAGACAGAAATAACCAACTCTTAAAGCTTGGAATCTAACAGTTTCAACACCTTCATCTTCTTTAATATTGAATTTTTCATCGGTAAATGGCATATTTAATGGAGATTTGGATTTAATATCTAAAATTGCAGGTTCAACAATTGCACCTTTAATAACAGATTCTGAATTTTTGTTAATGTCAGCAAGGAAACCGTCAGGGTGTGAAGAAGGATTTTCAGAATTAAATAATTGATTATAGACACGAACTTCATCAATTTTAACAGGTGAATTAAATTTCTTTGATTCAGGAATCCATTGAATGTAGGCTTTTGGTTTTTTATGAATTTCTGGATTATTTAAATATTCTGCATGAATTAAAACTGGGTTTTTATTTGAATCGTAATCAACAGACTTAACTTGAATGTTAAATGGGACCTTCATTAATCCAACTGGTTGATTTGGTGCTAATCTGAAATAACCCTTTGAAGTTTCATCTCTATAATCTGATGAATCAATATATAAAGTTTTAGTTAATGGGATTTTTCTTGAACCAAATGATTCATTACCTGGTTTATACGGCATATCAACTAATTCTTCAAAATCATCATCAACATTCTCTAGAACAACTTTAATTGGATTTTCAATCATCATTAATCTTGGAGTAGTGACATCTAAGTATTGTCTAACAGAACTTTCAAATCTTGTAACTTGAATATTGGTTGTTGAAGTAGTAACACCTAATGTATTAATAAAACTCAAAATAGCACCAGGTGGTACACCTCTTCTTCTTAAAGATTCTAAAGTATATAATCTTGGATCGTTCCAGCCTCTAACATAATTTTCATTAACTAACTTTGCGATTTTTCTCTTTGACATGATGGTACCCGTGATATTTAATCTACCATATTCTCTTTGAGCTGGTCTATAAACATGTAAAACATCACACAACCATTCATAACTTTCTCTACTTAAATAAAATTCAGTAGTGCATAAAGAATGCGTAATATTTTCAAAAGAATCAACTAAACAATGAGTGAAATCATAAGTTGGATAAATTTTCCATTTATCACCAGTTCTTGGGTGTGAAGCATTTAAAACTCTATAAGCAACTAAATCCCACATTTGAGGTGATGGAGATTTTATATCTTGTTTCATTCTTAAAGTTGCTTCACCAGGTTTATAGAAACCATCTCTCATTTTTCTAAACTCAATTAAATTTTCTTCAACTGATCTATCTCTCCAAGGTGATGGGAATCTTTCACCACCTGGTGTGCCATCTTCTTTAACACCACGTTGAGCTTTAACTTGTTCAGGGGTTGAATGATCAACATAAGCATAACCTGAATTAATTAATCTTTCGGCTAATTCATATAGTTGATCAAAATAATCGGATGAATAAGTAATCTTCCATGGTTTGAAACCTAACCACTTAACACATCTTAAAATCGAATCAAAATAAACTTGTTCTTCAGCTTCAGGATTTGTATCATCATATCTAAGATAACATTTACCATTGTGAAATTTTGCATAACCGAAATTAACCATGATTGCCTTTGAGTGTCCAATATGTAAAAATCCATTAGGTTCAGGTGGGAATCTCGTGAATACTTGACCATTAATGAATTTACGATGTTCTTGAATAGTATCATCCCATTTTTGAGGTTCTTCACCGGGTTTATGTAAATCACCTAAGAAACCTTCAGTGAACATATTTCTAACATTTTCATCATTTTTGTTATTAGCCACCATTTTGGACTCTTTCTTTGAATCATTTGCAGATGGTTGTTTCTTTTTCTTTTCCTTTTTAACAACATCTCTTTCATCCTTTGGACCACAAATAATCAAGATTTCTTCATCGATAATTGGTTTAAATAATGCAGGCGATGCCCATTTTAAAGATTGTAATTGTCTAACATTGGCTAAAAGTGAAGGAATGATACGATATCTGTTAGTTTTAATATTTTCGATATCTGAATTTAAGAAATCTTTAATAATGATTTTGACATCATCATTAGTAATTTTGACACCAATACCAGAAGCGATTTTGAAATCTTCGATATTGAATTCCTTTGTTGTTTCAACATATTTTAAAGCTTCAGAAACTTGTAAGTTCGTAGTTAAATTTTTATTTTTGATATTATCACAAATAATTTCTAATTTAAATTCATCAATTTCATTTTCTTTACCTTTTAATAAGGTTGCTAGTTGATGATATAATAAAAGTTCGGATTTTTCAACAGGTAAATCGGATGATTTATTAAATTTTGAAATGTTAAGGATGTTAAATAATGAAGTTGAAACTTTATTGTTTTTAATTATTTCTTTGACTTTCTTGTCTTCAAATCCAACTTGTGCAAATAATGCACAAAGTTCGTCTCCTGTCGGTGCTGATGACATTTGAATGGGTGTTGAGAAATAAATTTAACAGTCATCAGTACTTCGTTCCTTCAATCAATTTCCATCATCGCTGGATTGTGACAAAAAAAAAAAGAAAACTAGTTCGAAAATAAGAGAGCAAAAAAATTCAAATAAATGAGAAATTCAAAATTCAAAATTCAAAATTCAAAATTCAAAATTCTTAGTCGACTGAAATCTTATTTTATTTTATGATATACAAATTTTGGATTATAAAAACTACAAAACTTAAAACTTAATATAATAATATATATAATGTCTATAATGTAAGATGAACATTGGAATGGATATGAAAATCTACGTAAACCAAAAAAAATGAATATAGTAATAGTAATAGTAATATTAGTGATAAATGTAACAAACAATTTAAAAATGACCTTAAAAGATCAGGAAAACAAAATGAAAAGAAATAAAAAAAAATCTAAACAGGAAAGGGGAAGTAAAAAGTAGAATAAAATTATTAATATACTAATATGAGACTAGTATTTTGAAAGATATTTGGATCCATCCACTATGAAAACACATAAAAAAATGCAAAAAAACAGCACTTAGATAATTAAGAACTAGTTTAATGTAATAGCAAACAAAGAAATGAAATATGATATTAAATAAGATAGTTATTTTTGAGTGAGGTTTGAAGACTTGATAATGTAAGGAAAATGAACTAAATGCAAATTGTAAAAAAAAAAAAAAATAAACTTGACGAGACAAGACTAGAAAATGCTAGTTATTGTAATTTTTTGAATCATGAAACATTTATAAATTTACATGAATATTCAAAGTTGTAGTTGATTCTCTAATCAATAGAAGTAAATTATTCAACAGACATGGAAGGTATGGATTTTAATTCGTTGTTTAAATGATCCAAATGAATATATTCATTATTTGAGTTATTATTAGGATTAGTGTAAAAACAGAATTGTTTGATAATATTTTCATAATCTTCATAATTCGAACCATTGTTTAATTCCAAGCCATTTGTACTGTTCAATAGGGGGGATGCAGAAACTGATTTTGATTGTGAATTTAATTTGGGTTTTGAGTTAACTTTTTTACTTAATGGTTGTAGTGGAGTATTTGAAACAGAAGATAATGAATTTGTAATTACATGTGGATTTGATTTGTTTTCGTGATAAGTTGATTGAAGGTTAGAAGAAGAGGAGGAGGACGATGATGATGTAGGTGGGAATAATGATTTTAGTGTTGGAATTGAGGAATCTGATTTAATTTTCTTTAAACCAAAAGAATTTGAAGTCCTTAAAGATGTTATATCAGTTGAAGGCTTTGAAGAATTGGACGGGTCATATTTGAAATTATTGTTATCTTTTAATTTAATGTTTGTATCTCCAATATCATATAATAAAGATGTATCAAGATTGTTCTTAATATTATTAATATTGTCTAGTTTAATTGAATTTAAAGATGAAGATAATGATGAAGATTTTGAGTTCTTTAATAACGAAATCTTATAGTTATTATTATTATTATTATCCCAATAAGATGTATCATTAACAATATATTGAATACAAAATTCCAAATTAAGGCAATTTGAAAATGTATTAAAATTGTCTAATTTAATAATGAAAGAAAATTTATCATAAATATGACATAAATTTGAAGAATCATTATATTTGAAAATATGGTTGGAGCTAATATAATTTGAATTTTCTATTTCAATAAATGAGTTCCAATTATCATCAGTTAATTTAATTATGATTTTCTTTTCAAAAGATAAATTTTTGGCAAAAACAAAGCCAATTAAAGAATTTCCTATTGAATTTAGTTTAACACTTTCAAGAATGACATCATTATTTGAAGCTAATTTTGCAAAATTTAAAGAAAACGGATTATAAGGACAATCATTTGATTTAATTGACCATTTTGAAGTTGAATTTGATTCATTTAAGAAATTATCATAATCTTCATCTTCATCTCCATCATCACCATATTTATCTGAAAAATCATCATAATCATCATAATCAGGAAAATCAAAATCCCAATGAGTTCTAGGAGAATGAAGAGGTTTTTTATTGCTATTATTTGAAACGGCATTTGGCTTTTCTGATTTTTTAAAAAATTTAATATTTTCTAAAGTTGCTGCAAATCTAACAGATTTTGCATTTGGCATAGAATTTGATCTTGATAAAGTATTTAATTTTAAAGAAGATTTTATTAATTCACCTGATTTTTTCCTTAAAAGTGGAGGTTGTGAAGGGAATTCATCATTCTCAATATCAGAAGCTGAAGAAATTGAAACTAAATCATAAGTTTTTAAAGGACTTGAGGGTATTAACAATTGATGATCATTATTTGAACTAAAATCAACTATAGTTTTATTATCTTCATCGTTTAAACCTATCACAGTTTTATGAGAATTAGAAAGAGAATGGGATTCGGGTATAGAGATTAAAGAAGTTTCAGTGGATTGAAGAGAACCATTATAGTTTGATATTGAAGCAGATGAAGGGATTGAATTTAATGAAGTGGATGTTGATGAAGTATTCTTATGATCGAGAGTTATTGAAGAATTTTTCTTCATCAAAGGGGGAAGTGCGTGATTATTAATTGTCTTATCAGTAATGTTACTATTATTTGAAACTGGGACATTTAGAAATGCCAAGTTAGATGAAGTTAATGGAGTGGTGTTAAAAGATTTAGGGCCCAAATAAGGCATTGTTATGCGATTATTAATATTATAATATTTGATAAAGTTATTGCTGTTCTTGTTTTTGTTGTCTTTGTTATTCATAAACCGTCCAGGATGTCAATGAGTATTGCCAATAGAATAAGCACAAGCTATGGGTTGTGGATTATAGAAAAGAAATGCAATAAGAAAAGACAATAGGATGGAATGAAACTAGATTAGCCCTGGTTATATAGTAGCAGAAAAAAAAGTGGAAGAGAAAAGAATGGTTAGATTATTTTTTGTAACTGGGTGGGGGGTAAAAAATACTGAGTATTTAAAGAAAGACAACTGGGAAGTGCGGGTATCTTTATTGGATTCGCGCTAATTTTTTGTTTTATCGATTCGCCCCGCAGGAAAAGGGACCAACATAATTTCATGGGGAACAAAGGGGGAGGTGGGGGAGACAATGGCGTTAGGGTGTGCTGGGGCTGCGATCTTAGCATGTTGGCATGGAGAAAACTGGGGAAACAGGAGACAAGGTTGCTGGCTCCGATAGAGCCGCGTTCAGTGACCACGTAGTATAACACAACACGATAATCCCACCCCCATTCCGTTGTATGCCACAATAAACAGGTACCGATTATCCTCCACCCCACATCTAGAATCGTTCGATCGTGGCGCATTATCAGCTTCGATGAGTCGACTTTTTCGCTTTGTTTCTAATTCCGTTAGCCGCCGCCACCGCCACCGCCTTTTCTTAACTCCCCCGAAAACAAAGCGTGGGGACCTAACTGATTCGTCGAAGAAGCGAAAAAACTGAAAAATCAAAAACTGAAAAATCAAAAACTGAAAAATCAAAAACTGAAAAATCAAAAACTAAAAACTGAAAAATCGAAAACTGAAAAAAAAACTCCGAGACGGGGAATTGAACCCCGGTCTCCCGCGTGACAAGCGGAAATTCTAGCCACTAAACTATCTCGGATTAATCAAAGTTTCAAAATTGGTGGGATTATAAGAGTCTCAATTACACAAACTGAAAATGTTTTAACCTTTTTTAATGTTTCAAGAATTTTTGCGTTTAAAACGTTAAAAAACACTAACTAGTATGCATCTATCACATTTAGATCTTTACTGGTAAAATTTGTTATTGTATTTACACTTGTAAAGCATGGTTTTGTTATCATTTTAATTTTTTGGAGTAACCTTGAGCCACTAAAAAAAAATATTCTCTGACATTACCTTGTTATTTCCAAAATTAATGAAAAATTATTATTTTAACATTCATTTTATAATCAAGAATTACTTGTTTTATAGCCATAACTAATTGTTACATTTCTTTGTATTTATTGACAAAGGTGTTATTAAAATAAATTATCTGCTTATATTCAGCCCATGTAACGCATGCAACTCTCAACTTTTGCAAGCGTTGAAGCCTTTTTTTCCCCCTGAGCTAGGCAAAACCTCTCAATGTTGTATAACGGGTTTCTAACTGCTTTTTCAAATAACAGTCAGGGAAATATAATTTAATATTCTCCAAAATAATTTTAATATTTTAGATTTCTGTGTGTATATTTTCAATTCATTAAAATGTTATTTTCTAAAGTATTAACTCCTCCATCAATCAGTTCATCATAATGAGTTTTTTTGCATTTTTTAAAGCTTTTTTGCCCTTCTTTAAAACCCGTTCAATATGTTGTTTTTGGGACTGATCCGTTTTGGCTATTTTGATCAGACATTTTTGTTTTGTTGATATATGAAAATCTAATTTTTTTTGTGATGCTTTTGGTTTTTGGAACTTGTTTATTGATTAATTATAATTTCACATAGTCACACCTTTAGTTATAAATAAAACTCCCCTTGTTTTCTTTATTTGTTTTGATCATTTTAAAGAAATACATTAAAGTAACAGTGTGTATAAATAAAAGGGTTTACCCTCTGTTAAAGGAATACTACAACATAATCTAACTAATAATTATAACATCTTATGATCAATCGAAATCAAACTATAAATGAGAAGCCACTGGAAACTATTCAAATATCAATCATCGACATCGTTAGCCTCAATTCTTTTATCCAAAGCTATCTTTTAAATTTTTGTTGTGGTTTTCAACCCACATTTTTCTTATTATCTATTGAATTGCATTCATAATCAAAATATATAAAACAAAACTTGGTAAACAACCTACTGAAAAAAGATCAAGAAATGGTTGTCTAATTTGTGAACAAAAAAAGATTCAAATGTGATGAAAGATATTCAAGCTGTTCAAATTGCCAAAAATTGAAATTTGACTGCAATTTTACTAAAAATTTATCAATGGGATGAATAATATTTAAATTAAGGCTTGTCTTTTAGGAAATCAAATTAATATAAAAAGAGTAACCTACGAAAGAAAAAAAATTTAAGATTTTTTGATAATAATAAGAATAAGAATAATAATAAGAATAATAACACGCATTATAGAAATAATAATCATTCATTATCTGGTTCTTTAAAAAGTTTACATATACCATGGATATGAATCGAAAATGATAAAATTTATTTCATAAATATAACAAATAAAGATTTTAATATTGATAGTTTAAATAATTCCATGAATACAAATATTAGAAAAAACATAACCGAAGAGAATAATTCAACATTATATAAATTGATAAAGATAGTTTCTTCTTTATTATTTAATCAAAAGTTATGCAATGATCAATTAATATGTCCAGCAGACCTGAATTTGGTTGACGATTTTATGAATATTTTTCGACATATCCACTACTAATAAATCTCAATTTCTTTCATTAGTTTCACCCTAATTATTTGAAAAAATTTATGAATAACTACAAAAATTTAACTTTCAAGTATCTGTAAATGGAATCAAAGCTTTACCATTTTATAGCAATGAGTTTGGTATAAGCTGGGGTAATTTCAACCTTCAACAAAATTTTTTTTTCTGCCATTCTAATTCATTTTCGGTTGATGAAAAAATATTACAACATTGTTTCATCAAATAATATATGCCCTAACTGCCTATTTTAATCAAATTTTAATACCAGTTCAGAAAATAGTTCCATTAAAACTTTCCAATATTTCGAATTTTGAAAATCAACAAGAAATTAAAACCTTGACCCGAGTCACCTGTACCCGATAGTAAACAACTTTTTGTGAAGAAATTCCTACATGGAAATATATTTTAATCTTGATTGGCTAAGTTTCATTTGTTCGGTCACCATCCATGTGCTATCATTTACCAGATTCTCCAATGAAAGCAAAATTCTTAAACGGTAGAAAAAAATATTTCATTGGTAAACGAGTCTCTATCAGTAGAATGGGTATTGAATTAATGAAAGGAAGCGGAATCAGGTTTAAGAAGCTTTCTTTGATATTCGTATCTATATTGCCAGGTTATTCAACTTTGATGATAATATTCCAAATGGTGGTTTATTAAATTTTTCCATTATTATAAGAAATTTAGATTTTACATCTGTCCAATCTGCATTAATGGGTATCCTAACAGGTGTTATAGCATCTACTGCAACTGTTATTTTTACAAAATGGGCAGTAGAATGGAGGAATAGGCGATGTTTTAATTGCCATTATATCATTAACTGTGCCACTAATTGGATCACTTATTGCATATGCATCTAAATATTTAAATACTGCAGCTCTACTACTTGGTTATTGTACATGTATGGGATACTGTGTCATTTATTGAGTTGTTTGTATTATTTTCAATAGAAGAAAAAGAAGTTAGCTTAAGAGTATTGATGATGATAAAGAAGCGGTTATTGATATTGATTCAAATGAAGAAGAACTATCTGATTTAACTGCTAAAGCACAGACCCATTTTTGTTACACAACTTAGTTTCATTTGCGTCAGATTAACTTAACCTTAACCGAACAGTGAATAACAAATTTTGTTCAATAGTACCTTAATTCTCTTATGTTTACATCTATTTACTTTTGTTTGCTTTTTTATTTTTCTTTCGAACTTGCTGACGTGTATAGTATACTTCTGTATATGCCCATACTCTTTGTTGTACTTACTCGAAGTTCTGAACAGACCATCATTGCCACCCCGGAAAAAAAGAAAGGGTCGAGCCACCCAAAACAGGTGACGCCCGGAGAGGTGAAATGCGAGAAAGTGACAAAGTTGTTTCCGATCGATTCTTATTTAAGGACTGGAAGTTCCAGCTGTTCGTTTCACTTTTTGGTTTCCTTCTTCCAGAACCAAATCAAATATTACACAAAATGGTACACAAATTAATCTTAGTCAGACACGGTCAATCCGAATGGAACGAAAAAAACTTATTCACTGGTTGGGTTGATGTTAAGCTTTCTCCAAAGGGTGAAGAAGAAGCAAAGCATGCCGGTGCTTTATTAAAGGAAGCTGGTATTAAGCCAGATGTTTTATACACTTCATTATTAACAAGAGCTATCCAAACTGCTAATATTGCATTAGATAACTCTGATAGACTTTTTATTCCAGTTGTTAGATCATGGAGATTAAATGAAAGACATTATGGTGCTTTACAAGGTAAGGATAAAGCTGAAACCTTAGAAACTTATGGTAAAGAAAAATTCCAAGAATGGAGAAGATCTTTTGATATTCCACCACCACCAATTGAAAACCATTCTAAATTTTCTCAATTTGGTGAAGAAAGATACAGTAATGTTGATCCAAATGTTTTACCAAAGACTGAATCTTTAGCTTTAGTCATTGACAGATTATTACCATACTGGCAAGATGTTATTGCAAAGGACTTATTAGACAATAAGACTGTTATGATTACTGCACATGGTAACTCATTAAGAGCATTAGTTAAACATTTAGACAATATTTCATCTAATGATATTGCAGGTTTGAACATTCCAACTGCTATTCCATTAGTTTATGAATTAGATGACAACTTAAAGCCAATCAAGCCAGCTTACTACTTAGATCCAGAAGCTGCTGCTGCCGGTGCTGCTGCAGTTGCTGCACAAGGTCAAAAGAAATAGATAACACTTTTATCGTAATTTTTTATAGGATGACGTTTATAACAAAACACTTTTAATGTAATGAAAATGAAATTAATTTTTGGTGCACGGATCAAATTTTTTGTGAGGGGCCGATGATTTTTCACTGTACCAATCTTAAAAATATCTAAATTCATTGATTTTTGAGTGGTTTTCAGGCCCATTTATTAGAGGGTTATATACTAAATTATAGCCATTTAAAAGTTTATACATATTTTAAATGTTGTTTAAAATACGATGTCGATGTACATCTTTCACAAAAGTTTATAACTGTACAGCTGCAATATCAAATTTCCGACAGTATTCTTCATTTAAAAATGATTTAAAGGACCAAAATGATAATAGTCATGTACGACATAAAGAAAATAATGACAATGAAAATGTTAATAAAGATGATAAATTCTCAAATATTATGACCTCATTTTTACAAAACTCTCTAGATACATTAGAAAATTACATAATTACTCAAACTCCAACCTATTCGAATAACTCAACCTCAATCTTGAATCATCTAGAAATTGAGGATAATGATGAAAGTAACAACGAAATCGATACTATACGACAGTTCAATATACCAATAGAATACAAGAGATTGAATTTTTCATGTAATGAATATTTAGATGTTTCTGATATAAACGACCGAGAGAGTTTATTATCCGGCAATCCAAATCATTGGTATAAGGTCACTCCTGAACTTAGTCAATCAATTGATAAAACATGTAAATATAACATTCCATTAGTACTAAATTATTATTTAAGGTCCTTACCGGAAGTTCAAACACAGTTAAAAAATAAATCATTCAATACAAAATTAGGTGATAATTCAACAAAGTATATACTAAGTTTACTGATTAACTTACAATGGTTTAAAAACGCATCATTTATAATTTACAAGTTGAATTTACCATTCAATCAACTAGTTAATCTAATTAATGATATTTTAGAAAATCAATTAATATTTGAAAATTCAAAATGGATGAAATATTTATTCTTGATTAATTTTTATCGATATTACAAAAATTTAAATCCTCTAGTTTTGACAAACTTAGATTTTCTTTCATCCACAAACTCAATAAATACATTTAAAGTACTTAACATGATTTATAATAAAGATTATCAAACCATAGAAGAGTTAAACGATGATGTGAGTAAATGGGATGAAATTAGCGGAACTGTAAATAGATCAATTTCTCAAATGCAAATTTATAGATCAGTTGATTTAATCAAGTTAAAATATCCAAATAATTTAAAAAAACAGCTTTTTGAATTTAAAATTTTAAACTCAAAATTATCAACATTGTCAACAAATGCAGATTCCTTTATAAGTTCATATTTGAAAAATATTATTACATTTAGCGATTTTGAGTTGAATAATTATGTTAATGACAAAGTTTCAATTTCAGACATAAAGAAAAAGCACAGGTTAAAATTAAATTCTATATTGACTGATACAATTATTGATAAGAAAATTCCAATAAAGTCATTTGATGCATTAACAGTTTTACAGTTTCAACCCGAATCTGAAATTGCCTTAGTATTATGGGAAAATCACCTAAAAGGATATAATAGAAACTTAAACAATACAATTTATTATAAATTTTTAATAGAGAAATTAGTTTATTCGTTAGAATTCAGTAAAAAACTAAATGAGATTTTAAGAATCGAATTTTCAAATGTTTCACCGGATAGGAAAGTTAAAGTTATATGTTCAAGTTTAACCAAATACTTTAAATTTAATAATATGTTAACAAGAAATCATGTGGGTGGTTATATTGCTTTAACAAACAACAAATTTGAACATTCTTATGTTATGAATAAAGTAGTGAAACAATTGTTTTATGATTCAAATTCACAATTTAAATATCCAGAATTATTAAAATTCTTAGAAATCATATCAAGTTTTTCTCCAACTTTGAATAATAAAGAAAATCTATTTGCGTTCTGTAATGATATAGTTGATAAAAGTCTAGATGATGACAGGTATAATTTCTTTTCAGGTTTTAATACAACTGAAAAATTCCAGAAAAGTATTCAGTTTGTTGAATTAATTGAATCAATTGACTTAGAATTCGAGTCGTACATTGGATGTTTAGAATCTTCCATTATCAAAATGTTTGGACAATATATAGAAGAAAATAGGGATTCTAAAAACATCAACGAAATATTAAATGAAGAATATTCAATGAAACTTTATGATTATTTGAACAAAACATTTGATCTAATTTGTCAAAACCCTAAAACTTTATCGCTTTTGAATCCGAGAAATTATTCATCCAAAATTTATTTAACTTACCAAGGTTTATTACAGAAATTATCCATTGAGATATTTAAATTACCGAAAGAATTTCTTTTTGAATTACTTAAATCCAGAGTAAATTGGATATGTAATAATGAGACTGATTGGATCTTTAAATTTAATAAAAAAATCTTTATATTTGGTATTTTTTTAGAAGTTTTATTCAGACGTGGTACAAGGGATGAAAAATTAATTTTGAAGTTAAACAGTTTAACTAGTTCTAAATATAAGAGTGAAATTAATAAAGAATCTAGTAAATTATCAAGTAATGATAGAATATGGGAATCAATCGAGTTATTATGCGGATTTGAGTGGAGTGAACAGATCAGTACTATTTTGATCAAAGGAGAAAAGATAAGTAATGAAGAAGAGACTCAATTAGGTTCTGGTATAATAATGGTTTTAAATGAATTGAAAAAATCTCAAGGCATCAATTATATTGAACGTGATGAAGTTATCACAAATTTAACTACGAAGTTAATTAACAATAGCGATTTCACTGAAATTATTGATGATAAAATTATTAATAATGATAATAACAATACTAATTTAGATAATGTTACCGATTCTTTATTTGATTCAATTAATAATTCACATATTGATGATTATAATAACAATGAAGATTTAGATATTATTGAGTTTCAAACCTCAATACCAAATTCATTTGAATACAGTGAATTATATGAAAGTATGAAAAATTATCAGCAATTCACACGTAATACAAACAAATCTAATAACAGATTTATTAATGAACTTAAAGATGATGAAATTTCAGAAAGATATGAGAAAGATCTAAATTTTTCAAAAAATACAAAAGTCAAAAGGTATTATTCAAAAAATGAAAAATTGAGATTAGTCAGATTGTATGCACCCTTACGTATGAAAAGCTTATTAATTGAACATTTAGTTGAAAAAAATCCAACTATAATTGATGCATTGATACGAAGATTATTCATTGAATACAATAATAGAATACCCGTTACATTAATTCATAGTTGTATGATTGGAATAATTAGAAGTAAATCGAATAAAATAGAATTTACCGAAAAGATTAATTTAATCAAAGTTTTGGATGTTATTGTTTCAATTATTTATAATGGTGCAACAAAACGTAAAAATTCTTATTTATTTATGAATTATGTGAAGTTCAAAGAATTTAGAGTTTTATTAGTTGATTTAATTTTGAAAGAAAGTAAAGCTTCAAATAGTGGATCATTGAAAACTTTAAATTGGGGTATGAATAAAATTACAAATTCTCCAAATTTGAGTAGATATAAAAATGACTTGAATAGATGGACTAACGAACTAAATAATATGAGGGAATCGAAAATTGGATTTTGGAATCCATTAAATGAGTTTGGTAAATGGAATAATGATAGAAAATGATAAAAACATAGCTGTTGGAACGATGTGTAAAATTTTGAGCATCTAGCATTTAGTTATAAAATTTTGTGTACATAATAATAAATAATAAAAATATAAGAAGTGAAACAGTAAAAAATTAATTATTAAAACTAGGAAATCATTATTCATAATTTTTATACAATCTAGTAAAGTTAGTTGAACCGGAAGGTTTTGATGGAGGAATTTGCAACCAGTTAAATTCGTCGTACTTGGAAGCACCATCAACAACGTGGAAAGTATATGCATTTCTTGAAAGATCGGAATTATTCTTTGCAGATTTATGGATAGTTTTACCATTAATTAAAACTAAAGTACCTGCAGGTATAATTACCTTTTCATACTTTGAGTCATCATCAAAAATTCTTTGTAAAGCTCTACCTTCATCAGTTTCAACATAATCATCTGATGGGTTATTTAAATCACCGAATTTTGTGCCTGAACCATTCTTTAAATCTCTAACAAATCTCTTTTGTAATGGATATTTTTGAGATCCAGGAATAATTTCTAAGCAACCATTTGTTAAATTACAATCTTGTAATGCAAACCAAAATCCAAGACATAAATCAGGTTCAGTATATAAGAACTCAGCATCATTATGAGGTGGAACTGCAGCCCCAATGTGAGGCTGCTTGATGATGCACATACTTTGCACAGCCTTCGGATCTTTGAAACCCAATTGTCTACAAATGGAGGCAATATCATCATTGACAGTAACGGAATTAAATGTATCATTCAAAAAATGTAAACCGTGACCGATTTTATTGATTGATTTATTCAAAGGTAAAGTTAATTTATTTGAATTTTCTAAGGCTTCAGGTTCAAAGAAATAATGAATTTTATCAGAGGA
Source organism: Pichia scutulata (assembly GCA_030560845.1). Classification (NCBI taxonomy): domain Eukaryota; kingdom Fungi; phylum Ascomycota; class Pichiomycetes; order Pichiales; family Pichiaceae; genus Pichia; species Pichia scutulata. The sequence goes on from JAKTWB010000083.1 coordinate 212,556, forward strand.
ATCTAAAAAGTACTTGTCACTTATATGACCCGAATCATCTTTACCTGTTGTAAATTTAATTTTTGGATGATTACCGATATGAACATCAGTCAACAGCTTATCAATTTCGTTGTTTAAGGCAGCAACAGTTTTCTTATCGAGATAATTAAACAATGTTATATAACCATCATTTTCAAACTTAACAAGTTCTTGAGGAGTGAGCGGCATAGTATTTATCGATTGAGTTAGAGTTGGTTTGATGAAAGAAAAAAAGAAAAATGCCGAACTAGGTGGCAATTTGTAAACATGTCCTTTTATAAACAGATTTGTGGCCTGAATCATCCTGCTCATTACTCCGGAGAAAAAATGTTTTACCCGAGTGTGGTCATTCGCACGCCTGCGCCCCAAAAACATGCGCCACGGGTTTTTTTTGTTTTTTATTTTTTGTTTTTCCCAGCGGCAACATGAAATTTTGAAATTTGCGAGTTGATTAGAACAGGTTGTAAGAAATCGGAAATTAGAAGAGTGGTGGTTGTTTGACTTGAATAATAGTTCAGTACGATACACATTCATCATGGCCGACATTCCTCCGTATGTATAGACACGATTGTATATATGTTTTATTAGATTGAAAGAATTATACTAACGTTTATTTTAAATACTTTTCCACTCTTTTCCACAGTCAAGTTCTTAAAAAATTAATCTTTTTCACAGCAATGATGATACTGGGACCATTGATTACATTCTTTGCATGTAATTCAATCTTTAGTAATTCTTTAATTTCAGGTGGTGTTGCTGCAGTTGTCGCAAATATTGTTCTTATTGGATATGTATATGTTGCATTTAATGAAGATATTGATGGCGACGATAAAGATAAAAAAACTGAATAGATAATGCTTAGTATAGTTAGTGTATATATATGTTTACTACAGGATAGTAGGTGTACTACTTAATAATTTTAATATTCATAATTGAATTACAGAGACAAATAAAAGTTTATCGAATTAATTAAAGATAGTTTATAATAATAAATGATATTGATTCTTGCTATATATATATATAAGTATATATATTTTATAATAAATAAAAGACAGTATATAAATAAGTCATACAGTAAATAAGATGATTGAATAGGATATAATAATTAATTTAAATATAATTATTTAAACGTTAACTATTTCTAATTCTTCTCTACCAGCTTTGGTATATAAGTATTCATTATAATCTCTAGCTTCAGTCCAAACAGACCAAACCATAGCTGCTGGAATTGCAATATAAAGGATTTGTGACTTAAATCTTCTGAATGAGTTGAAAATTGCTCTTTGAGCGGAACCATGTAATGGAGCTTGAGCATATGGTGAAACAGAATGAATAGTAACTCTCTTTTGCTTTGGAGATCCCATAGATCCCCACCAGCCCATATATGCACCTGGATGAGTCATGTTGTTTAATTGTTTAGGTATAAACGTTGATCAAGTAATGTTAAAAAATGCTTTAGAAACGTAATAAACATGTCTAGTTTAGAAAACTTGCACACGCACCAACATTGAGATTTCGCTGTGTCCTATCCTATGCGCGCGATTTCATTGGTTTAAGAAACGAGCATGAATTAGTGGAAACTAAGTTTCCCAATTAGGCAGTTATACAAATAATTATAGATGTTGAATAAAGGAATCATTAATAAATTAAATCCAAACACTGCTTTTTTCTAATATTTATACCTAAATGGGAAGTTCGGAACAGTTCTTACCGGAGAATCTACACTTTCAATCAATTTCATTTCAACTTGTCTTTCTATTAATTTTTTGAGAGGCTCCGTTAATACTTCACGTATAATATCAAAATGTCTATATTTTATAATATCCTTTGGACTTTCATACAACATTTTATGTAAAATACTCGGAACCATAGGAGCATCAGCCAAATCGTCCACTATATTTAAATATAGTGGACGACTTGCGAAAATGATTGCTTGAGATTTTGGTAGTTTAATTAATGATTGTCTGTCTATTCTGACATTGAATTTTTCAAATGGTATAGTTTTAACATAATTTAGAAAGTCATCTTCGCTTAATTCTCTCAATTTCAAATAAAAATCACTACAGTTCATATTACTTGAATCCCAATCAATATGCCAAGATTGACGTTCAACAGGATCAGTGAAATTATCAAACCATTTATCCATACTTTTTTTCAACTTTGACTCATAATAGGGCACCTTATGATGAATTTCATCCATTACTTGACCAACAACTGGAGTAACAGGAAACCCACCACCCGCATAAGCAACTGAAACACCAATACATTTTTGCTTTTTTGATACTTTATCTTTACCAACAATGTAAAAATCTTCCATTGCGATTCTAGTTGCAATAATCAAAGGGTCATCTAAATCAACATCATATTGTTCATTCATTAAATGATTGTAAACAATATTACCAATTTTGGAAAAACAATTAGGAAATCTATGCGTATAATGATCAATCACAAAATCTCTAAATTCAATGAAAACTTCAGAAAATTCATCATCAGTTTTGAATACATCACCACCAATTAATTTATCCATACTATAATTTTGAAATAATTCGTTTTTACCTTTCATAAATTTAAGATAATGAATATCTAAAGTCCCCCAATAATTCATATCCATTTTAACTAATGCCATGGTTTGATGATATGGATATCTAAATGGTAAATATTGTCTATCTTTATGAACACCTGTTATGACATCATTAGGAGTTATATTTAATGGATTTATAATTTGTCCAAATTCTTTATATTGAATTGATTGTTTATATTTGTTATAAAGATATGAAGATATTGGTACAATTAAAGAAATTATACCAATACCAAAAACTGTGGTAAGTTTAAACATTGTTCGTTTGGAACTTATAAAGAGGGAGAAAAAGGGATAATATGATGGTAAAAACTTTGAATCTTCTCATGTTACAGACATGTGCTTAAATATGAGGAATTAGACTTGCAAATCGGAACTGATAAGAAGAAAATCCTCATTGATAAACATTAAGTGATAATCGGATGAACTCGGTTTTGCGTTTTAGCGCATCGGTTATCACTACACAGTATAACTATTAGAGACTTGATCTACAGGATGATCTTGTCTCCGTGGGACCACTTCATAGAGAATTTTAGAAGGGGCTCTATTTAGAGGGAGAGATGCTTGGCCTCTTAGTTCAATACAGTAAAGAAGGGATGGATCATCTTGATAAGTGTTAGCAATATGGATGGTTAAATGGGTGACATTTGAGAAAAGACGACGGGGGAGATGATGTTCGACATGTTCCCCTGCTGGGATATGTTCGCATGCGTAGGTGGGTTTTGTTTGAGGGGCGTCTGCGAGGGAGAGGTGGGGGGAGTTAGCAAAGAGACGGAGGGAGCGGGGGCAGTTTTCAGCGGCGGGGGAGGAACGGATGAGAATGGAGAAGAGTTTGCAGGGGGCGGTGAGCGGGATCTGAATAAGGAGCGGGGCAGACTCGTCGGAGGAAACGGAGGGGGAGAGATCGTAGCGGTGGGCGTTGTCTTTGAAAATAAGTGGGAGGGCGGACGCTGGAGGGGCCAGATTGAGGGCGGTGATTTGAGGGTGGGCAATGTGTTGGTGAAGGGAATGGGCCGGTGTGGTGGGAAGATGGGGAGCGTGTGGGGGATGGGTGGAAGGGTGGGAATGAGAATGGTTGTCGTCTTGATCGTGGTGTTCGTGAGAGCAGGACATGGGAAGGGGGGGGGGGGGTTCAATCGGAGGATGTGTATTAAGAGATGTTAAAGCATGAAAGTCCCCAGTGAAAGAAGGATGGTTTGATGAGGCGGTTAGCGGGGGACGGGAGTTTGCAGGAAAACCTCGCTCCGTGGGTGGATTGACATTTTATTTGCCTGTTTAGTTGAGTTGAGTTGAGCTGAGTTGAGCTGAGCTGACTCTTGTCCTTACCCACCAATACAATACAATACAATAAACGATGGATGAACCGTTGTGGTTATTTGGATACGGGTCTTTGTTATTTAAACCGCCTCTGCACCATCTGGACATCGAGCTAGTTCGGTTTGACGGGGTTGTGCCAGGGTACGTGCGTCGGTTTTGGCAGTCGTCCAGCGACAACAGGGGGACACCAGCGTTCCTGGGGCGAGTGGTGACGATTGTGTCGGCGGAAGATGTTTTCTCCCACGAAGAATTCCACGACTCGGTGCTGGCGCACGAACTGAAACATCTCCCCACGGCGACGGCGAGAGAGATGTTGCAGAACTGTGCAGACGCGTTGGCGGGGGAGTTGTCGGTGGGCGGATGTGTTTACTACGTGCGGGGGGAAGACGCGGCGGCGGCACGCGCGTATTTGGATGTGAGGGAACAGGAGGGATACCACACGAAGGAGGTGGAGTTTTCTGTATGCGAGGACCAGCGGGGCCATGAGTTGCTTGCTGGGAAGGACGGGAAGATTGTGTGCACCGTTTACGTGGGGCCCGTTGATGGGAACGCGAGTTTTGTGGGCGCAGAGCTAGAGCAGGTCACTGGGGAAATCATCGCCCGCGCAGTGGGTCCCAGTGGGCCCAATGTGGAGTACCTGCACAAGTTGTATCAACATCAGCAACACGATACCTACTTAAAGGCATTGGTTGATGTTGTGGAGGATATACAAAGTACTGGCGAATCCGAAAATTGTCCCTTTGTTGGAAAAAAAAATTAAAAATTTATAGATCTTATAGAAAAAAAAATACACTAGTACTTCCCTATATTTGAAATCCCATCGCTGTATGGAACTTGTCTCCAATTAATTTTGAATCTATGTATTTCCCTATAACAACTAACCTGGATTCTGTCAACTCAATTTCTGATATTTGTTGTGTTCCAACTATTATATCGTACGTTTTACGAACCCCTTGGATAACTTTATAACCCTCATCAACAAATACCAATCCTTTGGTTCGATGTATTTCCATTTTCTCATATTCATCATCCCATAACAAATCTTGTAAAAATTTTTCAAACTTATTGAATTCTTCATCATTTTTCAGTTTTTTGAAATTGAATGAAACTGTACCCATTCTATGATCATGAACGATACTTTCAGATTTTATATTTTCAACCAACTTATTAATATCCTTGGCCTCATATGCATGTAAATCGAGTATTTTATCCAATGAAAGATCTCCAAATTTGGTTTCATACATTGGTACATTATTATTAATACTCCTTATTCTATCTTCAACACTTTTCAACTTTGCCGGATCATTCTCAATTAGATCAACTTTATTCAACAATATCACATCAGCTAAAGCAACTTGAACATTGGCAATTGTGAGATCATCGCCTCCATCATCATGATGATGATCATCTTTATCATCTAAACATTTTTCAATATTAGTAACATCCAACACAGTAATAACTCCATCAATATAAACGTTTGACAATAATCCATCATCTAACCAAAACATATTAATAATTGGGCCAGGATCAGCTAATCCTGTAGTTTCCAAAATTATGTGATCAAATCCCTTTCTTTTAGCAACTAACCTTTCAATTGCTGCAACCCCGTTATCTTTAACTGTACAACATAAACATCCATTGCCCAAATCCAACCATTCTTCAATTTCTTGATTGTTTTTATCTTTGATAGTTAGAGATTTTTCAATATCAATGGAATCTCCAAATTCATTTAGAATGACAGCTATTTTCCTATCACCTCTTTTAGCAATCTGCTCAAGCAATGTTGACTTACCTGAGCCTAAATATCCTGTGATTATAGTAATTGGAACCCTCTTATTCTTATCCTCTTCAATGATCGCACCTGACAAATCAAGAATTGGCCTTTTGTATTCATTATATTTGATTTCTTCATTTTCATCTTCAACTAAATCAGGAATAAGTTCGAAGTCTTCCTCTGACATGATGGTATTGGTGTTTCAAAAATAAATACTTCCGGAAAATAAAAAAGAATTGAAAAAAATACCCAGACTTTAGCGGAATTTCATTTGATAGTAATAAATTTCCAATTTCCTAAAACGTGCGATGGAAGCTTTTTAATTTTCAAATTTTTCATTTTTCACAAGTGAAGGAAACTCAGTTCGGTTTGGTCCCAAAACGGCAAATGTTTTTTTCAAAGTGGGCCTTTTGACGATACGATAGGATACGATACAATACAATACGATACTGAATTTATACTTTTCTACCCTTGAGACAAATCTTTAACCATTTACTTCTTCTTTCTTCCTTTTTCTTGATTAAAAAATGACAATCATATCAATTCAAGCACTACTAGATGGAATACTGGTAATTTCATCAACTTTACTGTTGGCTGTTTCACCATATACGAAAGTTGAAGAGTCTTTCAACGTTCAAGCTATTCATGATATTTTAAATGTTGGAATAGATCAAATCGAATTATTCGATCACTTATCTTTCCCTGGTGTCGTTAAAAGAACGTGCGTCTCAGCTATTCTATTTTCACTACCACTAGTTTATTTCAAAACTTCTTCAAAAAGATTGTCTGGATATTTGGTCCTCTTAGCACTATTAGTTAATTCGATTTTACCAACTAATTTCCCATCATACAATGATTTAAACTGCATTTTAAATGAAACTAAAATTTATCAATTATTGTTGGCCAGATTCTTTTTATCTTTATCTACATCGTTATCAATGATTCATTTACGCAAGTCTTTACTGAATTCATGTTCCAAAAATTCAAGTTTGATAGGTATTTGGTTTTCTTTACTCTTTTATCCATTACCACACATATTATACTATTCATCAAGATTTCTACCAAATTTTATTTGTTTCCCAATAACTAACATAGCAATTGGTATGTTTTTAGATGGTGATATCTCAAGAGCAATTGCAATTTTAGTATTTGTTGGTATTGTATTTAGGTTTGAAGTTTTAATATTTGCACTTATTATTGCATTTTTTTGCGTTTCAGGTATCTTAAGAAATGGTAAGCCATTATTAAAATTTAGAGAATTTGTTATACCATCAACTATATCAGTGTGTCTAAGTTGCTTTTTAACCTTCAAAATCGATTCTTATTTTTGGGATGTTGAATTTACGATACCTGAATTTGAATCGTTCTTTTTTAATATAATTGATGGTAAATCTTCCGAATGGGGTGTTGAATCACCATTTGCCTATTTTTTCAATTATTTACCAAAAATATTTGCTTCAAGTTTTGAAATTATTTTAGTATTAGCTGGAATTTTCTTCATTTTATCAATTTTAAAAATCAAATCACCATTTTTCAAGAACTATAAATCAAATTATAATGTTGATTATATCAATTATGGTGTTGGCACAATCACAACTTTGATGTGGTCTGCAATTACATTCATTATTGTATTATCATTTAATGGACATAAAGAATGGAGATTTTTGGTTTATACAATACCAATATTTTGTTTAGTTTCATCATGTACTTTTGAGTTCATTTTCAGGAAATCAAGTAAAATTTTCAAAAAATTATTGATTGTAATAATTGTTTTCTCTTATCTTTCAAGTTTATTCTTCTCTTTTATTTTCGGATTTATTTCAAGTTGGAATTATAGTGGTGGTGTTGCGGCTCAGTTACTCAATTTAAGACTATTGAAGTTATATGAAGGTAATGATAGTATGTTATTTCCTGTGACTATCCATTGGGATGTTGGTACATGTATGAATGGTGCTTCATTATTCACACAAATTGGTAATAATAAAATATCATCAGATGCTTGGATTGATAATGATAATCCTGATTTTGGAAAATACTGGATAATTTATGATAAAACTGAAACTCCAACTGAGTTGGTTGATATTGTTGATTCTTTCTCTTATTGGATTCAATATGATGATGAAAAAATCGTTGATTTTGTAAATCCAGATTATGAATGGATATTAATTGATATGATTGATGGTTATGTTGGATTGAATTATGAAATGATTTCTAAAGTTCTGAATAATCCTAGGGATATTATTCATCAGCTTACTTCATTGAATTATAAGTATTTTTATAATTTCATTGATGATTTAATCAAAAAGGATGTTAAAGTTAAGATTTGGGAACGTTCTTTCAATAAATAGATTTGCTACTTTTTTTTACAAAATAATAATTGTATATACACAACATAAAATAATGAAAAGGAAATTTTTTTAAAATGTTTAATAATTTCATTTTTAAATACGACGATATCTTGGACCTCTAATCATTGCAGATACGGAACGACGATTCTTAAATCCCATAAATCCCGCAACACCTGCAAAAATTAAAAATGGAATAATAACATAATGATGAGTTGAACCACCAAATCCAGTTGGATGATCTTCGGCGTATAATTTATCACCTTTAACATCTTTTGCATCGCCAACTTTAATCTGTGATTCCGTCGATTCATATTCTGCTTCTAATGTTTCTGCATCCATTGTTGCCTCTTCCTTTAAATATGGTTCAGAGTCTGGTGTTTTGACATCATCTAATTTATCATTGGTTTCTTGGTGAATTTTTTCAAATTCTTTCACAACTTCTGTATTTTTATCGCTTGCTAAATTCTCTGCTCCTTTCTCCTCTTTAAATTCATTAGCATAAAAATCACCATTGCTAGATTCAGTTTCAGTGATATCTTTACTCTTTGAAGTTACTGTTTCAACTCTAGTTTTATAAATGAAAACATCGCTAATTGGTTTGTCATGTGAATCTCTATCAACATTTGCAATGGTTTCACCAATTTCCATACCATCAATAACCTGACCAAAAACAACATGCTTGCCATCTAATCCAAGTTGAGGATCTAAACAAATGAAAAATTGTGAACCGCCAGTATTTGGACCTGCATTTGCAACACTAACTCTACCAACTTTACTATGTGATAATTTGAAATTTTCATCTTCTAATCCACTATAGTAAGGACCAAAATCATTTGGATTAGCGGCAGCAAGAGGTGGTTTTTCACCCTTTTTGCCGAAAAAACTATGACCACCTAAACCATCAATATCACCAGCTTGAATAACAAAGCCGGGGATGACTCTATGGAATAATGTATGAGTCTTTTCATAAGTTGGTGATAAACCTATAAAATTTTGAACAGTTTTTGGTACAATTGTACCAAACAATCCAATTGCTATTGTACCTAATAATTTGGAATCATTTTCCTCTGGATTTCCTACATTTTGATGGATATCCAAATATAAAATATCAGTAAATGGTGGATCTTCACTGTTAGCATCTGGAATTACAGCTGAATCAATTGGTGTAATTAACGTAGAAAATAAAGCTGTAAAAAGCAATACCCATACAATGTTGAATAGGTTAGATCTAGTTGCCATTGTCATTGGTTAGTTAATAAAAAAAAAACATATGATGGGAAAAAAAGACATCACGGTAGTTCAAAACTCAATTTGTGCCATTTTAGCGATGAGACATGATTGTTTTGTTTAACCATACTGTATGAACATTTCTTATTTTATATCTTATTTCGATATTTTACACTTGATTTTCTAGATTATGTACTAACGTTTACTTTCTTTTTTACTATCGGGGGTTTTTTTTTAATTTGTTTGCCTGTATTTTAGATCATTATGGATAAGTCAATAAACAAATAAATATAAAAAACTTATAAATCTTAGGAAGAAAAAATAGACAAGCAACAATACAAATTGTATAAAAAGATAATTGAGGAGAAACATTAGATTTCCTTTGCCTTCCATGAATCCTTGTCAGCTTTTGATAAAGATTTCCAGTCAGCTGCAACTAATTTCATTAACTTTGCAGATTCTTCTAATGGGGTACCCTTTGGAACATTTAAGTTAACCTTAACGAATTTATTATAACCAGTTAATGGTTTTTTATATTTAGCACTCCATGCAGCCATCGCTGATTTATATTTGTCACTTGATTCTTTTGCTAATTCAACGTATTTCGTCTTTTTATCATCTGGTAACTTTTTCCATGCTTTACTAATTTCAACAGTAATAGCATTTGCTTTTGCCTTTTCATTATCACCTTTATAATCTGCATAATTGTCCTTGTAGTAATAAATATATGCAGAGACTGGTCTCTTTGGCTTTTCATTATTTTTAATTTGAGTTGGTGTTAATGCAGCTTTCGTTTCCTTCTTTTTTTCCTTGAATAAGAGACAAGATTGAGAGAACGCCCTTGATTGGACAGATGCTGCTCTAAAAAGAGAGACATGTGGCATTGAAATTATGGATAACATAATTGAGGTATGGGTGGATGTTACTTGTTTCTTAGAACGAAGTTAGAGAGAAAAGGAAAGGAAGAAAGAACAACAATAAACATCCAAAATGAAACAAACACAAATAAAGATCTCAATGCGAATTGTGCACTTTAAAAAATCAAAAACTAAAAGATTACAGTTGCTTCTGTTAACACTAATTTGTGATCAGTCACATTTGCCGTTTTTGGTTGATTTTGCCTTTGTACAGATGCAACAACCAGATTCAAAACATTAACTTACAACATTTCTGCACATTAAACTTCTAAAAAATGCTTCCCTTTATTTCATCTTTTTACAATGCTACAATAGTGCCCAATATGGGGATATTTTTATCTCTTATCTCACAGTTTTTCAATTCAATTATGATTATCTTTTGCAAATTATTAATCACTGATAAAGATTTAGATACACCAATGCACCCGTTGCAAATCCTTTTTGTCCGTATGGTAATCACGTATTTTTTCTGTACCATTTATTTTCTCTGGTGGGAAAAAAATCCGGACTTCCCGTTAGGCCCAAAGGGTTATAGAACATTACTTCTTTTAAGAGCCGCAGGTGGATTTGTTGGGGTTGGTTGCCAATATTGGTCATTACTATATTTGAATGTTTCTGATACCGTTTGTATTACATTTTTAGCACCAACAGTTACATCATTCATGGCTTATATATTTCTTGGTGAAAGATTCACAAAAGTTGAAGCCATTGGTGGATTTGTTGCTTTAATAGGAGTTATTTTAATCGCAAAGCCACACTTTTTATTATCTTTGTTTTCTTCATCTGAATCAATATCTGACACTTCTGAATCTTCTTCTCTTAGATTAATTGGTACTGCATTTGCATTTGTTTCAACTTTTGGTACTGGTACTGCAATGTGTGCAATCAGAAAAATTGGCTTTAATGCACACCCATTATTCATGGTATCAATTTATGCGTTATTTACAGTAGTGGCATCATTTGTAGGAATCTTATGTTTACCTGGTTTATCATTTCAAATGCCAAATACTTCAACCCAATGGACATTATTAACAGTCATTGGAGTTGCAGGATTTTTTATGCAATTTTTGTTAACTGCTGGTATGCAACGTGAAAAGGCAGCAAGGGCAATTGCAATGACTTATACCCAATTAATATATGCATCAATTTTTGATTTTTTTGTTAATAATAAAATTCCAAAAGGTTGGACCCTGGTAGGAGAGATTATTATTGTTCTTGCAGTGTGTTCAATTGTTTATTTCAAAAATTCCAGTTCCATTACTTATACGCCACTACCAGCCTCAAATGAAAACATTGATTTAGAAGGAGCTGTTGAATTGAATACTTATAGAGATGATGCGCCTTCCGAAGATGAAAGTGATTTCAAAATTTCATCAGAAGAAGAGGAAACGATGAATCATAATACTTCGTCTTCACAACCAGCAACAGTTCATAGGCCAAACTAATAACTTCAATATTTTTCTATTTGTATTTTTACTTTATTTTTATCCTTTTTATTCCTATTCCAAGTTTGGTTATTTTATCTTTTTGATTTTTTCACTATATTACAAGATTCCATTTATTTATACTTTTTATACTACATTAATTATTTTGAATTAGACAATTATACCATTAAATTGTTCAATTAATCCTACTGTTTCTCATTAACAGGGCTTTGATTTTTTCTATAAATCAAATCATACTTCTTATAAATATGAAAAATCCTTTTCAATTGAGTTCTTACTAGGGAACCACTTTCGGTAAATGCATGTAAGTCACGAAAATGAAAAAAACCACAATACTGACACCAAACTTTAGATTTCACGACAACCTGATTAGGGAAGGGATTTTCAAATTCAATGTTTGGTCCACGAGGTAAGAAAGTATAATCATTAAATGTCCTTTCTCTGTCAGAAGCAAGTCTTTTTATAGGATTTTCCGAATAGTAATTTGATGAAATACTGTTATCAAACAAAGTCTCTGTAGCTATCTGTCTTAACCCAGTCTCACTTATTGAGGTATTGTTAATACCCGATGAAGCACCATCGAATGTTAATGAAGAAGACGGTTGTGGCGTCAAACTAACATGGTTTTGGGGTATAGTTGTGTTGGTATTCGAGGAAACTGAAGCTATAGAACTACTAACAGACGTTGTCAGTTTTTCAGCTGAGTCTTGTTTGGGTTTCTTTTTGGCATGGTTGGTAATCTTATCATCATTCTTTCTTTTATTAAGACTACTTTTTATCCGGAGAAGGCCATTGGACCATTTTGCTTTAGCCTCGTGATCAACCAATTTTGTTAAATGGCTTTTCTTTTCATCAATATGACTCGGATATAACCTGATTTGACCCTTTGATGAACAATTATGGAATATTTCTAATACTATGTCATAATTGAACTCTCTGCTTTCCTTGGTGCAACTGTTGAGTTCATTAACCATCCGGTAAATGAACTCAAATCGATTAGACTGGCCCAATCGCTGAGCAACGTATCTTGCCCAGTTTAAGACTGGAATCAAATCGAATCTCACATCAGTCATCTCTTTCCATAACTCAATATGTTTAGCTAATGAAAAAATTAGTTCTTCTTCGGCTTTTATTTCAGATTTGTTTCTCCAAATGAAATCTAGGTCATTTCCAAGTAAGACATCTTCCATACTTGATACTTCAGGGCATAACTGAAGTTCAGATCTGGACAGCCATTTTGCCATAAATATCATTATGGTAACTGGTGCTAGATGAATGCTTGTACCACCCGAGAATCCGATGGACTTCATAACCTCTTCAACTACAGAAGAGTTAGGATTATTAAATTCTGGAATTGAATCAAGTAAACCTGAAAATCCAGCCATTCTTAGTAATCCATACAGTGAAAGTTCCACCGTTTCTATTAATTCTTTCACGAGATATAAATCTGAAACTCTTTTACCATTATAGCGAAGATCTAAATATTCAATAGTTATCCCAGTTGTGCATAATTGATCAAAGCGTTCGGCAAACAAAATTTTCTTTGCAATCGTCTTGTAAATTTCATGGACGTCGGAATACTTTATAAGTTTATTAATATTATTAAAAAAGAGTGCAACTGGCATATCCTTTCTATAATAAAAATTTTTATGAACACTCTGTAAAGCTTCAGTCCAAAATTTGTTTAGATTTTCTCTACGGTCTTTAATTGTACGAAGTGCTGCCTTGGCTTTGCTATTTGCATCAACTGAATCTCCGACATCATTACCATTATCGATATCATCATGATCATGATCATCATCATGATCATCATCATTTATGGCTACAATCTGTAAAGTATCGGTAGATTCAGCTGGTTTTAAAGTTTGACTAGAAATACTAGTATTATCATACGTAGTATAACTATCATCAATATTATGTACATTGTTATGTTCTTTAACATTATTATCATCATTAACCCCTTTATTGTAAACCCTAGTATCCTTTTCACGATTCTGACTGTAAATAGCTCGCCTGCTATCAATAGAACTTATCAATTTGTGCGTATCATTTGAGTCCAGAACTTCAGTATCTGGTGGTGGACCTGGTGGTGGAGGAAGTGGGGGCAAATAATCAGGTTGATAATACTCGTAATCTAATGAAGTGAGTGGCTTTTCAGAGTCAATGTATCGCACTTCTTTATTGTAAGCTTCTCGATTTTCAAGCATAGAATATAACCTGTCTTACTATGTACGAAATGTTATTGTCCACGAAACTGTAAAAAGCAATAAAGGAACAGATTGAAAGAAGAAACAATAAAAATACTCAATTCATCCCCTTTTATAGGAAAAAAAAGTGAAATCTGGGATTTGTTATTCTCGAATTCTGATCTTTGTATAAATAAATTACAGGTTACGAATTATGAATTAGAAAATAGAAATTTGAGTGCTAAGATATGTATTTTCGAGAAGGAGTTCCAACTTTAACATGAATTTTGATTTTTGAAAATATTTATTTTTATCTGACTATTAACAATTTCTAATATCTGTATTTCTTTGTCTTTCTAACCCTTGAAATTTACAATTGTGACTGTATAAGTAAAGCAGTTAGGACTTATACAGAAAACATACAAAAAAAGTCAGTCCAAAATGGACAACGTTAGTAAGATTGCAGATGTTCTATCAATATACCCATCACGTCCTACTTTAGCAGCAGCTATTTTATCTGGACAACACGTTTATTCAAGCTCCAGCGGTGTCTCATTTTCTAGGACATTGTTGTGGAAGACTTCATTACTTCATATTGATACCATTCGTTCAAATTCTAATGCAAACTCGACACTTTTGGATCTTTCTCCTTTGAGAGAACACAGAAAAACCTATGAAAAGTTGTGCACTAATATTGGCATACCATGGCATTTATTACCAAAAGACTCTGTTTATTATAGAGCAATTTCTGAAAATGATAGCATTACCAACGACGATTTTGAGGAAGATCTAGCAAATCTCAAAATAGATAACGATGTGTCAACATCAATCAGCAGATCAAATATACCACATAAACTGAAAGTTAAATCTGAAGCAATATCAAATTTGGATTCTCCATTATCAACCACTCCACGTTTAGATTGCAAAGCGGAATCTGACATGGATATATTGACAATGATTATTGCAGATGTTGAAAGACTTTTTCCCGAACATCCTGAAATGTTTATTGATAGTGAGAAGGATAAAATTTCAATAATTGAAATTTTGTATAGGTATGCTAAATGGGTCAATGAGGTTAGAGTAAAAGAAGGTAAAAAGAAAATGAGTTATGTTCAGGGTATGCATGAATTATGTGGTGTTATTTATGCCATTTTAAAAGTTGAATTAGTGTATGAAACTACTTCGGACGCTATGAATACTACTAACTTAATGAAAGAAATGAATGGCGAAGACTTGTCTGAGCATAATGATCCAAAAGAAACTCAAAAATTACCAATAAACAAAGAGGATTCAAACACAAATGATAAATTAAAATTACAAATACGAGAATTTTTGTCATCAAAATATTTTTCACACGATGTATTTTCAATGTTCGAACAATTGATGTCACCAATTATTGATAAGTATTTTACCTCATCAGGTATTGTAAGAGAGAGTATCCTATTCGATCTTAAGCTTCATCACGTAGATTTTGGAACGTTAAAGCATCCAGGTTTAGCAACTGCTTTGAAAGATTCACATATTGAATCACAACTTTGGCTCACAAGATGGTATAGGATGATTTTAACTCGTGAAGTTGGATTGGCATATTCCGTCCGTATTTGGGATGGTTTGATTGCATATGCATGCATTGGTGCGATGGCAGAAACGGCAAACAATGGACATGATATTTCAGTTCTTTTGCCGTACGTTATTATATTATTAACTTTAAGGGTTCGATCAGCATTATTGAAATCATTGGTTCCATGTTTAAGACGTGAATTTGGCGATGGACGAGATGATGATACTGAAGCACTTTCATTACTGCTACATTATCCATCGTCCAATTCATCAATAGCCACCAGTAGGTCAGTGTCTCCTGAGCCTGAGTTTGAAAAAAATGATTATAATGATGAAGAACCCGTTATGGCGTATCGTAAAGGTAAAGACTTGAGGACGAAAAAACAACAGAAATTGATATTTCAAGCTTCAAAAATTCCAAAAATGCCATCTGCAATTGATTTATTTTCAGATGCTGCTCATATATGTGGATTGTCTGATATGGAACTGCAAGAAATAGGACCATCTTTAATCAAAAAATACTCAAATGGTGATATATACGACCTTTTGAAAGATGTTGAGAAGAGTAAGCCATCAACGCCATTTTTTGATGGAATGTTGAAAAATACCAAATCTTGGAAAATTTTACCAACCTCTAGTGCCCCTGAAAAACCAGCCGAAGAAACTGTTAATGGTGCTCCTGATTCGAATAGAAGTAGATTGGAAAAGAAATTGCAACAAAGAGTTCAAAATCAATTGAGGGATCGATCGAACATTTGACAGCGTATAAACATTTTAGATTTACGCAAAGTGTGTTTATTAATTAAATAAAAAGTAAAAGCATTATATATAAGTGTGTACTAGAATACAATTATTGTTTAGTTAGAGTTATTTTTTCAAGTTTTTCCTTAAGTTGTTTTTCATTTTCAGCAATCCAGCTTAAAGATTCCATATGATTATTAAGTAATCTAAGAATATCATTAAGAGATTGGTCATCATCTTGAGAATCATCAGAGTTAAGCAAAGATTTGCTGAAATTATCACTGACATCGTTGACTTCTGAAACAAGGGATGAAAAATTTGAACCCAGTGAATCTAATCTAGCTTCTAGCATTTCTGCTAATTTATAGGCCTTTTGACGAGCTTCGTCGTTGGTTTCTTTATTGTTAATTGTAGTCAAAGAATTTCCCGATGCAGGAGTAGACTTTTCAATGGAAGCTAGTAATTTATCAGATTGTTTTTCGTACCCTGTAAGGAGGCGATCAAGCTCATCTTGTTGTTTTTCTAAATATGCAAGTGTTTGATCGATTTTTTCCTGCTTTTGTTCACATTGAAGAGTGTCGTTATATAACTTTGAAACAGTTTCTGAAGATTTTACCAAAACTGTATCCCATTCACCAATCTTTTCACTGTACATTTCGAAAGTTTTTGAAGAAGCAGAGAGTTGGTTGGTCCATTTAGTGATTAAATCTTCCATATTTTTGTTCATTATTGAAAGATGTTGGGGCTTAAAATCTTCTAAAGTCACAGGTGCCTTAGTGTCGGTTGTGGATGTTTCAAAAGAAACCTTTTTTTCTTCTGGTTTGGTTGTTGTTGCTAAGGAAAAAGTAGTTGCAGCTTTTGCCGGTTCGTCTTTCTTTTCGGATGCAGCTGGCTTCGTTGATGAAGCACCAAATGAAAAACCAGTAGCTGGCGTTTTGCCAGTTGAAGATGGTATGGTTGATGAAGCACCAAATGAAAAACCAGTAGTTGACTTTTTGTCTATTGCAGATGGTGTGGTGGACGAATCCCCAAAAGAAAATGCTTTTGATGTTGGTTTTTCTTGAGTCTCTGGTGCAGTTTTACCAAGAGTTAGTCCTGGTTTTGCATTTGGTACTGTGTTTGACGGAGTAGCCGATGAAGTTGCAGGTGCACCAAAACTAAATTTTCCTGTGTCTGGATTGGTAGCTGGTTTACTTGCTGAACCAGGTAGTGCAGTTGATGCAACAGATCCAAAATTAAAGGCTGGTTTTGGAGCCGCTGTTGTAGATGAGGGCACTGGCTGTGCAGTTGATGTCGAAGGTGCTGCAAAACTAATGCCTGATTTTGTCAAATTTGTAGCTGGTGTTGCAACCGGTGTTGTTGCTGATGTTGATCCAAAATTAAATCCTGGCTTTGCAGCTGGTGTGATTTCAGAGGTTGCTGAGGTATTTGTTGTCGGTGTAGATCCAAAATTAAATGGTTTTGTGGTATCCGTAGGTTTAGTGGATCCTGTACCAAAAAGACCGGTTGATGGTGTTGTTATCGCAGCAGCAGGCTTGCTTATTTGAGAGACATTAAGTGAATTTTTGGGTTCTGTTGCTGGTGCAGTTGACAAAGAGCCAAAGCCGAACGGGGTGACACCTTGTTTAGTAGCTGCAGATCCTGAAGCGGGAGTATTTGTAGACGCAGTACCAAATGAGAATGTTGATGCTGGTGTTCCTGCAGGTTTTGCGCCAAATAAGCCAGTAGATGGCAAAGTCGATGTCGTCGATGGTGTGGTGGATGCAGTGTTCGAAGCACCAAAACCAGTAAAGCCAGAAGGAGCAGCAGTCGCAGGTGCAGTTGTTGGTGCACTGAATCCACCAAACCCAGTGGATGCAGCATTACCTGCAGCACTTGGTGTAGAAGATGTAGTATTATTCGAACCAAAATTAAAACCAGTCGATGCTGATACTGGTTTAGCTGCGCCAAAACCAGTAGCAGTAGTAGTATTATTTAACTTAGCACCGCCAAATGGAGATGATGCTTTGTTTGTTGTATTACTTGCCCCACCGAATAATGAATTGGTGTTGTTATTGGAATTACCACCAAAGTTGAAAGCTGCAAAACATACAAGAAAAGAAGAAAGTAATGTTAGTATTCATGCATTTGTTTCAACGACAAAGAATTCTCAGTTGGACTAAAAGATACATACACATTGTAATATTCTCTGCTGCGGTTGATGGTTATGTTGGCAAACCGGAAGTCAAAATCTTGCCTTCAAGATGTCATGAAACACGTAGAATAATTAAAAAATTGATTGAAGCGAGAATGGAATTTGAAAAATGCAAAAATTAAAATTAAAAAATTAAAAACTTGTATTTTTCCGCTTTTAGTTTTTAGTTTTTATTATTTTTTAGCTTTCAGGGTGTAGATTAAAAACTTAATAATAAACCCGTTGTTTTTTTGATCTTATTTGCTTTGACTTGGATAAAAACAGCTTGACAAAAGCTTCATTTGCTTTTTTGTTTTGCGATTGAATGTACGGTGGCAGTCAGAAGCCTCTCATTAATTCGCACACAAATATTAACAAGAATGGGAGCTTCTCCAGTGATTTGAGAACCTCCCAGCAAAACTTTAAATTCTTATCATCCACAAACCTGATTTATAGGGAGCAATTGCCACCAGAATATTCTTTACCAACACTTATTCCTGGGTATTCGCCACACTTACGTGGTATAAATACCATTGACAATGAAGAACAGATACCAGATATTGATTTCAAAGATGCATTGGCCAAATTTGATGTAGATCCAAAATCAACACAAGAAACATCATTTCCATCTAATGATGAAAAGTTAAGAAAAACATATTCTGAAAATGAGCTTTCTAAATACGATTGGTTATCAGGTCGTAGAAAATCATTAGCTGGCGCAGCAAATTTAATACATGTTTGGGAGTCCAATTATAATCATATAAGGACTAAAAGGGCATTTTCATCGCATCAAAAGATAAACGAAGGAATTATTGATGAATATATCCCGGACTTTGAAAGTTTTAGTCTTGCAAAGTTTGGAATAGAAGAGGATGTTATTGTAGATGATTTTGACGAGCACGTGGGAGGGGAAAGAGACCAGGATTTATTTTATGAGAATGATGACAGTACTGACATTAATATTTCTGGTAATTCAAATATAATAAATAAATCAAAGCCAATTGAAATTAATCCAAGTGGTAACCAGGCATTTAGCAATAATGATAATCAAAATAATTTCAAGCAAGATGATCTTTTTCAAGTTTCTAATGAGTCGTTTAAAATTGCTGCATCTCCAGAACGTGATGGTGATAGAAATGTTCTATCAAGTATTCCAAAAAATTTTCAATCGCTTTCATTTAGCTACAGGAAACAAATGTTAACTGATTTGTTGCCAGAAAGTTTGAAAAATGATAGTGATTATAAAAATCATATAACAAAAATTCTCAGAAAAAATTCAGCTTCAACATGTACATTAAGTTCTTTATCACCTCTACTCGGGTCAATTAATAAAAGACAAAAGCGACCTGATCCTAATTGTAATGAGCTAGGTTCTATCCTACTGAACAAGTGGAAGTTGGGAAGAGTTTTTAATAATGGTAGTTTTGGTATTATCAGAGAATGTTTTAATGTTGACGACGTAGAAGAAATTAAGGCAGTTAAAATCATATCAATCAAAAAGAATTTAAAAATGTTAAGAAAATATCAATCTGAAATATTTATGTGGTCAAAACTGCAACATGAAACAATTATTTCTTTATTGGACTTAAAAATTACTGCCGATAATATATTTTTACTAATGCCACTCTATGATGAAGGTTCATTGTACGATCGTGTTAAATTATGGGAATGTAATAATGTTAATATAGCTGATAGATATTGCTATATCAATTCATATGCAAAATCAATAATTGATGCAATTGAATTTTTACACCATCAAGGCATTCATCATGGGGATATAAAATTAGAGAATTTTTTAATGGACAATGATATACCAAAACTTTGTGATTTTGGAATTACAAATTTTGACTTGGAATCATATAATAATATAGCAGCACCTAAAGAACTAAATGAAAGGATTCACGAAGAACTGAGATGTGTTGTTACATTGTTAACATCTACAACTGGTCTTCCCAAATCTTCTGATTCTTCGTCACCTGATATATTCGGTAAATTGAGCACACCAGACGATACATCTAAGTTAAATCCAAAATCAACTGGTTCAATATTTCCTATAACTAATTCAAATGAAACTGAACATGGTCATAGTCATGTAAATGATATGAACATTGGATCATTACCATACGCTGCGCCAGAATTACTTCAGCCTTGTCCAGTATCTATTGACCGGAAAACTGATATTTGGGCAATTGGTATTTTATTATATACATTGGTTCTTTTGAAATTGCCGTTTTGGCATATTTTTGAACCAAGATTAAAATTAAAAATTCTTGATGGGCAATGGGAGTCAGAAGAATGGAAAAATGCATTAATTGAATGTCCCAAGCTACAAAATATTCATAAAATAATTTCAGGTTGTTTGATTGAAAGGGATAGAAGGTATAATATTAATGATATTGTTAAAAATTTGGCTGAAGATTAAATTTTTCGTAACTTATGTATTTTTAATGTAATTTTATTAATGTATTTTATTAGGAATAATACAATGTTTATATATGACTTAAGGAAGTGAATTTATGAGATAACATCATCAAGAGCATTTTGTCCAGTAACATCACTTTCTGAAAGTAATTTTATATGTGGCATTTTGCTATTGTCAAGCTTACGCCCGTCAGCATACTTTTCGGAATCATGACTTGTGATTTCATCCAGTTCATCGATGGTTAGTTCATTTGATTTCAAAAATGATACTGCTTGTGATGGATCTTCATATTGATTAAGTGCAGATTTGGAACTTTTTAAACTATAAAAACTCAATAATGAATCCAAAACTAACTCCTTTTTATTCTTAAACTTCTTATCATTTAATTTTGGGTTTTTCCATTGATCTGAACCACCAAAATCGCCAAGTTCGATAACTATACCTTCTAAAACTCTTTTTTTAATAACCCTTTCCCAAATAGCTTCTTCAACAGTTGCATGTGTAGCTAATCTATAAACGAGACATGGTTTTGTTTGGCCGATTCTGTGAACCCTTGCAATTGCTTGTAAATCAACCATTGGATTCAAATCCGAATCGTATAATATCACAGTTGTCGCAGTTGTTAAATTTAACCCCAAATTTGCAGCTCTTGTAGATAATAAAAAAATTTTGTATTCAACATCAACTGTAAATGTTTTAATGGCTTCATCTCTCTCTTCCTTTGATGAAGATCCTGTCAAAACACATGTTTTGATTGGAAAGATCGTGTTTTTGGATTCTGAATTCATTGAAGGATGTTCTTCAAAATATGCAGTTAGTAACTCTATTGTCGACTTAAATTGACTGAATATTAAGATTTTTTCATTTGGATAGGACGTTAATAATTTTGGTATAATCGAGTCTAACGATTGTAATTTTGATGTATTCAAAATTAAATCATAAGTAACTTTAGTATCATCGTTCCAAGGAAAAAAATAATGATATGGTGAATCGCATAGCTGTCTCAATTGCATTAATGGGTTGGAAATTCTTTTAGTTTTCAATTGTGACTTAATAAATGCATAGTGTTCATCTAACTCCACTATTATTTTCTTTTTGAAACTAGGTTTAATTACACTTTCTTCACTTATTTGGGTTTCTTTATAATTTAAATACTGTTCAGTGTATTTTTCTAATTTTGGAAAATTATATTGAATATAAACTGGAAAAAAAGTTCTAACTAAGGTTGCACGAAAGTTTGAATTTTGTTGAAGCATGTTAGAATATAGAAATGACTGTAACGGAGAAAGATTGGAGTATACTATGTATTCTCGCTTTGGTGGTAATGTCAAAACATCCTGTTTTAACCTTCTTAGTATAAAAGGTTTTAAAATTGTATGAAGATTGTTCACTAGAGCTTTTTTTATTTCAATGGAAATCAGAGAGTTAAATTCAGCACTTTTTGCTTTGTTTTCTTGACTTTCATTTTCATTCACCAAAGACTCAAATTCTGAAAAGTTGAAATAACTTTGAAATGTTCCGAAATCATGGAAAACATCAGGTAGAATAAAATTCAAGAGTGACCACAATTCAGCTAAGTTATTTTGAAGTGGGGTACCAGTAAGCAAAATTCTATTTGAGACATGTAATGCCTTAAGTTTAGTAAAGAGCATACAATTTGCATTCTTTAATCTATGACCTTCATCAACAACGAGATACGACCATGAAATATTTTTAAGGTATGGGAAATCAATAAGTGAAATTTCATAAGATGTGACAACTACGTTAAATTTCTTTAATGATTTTCTTCTTAACTTTTGCCTATGCGTTTTATCTCCAACATAAGAAACAAATGTTAAAGATGGTGCAAATGAAGCTAATTCTAATGTCCAGTTAGATACAACACTTAACGGAGCAACAATTAAAAATGGACCTTGAACACCTTGTTCGAGTAAGAAACATAATAATGCAATAGTTTGAACAGTTTTGCCTAAACCCATTTCATCAGCAAGAATACCATTAAGAGCGTTCTCGTATAGTGAGATTAACCAATTCATACCTTGTAGTTGATGTGGTTTTAAAGTAACATTTTTAAGAGATTTCGGCTGCTCATAAGTGTTGAGAGATTTGGTCACTTCTTCCGTTGATTGCATTTGCTTTTGCTTTTTTAATGGAGGTTCTAATGATGGATTTTCATCATCCTTTATTTCTGTATGCTGTTGAACTAAGGAAGACGAAATGATTTGTGAAAATGCCTTTGATTGATCAATCAATAATTGCAATTTCTTCAGTTTATTTTTATCAAATTTATCATTTTGAAGAGAATCTAATGGCGAATTTTTATATTCTTTAGATAGTAATTCTGTAAGTGATTCCTGTTCCACTACTTCCATTTTGTCAATCCTCTTCTGGCCTAATTCAACAACAAAAGATTACGATCTATTGTAAAACACGTCTCCAACCTCTAAGAAAAAACGCGTCTATTCATGTTGCAGTCGATAGTCGTGATATAAAAAAGTCGCGAAGTTTGCAAAAAAAAACAAAAAATGAAAAACGAAAAACGAATGAGAACAATTTTGAAAGTTGATCTTGCTTTTCAGTTGTTGTTGTTCAGAAGAGAACTAAGAAAGCGGTTTACATAAGCTACTAACATACTTCATATTGCAACTATGTCAGTGCCACCAGAACAGATTTCTACAACAGAATCAAAACCAGCATTAGTTGAGAGCAGTGAAGCAGATCTCTACACCCAGGCTAACATTTACCTGGCCAAACAAACGAAACCCGTCATTATACCTTCCTTCGCAAAATGGTTTGACATAAATGAAATTCATGCAATTGAAAAGAATTCCTTGCCTGATTTTTTCAGTTCTCAATCCAATACCAAATATAAAAACCCAGAAATCTATAAAACTGTTAGAGACTTCATCATTAACACATATAGGTTAAATCCAATTGAATATCTTTCAATTACTGCAGTTAGAAGAAATATTGCTATGGATGTTGGATCACTATTTAGAATTTATGGATTTTTATCAAAATGGGGCTTAATCAATTATCAAATTGATCCAAAAACCAAAAGCTTTGGAATGGGTCCTCAATTTACTGGACATTTTCAAATTACCTTAGATAAACCAACTGGTTTTGCATTACAATGTACTGAGAATAATGACTCAATTGTTGATAATGATGCAATTGAAGATAAAATGACTGTTGTTGTATCTAATGATGATGATGATGATTCATCTTCTCATAAAAGGCAAAAGGTTTCAAATAGTATTACTCCAAATGTTAAACTAAATTTACAACTAAGAAAGAATGTTTATGATTCTGCTGATGATGCATTTATCTTACAAGATAGTAACTCTAATAATCCCAAACAAGTTAAAAGAGTATATTGTTCAATCACTGGTAATGATATTACCGAAACTAAGTATCATAATTTAAAGAATAAATCAAATATTTCATTAGAAACCTATGAAAACGCACAATTTGAAGATTACTTTAAAAATTCTGATTATATTAAACTTGAAAAAACAGTATTAAATAATGATTCAAAACCATGGACTAATAGTGAAGTTTTGCTATTGCTTGAAGGTATAGAAATGTATGGCGATGATTGGAATTTGATTTCTGGTCATGTTGGCTCAAGAGTTAAAAATCAATGTATCATTAAATTTATTCAATTACCAATTGAAGATACGTATCTATTCAAACATATTTCAAAATCGTCCTATGTTGATTATTTGAAGAAACTTAAAGATAACAAATCAATTGATTTATCATCGCTGTTAAATTCTATATCAGCAAATGGTGGTTCTGTATCCACAACAACAACTACCACTACTACAACTGTTGATATTAATAATAACATTGTTAAACATGCAAATTCAGAACTTGAACATCAAGATAAACTTATAACTTCAATTCTTAAACTTTCATTGCGCAAATTCGAACTTAAGTTACAAGGATTTATGAATTTAGAATCACATATAAGTGAACAACAAAAGTTTATTGAAACTGAAAAGGAAATATTAGTCTTAGATAAAATGAAAGTTAAAAAGCAATGTTTAAGCGTTCGACAACAACTTTTAAAAGCTTCAGATATCGTTCAAGCAATAAAAGGAGATACGACTATAACTGGAGAAGCTCTTGAATCTGCAATTGTTGAAGCTATGGGTTTTGTTGATCGAGCTATCAGTGAAGCAAAGTATGATCCAAATGCAGCATCAAGTTTAATCGCATCAATCAAAGATTTAGATGCTGCTAAAAAGGATGAATCTGAGTCTGAATCCAAGGATGCTGATAATGAAAAACCTATCAGCCTGATTGAACCTAAATTGTACAGTATGTGGAGTGCTTAGTGTGTATTTGTAGATTATTGTTTAGTTGTTAAATAAAAATAAAGTAAATAAGACAAAACTAAACCTTAAAATTTTAGAACATGAAAAAAATGAAATCTTTTGACTTTTTGCTTTTTACACACGTAAAGCCAAAAAAGGAAGGTGGGACCGGCGGGCGTTTTTCATGTAATCGCAACATGAATCAGCCTGTTTTGTGACAGAGGAGTTAAAACTGTGAATAATACTTTGAATACAAATCAAACCAACAAAAACATCATGTCACAAGCAAGACCAAAGCCCTGGGAAACAGCAGGTGCATCTGGAACGGGGGTTTCCTCTATTCAAAGTACGATACCTACATCTTCTACCCCTTTAGCAGCAGGTACAACTTCTACACCAACCTCTGCACCTTCGGTGCCTCCTCTTCCATCATCTATCTCAAATAACACAGCTAATACAACCAATTCAACAACACAATATGGTACATATGGAAATACATCCGGTTTAGGTGGTTACGGTTCATCATATGGAAGTTCATATGGTGGTGGTGGTGGCGGTTACGGCAGTTACGGTGGAATGGGTGGGTATGGAGGTTTAGGTGGTATGAGTAGTTATGGTGGTTTAGGCGGTATGAGTAGTTATAGTGGTTATGGAGGTTTAGGTGGAATGAGCAGATATGGTGGGGTGGGAAGTTATGGTATGGGTGGTTATGGTGGTTTAGGAGGATATGGAAGTATGGGTATGGGAATGGGGAGAAATGATGTGAACGGAAATGGTGGATTTGCAGATGCAACAAGTCGAACGTTTCAAGTTCTTGAAAATGTTGTTTATGCTGTAAGTGCAGTTGCTGCGTTACTTGAGAGTACATATTATGCAACTCATAATAGTTTTTTCACAATAATGGGCGTTGCTGATCAACTAAGTCATCTAGGAGGACTTCAGGGTGCAATTAAAAATAGTTTCAATAATTCCTCGAAGTTGTTAACTGATGGTGGGCCGAATTCAAATAATGGTTCACATTCGAATAATGGACCATTTGGTCTATACGCAGTTTTATCTTGGATCAAACGTATTTTGAAAAAAGTTTTAGGACTTTCAACAGATTCTTCATATATAAGTGGATCTCATGGCTTACTTCAAGAGTTCAATCAATGGAAAAATAAGTTACAATCACCAACTCATGAATCTTCGAAAAAGAAAAGTAATTTTTTAAGTTTAAAACCATTATTTGTTTTCCTTGTTGCGTTGATCGGTTTACCTGTTTTAATGTCCAAATTTGTTAGATACATTGAAAGAGAACAACAACAGAGAAACAATATCGGAAATCAGCAAAATTTAAACATTTCAAATAATAATGCAAGCAATAATGCAGGGAAAAGTATAGACACGCCAATGAAAAGTAAGATTGATCCACGTTTATTGGAATTTGCTAGGGCAACATATGATTATATTCCTGAAACTGAAGAAGAAACACAAAGTGGATGGAAAGAGCTGAAACTTTTGCATGGTGATTTAGTTGCAATTTTAAACAGCATTGATGGCTGGAGCTATTGTAGAGCGAGAGATGGGCGTGTTGGCTATGTTCCAACTAATTATCTCGAAGTTATAAAACGTGCGGAAAAGGCACTTACCGAATCAGCATCATTATCATCATCAGATAAACTAAAACAACAAGTTTTATCAAATTCTGAAAAGATATCATAGTTACAATTTCGTTTTCTTATAACCTCAGTTAGCTATTATTTATAAACTTTGTAATTTAATGTACACATATTGCTTTTTGCTTTAAAAAATAAAAACTAAACTTTTTCAAATTCAAAATCACCAACAATATGATAAACTTCAGGAGCAAAAGTTTTGACCTTTTCTAACCGAATTGGTTTAACATTTCTTGTGTTTGATAATTCTTGTAGTTTACCTCTTGTAGAATCCATAAATGTATTCAAATCAGAAATGCCAATATTTTCATGGACGTGTATCCAGGAACTTGAAGATTTAATTCCATATAAATCCACTACCTTACATGCATATGGCCACGAAGCTGTTGACGTTGGTAATAAACCAAGATTTATGTGGGCAATATTTAAACTCAATTTTAATTGGTCTGTCTCCTGGTTTAATAATTCATTAAATCTATCAAGACAATATTCATTGCTCTCAAGAAAAATAATACATTGTGATCGTATTACTTTTTCTAGGATAACTGGCTCATCTCTGTTAATAACATAAGCATCACCGAATCCATTCTTTTTAATATTTCTTTTTAAGGCTTCAACAGAGTATGGATTAATTTCCCAACAAAATAACCTTTTTGCACCTTTTCTCAAATATGATAGGGTAAAATATCCTATTCCTGCATACATATCAACGATGTCTGTTTCATTTGATATGTTTTTATAATCTGATAATATACGTGCCTTTTCTTTAATATTTCCTCTTGAAAACATTGTATACAATGGCATCCAGGTTTGATCAATACCATTTTGAATTGTATGACACCAAAAATTACTAAAATCGCCATATAATATAGTTAATTGTGTCGGAGATCGTATGATATTGTCAGACTCGGGGATTGGCTTATTAATTGCTAAATGAGTTAGTCGATTCTTTGGTGTAGAATAAAAATTTAGTAAAAGCTCAAATATTAACTTGCGTTGAATTTCATCAATAGATTTTAAATAGTTTCTCCAAACTTCAGTATCTAATGAATTTGCAGGCAACAAAAGTAGTGGTGGATATATAGAATATCTTTTAGGAAATTCAGATAAAAGTTTAGGCATTAGTCTCAGATTTTTATTAAATGAGTTTAGTAATTCTTCAAGTTGGTGGATAACATTATGGGAATCTATGTTATCTGGAAGATCTGTTTTTATGATAGTTAAATCTACGTCTGTTAATTTAGATCGGACTTTATCAAGTAAAGCGTCAGCTTGTTCGTCTGATGAACAAACTATAGGAATAGTAAATACGCCAGACGTTGAAGAAATTTTTTGTTTCTTATTCATGCAGTTTACCTCTTCTAAAGCTAACTTAACTTGTTTAACAAGTCTCGAATTCTCTAGTACAATCGAATAGCCTTTCACCATGCTGCTTAACTATTAGAAACGGTACTTTCAAAAATAATATATATGTATATATTATAAAATTAAACTTTTTCCACGTGTGTTACTGTATATATATATATATATATATCGTTATCCCTCTTCATTTGAATTTGACAGCAAAGTTTTGAAAATTCACACTAGAAAAAATTTCTGAAAAAACGAGAAAACAAGAAAAAACAATTGAGCCAGAAAGATACCTGATAGCAGTTGAGTCTGTTACTACTTTATATCTGTCCAATATAAACTCATTGCGTTAAGTTTCAGAATTGTCAGAAAGAACATGATTCAGACTCACGAAGATAAGCAATATCAAACGCAAAGCCAGAGCCAAGTTCAAATTCAACAGATGCAACAGATGCAACAAATTCATCAGATTCAACACATACAACAAATTCAGCAAATGCAACAAATTCAACAGATGCAACAATTACAACAATTGCAACACTTACCGAACGTGCAACCAGTCCAGTTAGGAGGATACGCTTCCTATTATGATTTGCAGCAACAACAGCAGCAGCATCATCATCATCATCAACAAGCAGAGTTTGAGCTTCAACAACAGCAATATCAACAACTTCAAAATCAACAACTTCAAAATCAACATCTTCAACAATCGATAATTCAGGATAGTACCAACGTTAGCTCGGAACAACAGCAGCATCTTACTAAAAGAGCACGTCGAAGAATCCAGATTCAGACGAAGTTATCTAAATTGGATCAGCAATTCACAGCTGACAAGGATGTCCATTATCGTGATTCTTTATTGCAATTACAATATAAGCTTTCGTCGTTGTTATCTTCTGAAAATGCTGAACAGATTGGTAAAGTCAGAGATTTAGAAGAATGGAGAGATGCTGAGCTCGTTAGACTTAGGTTGGCAGAAGAGTACCAAACAAAATTTATTAATGATTCCTTCAAATTAGAGTATGAAAAAACCATTGAAAGTACAAAAGAAATTGTTGATATGGTTAAATCAAAGTTGCAAGAAAGTTTAATAAATAAAATTAAACAGTTGAAAGAAGATAAAGCTTTGATCGATATTGTTACATCTTCAAAATCTGTCAGTGCACATCCATCATCGAGATCGAGAACGAGCCTTTTAACCGACAATCATAATAATGGTAATTTGAATGGTATCGGCATTATGTCTGGATCTAAACCTGGTTATAATACTGATGGAGATGGTACTGGTAATACATCAGGGTTAGATACAAATACAAGCAGTTTTTTCTTTTCAGGTGAACGTCGTTCAAGAAGAAAGAGAAATCATGAAAACACATTACTAAATGATTCAAATGTAACTAACTCAAATGATGATTCATATGATTCAGGCACAACTACAGGTACAAATAGTCGAAAAAAGGTAAAAAATAGTGTAGTGAATACATCTTCAGGTACTGAAGACTCAAATAAAGTTTTAACTGAAAATCCTGTTTTAAATGAGTTTCTATACGGTAGTAAAGGTGCTTCAAGAAAAGAAAAAATTAACATTAAGCATCCTAGTAAAGGTGTGCCTTGTTGTCCATCTTTGAAACCGGAAGAAATTAATGAAGACCTGACTTTCCTACGTAATTATAAGCGTGGAAAACTGTGAAATTACCTGTATCAATTTAAATTATATTTGCAAACATTGTAATGTTTAGCTTTAAAAACATATTTATAAATTTATAAAAATTAAAAAATATCACACCCTTTTTTTTTTGGTTTATAAATGATTGAGAAAAGTTATTATTGTTATTTTGTACTCTTAATTTCCTCATTAAGTTTGACAATTTGTTCTGCAACTGCAGCTCTAATATAATCAACATTTTCAACATTTGAAAATTTATCATAAATTTGAAGACTCTTTTTGAAAATCTCTTTAAGTTCAAAAATTATGTTAGTTGATTCATGAACGAACGCAGTATAAAAAACAGTATCATACTTCAAGTTTTTTGAAACTTCATGTAGTGTTTTATTGAATTCTATTGATGAGTTAGTTAATGATAGTATTGATGATAACGATTTAAAATCTCTATCTATAAGTAAGTCTAAAGCATGTTTATTTACAAGGGGTATATTTTGCTTTATCATAATATTTAATAATGTTAACCTATCAATCTGGCTCAAAGAAATTGCAAGTTTTCCTAAAATGAAAGGGCTTGGTTTGAATTTATACTGAACCAACTCAAATTTTGTATTTGGATCTTTCTTATATAACTGTAAAAAGGCTTTATTTAGGATATCGACTTTAAATAGCTCCGTTCGTTGAGTTTTTATCGTTGGAAATTGCCAATTTGATAGTGATACGTCTCCATAAATTTCTGAAACTTTAGTTAATAATTCTAAAGCTTCTTTTGATTTTCCAAATTCAATGTATTTTTCAATGATTATATCAAATAATTGGGGATCTAAATGGAAATTTTTTATTCTCATTAATTCTAATGCATTGCAAAATTGATCATACGTCTTTAAGTTTTTTAGAAACATTTCAGCATTTAATCTTGTGATTCCCATTCTATTTGCCATTATTTTCATAATCTTATCTGTTCTTTCAGGAAAATGTGATAATAAAATATTCCACATTGCAGGACAAAAGTGTAGTATTGTGTTTTGATTTTTGGGATCATGTTCCCTTAATCTCATTATTTTTTCAAATTTTTCGTCCTGCGATAAGTTATTATTCTTCATTGAAATTAGTAAAAATGACAAGTATTTAGTATCTTCAAATGGTGTCAATGAAATTCCACAACCATTTTGTCGTATATCTTCATAAACTTCAATTATTTTTGGCAAAAGTGATTTGTGATCACCGGAAACTTTTAATCTTAACAATAATTGCATGAATCTTTCAAAATCTTCTCGTTTCAAATATAAAGGTCTAGGTTGGGGTAAATCAAAGTATAATTCAACTAGTTTATTAATATTGTTGTCGCCTAGATGAATTAAGAATTGTTGGTGTAAGTAATAAGGTGGGGTATATCTGGGGATTTTTAACCTTTTGAACATTGTAAATGTATTTAGTGATAGGTCTGTTAACTTTCTTTCAGCTGCATTAATTTTAATATATTGTTTTTGTAAAAAGCTAGGAATGGCTTTATTTGAAAAACTCATTTGTAATTCTTTCATTTTAGAAGACGTTAATGATATACAACTATCTGCATATAGTTGAAGTTCTTTTGAATAACATTTATTAAAACTTCGATATGGTGGAAATACGTTCCCGTTTAGTATGGAGTAATTAATATCACTTTCTATTCTATAGCTTGAAGGTGTATTCAATCTTTCATACCACGATGGAAGTTGGGATATATGAACATAGTTTTGGTCAAGTTTGGTGTTTTTCCCTTCAAGATTCCCAAAAAATAATTCTAATGATATTCGACTCATTGATGGAGGCTGTACGCTTTGTGGACTCGGATTTTCATCTTTTTCGGTTGTATGATTTGGTTCTATTTTAGGTAAAAGAATACTGTTTGTATCTGAACCAATATTGGTAAACTTAAGTTTTGATAATTGAGTATGATTTCTTTGGAAATACCTTTTATATAGGTTGCACGAAGTTGAAAGTCGATTCAATTTTCGAAACATTGATCAAAAGCTAATATTCTGAAAAAATGTGATATGCAAAGAGCAGCCAAGATGGTTTGTGTAAGATATAATGTAACTTTTTAAAAAAATTCAATTTAAAGCTTTTAAAATTCTAATATTGTAGTTGAAAAATGTTAGAAAATAAAAAATAAAAAATAAAAAATAAAAAATTCAAAATTCAAAATTCAAAATTCAAAATTCAAAATTCAAAATTTAGTATCAGGTATTGGAACTTGAAAAAATGCTAAACATGAAAAATAGAAAAACCTGTAATAGTGTCTTCAGATATAACTATTTGACGTCTTATAGCCCTTGATATCTAAAATATTAAATAAGTATTAATAGATGTAAATAGATGTAATAAAAGCGTATATTAATCATTTTATACAGAAGCCTTTATGATAGGTATGAACCCCTTAATCGTCTATCTTAACGACTGGATCCCATCGGTTGGCCCATCTAAGTTCAATTCAATCGCGTCGACCGACGCTTATTTGATAAGGCCGCAGATTTCCGGAAACCGCCAAGATCCGATTACAAATTACAAGATTCCTGTTGTTGTTAGGGACAAAGACGGTGTTTTATGAAAGAAATACGACAAGGCGGTGTTTGTGGAGGCTGTTTGTTGTATTCGTTCTATCATGTTGTACTGCAGATGTAAAGGTTTAAATTGAGACTAGTGTAGAGTCTAGAATTTTACCGACAGCCAGTCCCTCATCAGATGAGTATATATATCATGTAAAAACCATCCCAACAACTAATACTTCCCATGCGGACCAACATGTTTTTTCCTTCTTTTTGTATTCATTTATTGCCATTGATACAGCACTATAATGAGTAAGGCTACAGACGTAGTTGTTCAATTGAATGCAGGAGTGTCGATTCCATTGGTAGGATTTGGTACAGTTTTTGAAGGGGATTATGCAGTTTTCAAAGAAGCATTAAAGGCTGCACTATTAGTTGCTGGTTACAGACATATTGATACTGCTTGGTATTATTTTACTGAACAATCAATTGGAGAAGTTTTAGAAGAACTATTTCAAAGTGGAAAATTAAAGAGAGAGGAACTGTTCATCACGACCAAAGTTTGGCCTTGTTTCTGGAATGATCCAGAAACTTCCGTTGATTGTTCATTGAAGAACCTCAAGCTGAGCAAGGTTGATTTATTATTACAACATTGGCCAATTGCATTTGAAAAGGTTGAAGATGAAAATGGTAACAGAGTTCCTGTGCCAAAAGATTCAAATGGCAATATTTTATACGACAAGAATGGTGACTACTTGATCACTTATAAAAAATTAATTGCTATAAAGGAAAAAGGTAAAACTTCAGCAATTGGAGTCTCTAACTATACAATTGAAATGTTAGAAAGAGTCATTAATGAAACTGGTGTTGTTCCTGTTGTTAATCAAGTTGAATTACATCCTCATTTACCACAGATTGAACTTTATGACTATTGTTCCAAAAAGGGTATTATTTTAGAAGCTTATTCGCCATTTGGTTCAACTGGGGCACCAAATTTAAAGATCCCATTAGTTGTTCAACTTGCAAAAAAACATGATGTTTCACCAGCTGATATTATTGTCAATTACTGTATTGCTAAAAAAATTGTAGTGTTACCACGTTCTTCAAATATTGATAGAATCAAAGCGGGTTACAAATTAATCAAATTAGAAAAATCAGAAGTTGACTCATTAGATGATTTCGGTGTCAAAAATCCTAAAAGATTCATTAATGATGAGTGGGGCAAGAATCTTGGGTTTGATCATTGGAGTTAAATCTTTTATTTTTTTATCTATTGAATTTCCTTATTCCACCTTTCCAAATTTCAAATTCTATTTTCCTTGTTTCGCCAGCTGGTATCAGTGGACCAAACACACATTTTAAGCTTCTGAAGGTTTGAAAGTTATAATTTTTTAAATAACTATTATTGACTAATGATTGAACAAGTTGTTTTTGATCAACTTTGCTACGATCACTTGAAATCTGTGTAGAAGTTTCTAATAACCCTGTACTGTTTTGTGTTAACGGTTGACTGTTGGTACCATCACTATCCATTGATGTATCAATACCCAACTCTACACTAAATTCATCAATTAAATTTTCATTAAATATTGGCGTATATTCTTTACTTAAAACAATTCTCATGTCAACAAATTCTAGTAAGTTCAAACCTAAAGCAGGTCGTGTACCAATTCCACTAATTTTAACTTTGTAACTGCTGTCAAACAATCTTTTCTTTTCTGAGTTTAAAATATGTTTAAGATCTTGCTTTGAGTCATTATTAGACAAATTTTCATCGTTGTTATTGCTATTATCATTCAATTCATCTTTAACTCCATTTGAAATAATGTTATCCAAATAATCTAATCGATCAAAGCTTTCACCAGCTTGATCAATTATGCCTTCTCTTCTCATCAATTGACGGTAAATAATGCCAACATCATCCCAGCCAGCCATCCAAGCAAGTTGATACTCAGTATTCAATTTCCATAAAATATCATTCTCACTAAAATATAGACCTTTGACGGGTTTATCTGAAACTTGGTTTGCAATTATAATTGTAATATCAAATTGTTTTGCCAGCTTTTTCAAGTATTTACATAATGATGAAATATATTTATATTGTTCGTTCCATGGAAGTTGGACTCTTAAATGATGAGTTATTGAATCAATAATTAACAGCTTAATTGATTTATCTCTAGCTAACATCACAGGCAACTGGTACCTTAAAATATGATCTTGCTCCTCTAGATTCGACATAACATTAGACGTGGTTAAAACATTATCTAACTTTGGAAAAAGATCTTTCCTTTCTGGTGGTATGCCATTCGTTTGTAATAGTTCAGTATAATTTTCAACAATTTGTGTTAATCTCTGTGTAGGCAATGAAGATTCAGTTGGAATATACAAAGTTTTGACATCTCTAGTTTTTGAATTTTCCGAAAATAAGGAAGGCCCCATACCACCAAATTCTAATGGTAATTGAATAGTAATACTCAACGTTAACAATAAATTTGTCTTGCCACATGATGATTTACCTGAAATTTCGATCAAATAACCTAATGGAATACCACCATTTAAACTTGAATCAATTGATTCATCTCCAACGGTGAAGTACGTTAGCCTTGCAACATCTTGGCTCTCGGTTTCGTCGTCAAGCAGTGGATTTTTAATTGTCTTTTTTAATTTTTCAAATGTTGTAGATTCATACTCATTTACAAACGTTGAAATTTCAACCTCTGTTTTATTTAATTTTCTTGAAATATTTGAAACTGAAGATAGTAAAAGTTCATTTGACGTAAGATTATTCTTTTTAAAAGATGTTATAATATTTCCATATTTTGCATCATTTACAAATGAATCATCCGAACAATTACTTCGTAGATCCATTCCCCTGGTTTTAAAGAAGTTGTAATAAAAGGGAGCGTAAATCTAAATCTATTGTGCAAAAAAATGAAACACCAAAATTCATGCTACGCGTATGCCTAATTTTTAATTTTTATTCATTTCAAAACTGATTTAGGAGTTAAGTGTCTCAACATGCGTAGGAGGTGGGTCCTAAAACTAATTAAAGTATTGTTTATTGAATTTATAAACTTATATCAAGATTAAATAGTAAACGTTTATGCATCTGCGGAATTAAAAATAATAGAATAAAAGTGAGACAAAATTAGACAAATCCTTCGTCATCTTGATTTACATTGGCCATCTCATTATCACTCACATCATATACATTTTCAGTGTAATCAAATTCGTTTCGAGACTCATCATTTTCATTCCTATTACAACTTAAATCATCACCCATATTTATATCTTCGTCATTCTCATCATCTTCAAAAACATCTTCATAGATTGGATCATAATCATTGTTATAACGTAAGTCATATTCACTATCATCTTCACCTAACTTCATACCTTCTTCATCTAAAGTACCAACCTTACTATTTCTTCTTCTTTTTTCATTTTGATCACTGTTTCCCTCATTCAAAACATTTGCCAAGAAGTAAAGAAATGCAACTCTTTTCTTCTTTTTATTATAAACAAAATACATGTTACACCAAATAACATCCAAATCATCAATAAAAGACTGCTGAGGATCAAATTGAAAACATATGCATTGCTCCAATTCAATATGAGTATTTAAAGTTTGCCAAATCCAATCTAAACCAGTAGATTTACCAGAGGAAATTAAAAATGAATTAACTTTTGCAATTAATTCAGAAGCTGAGAGTAATAACGTAAAATGATTTGGTTGGACAGTTGAAAAATCATGGTCTGGAAAGGTTGCATTTAATGCGCTAATTAAATAACCAAATAGTTTAATTGAAGAAGATTGTGAAAGTGGGCCGAATGGGGAATTCAGTTCATAATTCGAAATTTCAGGTTCAGGAGTTGGAGAGTGAAAAGAATGTGATCTTTTAGACCTTTTTTCATCTGGCACGATAACTGGCTTGGTATAAGAATAAGACAAAGATCGGTTCTTCAGTTGAATAAATTGAGAATTTAAACCTTCTAAAGACTTTGATGAATGATTAGATTGTAATGAAGGTAGTGAATCTTGAAGTTTTATAAGAGATTCATCTTTATTGTCACTATTTATTGATGTATTTCCTTCACTTTCTTCTTCATTCGAGTTATAAAGTTTTCCCAATACTTTATATAATTTTCTATCTGCACCGACAGGTTTTGTCGTGAATAAGTCAAATGTGCCTTGAATATGCATATCAGTGGTATTGAAAGTTAATGCTTGATTAACTAAATCAATATCGAATTCATCAATATATTTCATTTCAGTTATTTATGTATTGACGTGTTAATGTATTTAGTGAATTAATTGAAAATTCTTGTTGTGAGTTTTTATTCCATAAAACTAAGAATTGAGAAAGTGTATTTCTATTTTTTTGATAAGAATTAGTAATTGATCAAGGCTTTATTGTAAAAGGTAATTTTTGACTAGTATCTTACCATCTTTTAGAAAAAAACACGAAGTTAAAAACAATAGTAACAAAACACGTTCTGTCCAATTATTTACTTACTGATATCAATATAACGGATTAAAGAAAAAAAAGAGGAATAATTTAAACCCACTGGTGCACGGAGTTGCATCCAAATTAAGTAATAAAAACAAAAGCCCACGACCGGGTTTGAACCAGTGACCAACAGATTTGCAATCTGCTGCTCTACCACTGAGCTACGCGTGCTTTTACACTTTTTTTGTTGTTACATCGTAATCTGTTGCACATCTACCATGTTGAAAAAATTTGTATAATTACAATAATCTTTTGGTTTAATTACCGTTTCTGTTTTTCCTTATCATGAATTAATTATTTTATTAACTACAAATTATTGAAATGAATTCCATACCAATTATAGGCGGGCCAATAAAATGCCGGATGTTTGTCTTTTATTTGTTGTTCTATAACAGACTTCGACAGTTCACTCAGAAAATAAGCTGATAATTAAAGTAACTACCCAAAGACTACATAGATAAATGAAAAGAAAAGAAAACACGCCCTTTGTATAGAGCGCGCAAACTTATCTTGATAAGCAGCCTTGTTTCAATAACTGATATAATTATAAACCTCTAGAATATCTGTAGCGCTATTTAATACACTTATCAATAATCTCAGTTATTTTTTATGTTTTGTGTTTTATTTAAAGCTTTTTTTTCATTGATGAATTCTGTGACAGATGGGCATAAAATTTTATTTTACTACACTTTACAATGTTTTAGAAAAAGAGCATGAAGTTCATCTTAAGTGATGTCTTTATGAACTATCTAAAACTAGTTAACCCAGGTTTTATCAGAAAATGATGAAGTTAATTGGCAATTCAACAATTTTTCTAAAAACAATTATCCATACAACTCAAAAAAATAATATATTACGTTGCTGCAACTTTTTAATAGTGAAATTGAATAAAAATGAAAGGTAGCTACATGAATAATGCTGTATGTACATTTTATACAAGCGAACGAGGAAATCTAACTCCAAGAAGCCGAATTTTATAAAATTTTTAGTATTAGTGTAATTAATCTTTATTCTGAAAAAAAGCAAATCGTTTATAATTGGTTTAATTATACCACTAGTCATTCTTCTGTACTATATTTATATCTGCTTCAACTTTTGGTTTTTCATTTTTTACAGACTGTTTGTTAAGGCCTAATGAGTAGTAACATGTCTAATCGTCACGGAAGCAGAACTAGCATTTCGTCATTTGTTAACTTTATAATTATACTATCTTTGCCATCAAACAATTTATGTAAAGTAAAATTTGGAATATAGATTATTATTTAGTTGATCAAATTTCACCTTATTCTATAAGTAATTTTTTTTTAAAAAAAAAATCAACAAATGCAATTAATTAACGTAAAGTACATAAAAGGAATAAATAAGATAATTTAAATATAGTTATAGTTATAGTGTTAAAGAAAATTATGAATATTATAATTTACCAAAGAAGCAGACTTTAACACCAATTGCAAAGCCAATATGACATAAAGTTAACAAGGATAATAAAATATACATAGACTTTTTATCCTCATCACCGAAAATAGTTGTGAAATACACTCTTATCTTGTTAACAATTGAAAAACCACTCAATAAGGCGCCTACCGTAATGCAAGACCATTTCAAGATAGTATCTAAAGTTAGATGATTAACTAATAAACCTCTAAAAATTGATAATAAGATTGCAGGAATCCAAAGTAAATTTGAATATGAGTAAATTGAAATTAATTTTGTTAAAGTTGCTAAGAATAAAACCTTGTAATAAAATTTCAATAAAATGTATAGTATAGTTGGAATTAAAAATGTGTAACCATATAATAGATTGATTGAGGAAACAATCATTTTGAAATAATTAATTTTCAAGGAGTCTAAATCAATACCTAAAAACCAACCACTTAATAAACTTGCAAATGAATTACAAAAAAATAACAAAAATATCAGGGATGCAGTTATCCAAATTGAAGCATACAAATCTCCAACTGAATTGAATACATCTGCAGAAGGTTTGGCTAATGGGTTCATACTTTCTAAACAATTATTAAAAAAATCATTTGTGTTTAAATCGAAATATTGTCTATAATAATTAATTGAAAACAGCCCACCTTCATAAGTTTTCTTCAATTGAACTGGATGATGAAGAATATCATTCTGCACTTGAGACGTTGGGATTTGTTTCTGAGGCTTTGAGGTGGCATCAGGAGTGATGAAATCATTTTCATTATCATCTATCTGGAAATCATCGGAAAGATTATCAGCAAAAGGATCGTTTGAGGAAGCCATTGTGTAAAAAATTATTGATTAAAGGCGGTGTTTATTTCAAAAAGTCTAGTTTAACTTGATTATCATCTGTATGTAGAAAAATCATGGCATGGAATTCTGAAAACTGAAAACCGAAATTGAAATTGAAATTGAAAATGCAAAAAAAGCAAAAATGCGAAAATCGGAAAGTGTTTTTACTTCTTACGTAATCAGATTTCCAAAAAGCTGTAAGTAAAATAAACTGTAGAATAGTTGCATAAATTGCTTATTCTTAGGTTTTCACAATATTTAGACGATTCTATGTGTTATTTAATTTCTAACACATTATCGAAATAATGCCCTAGGACACAAAGAGTAACAGTAAGTAAGATTCTCCCATTTAACTAGATATCTATGTAAAAACATGTTACATTTCGATGCTTTCGCTTAGGATGATTGAATCTACTAGTACATTATCGATAAGTCCAAACGTTGTGTATAGCCACAGTTAAACCAATGATCTGTAAAGAGAAACCCAAGATAGCATGATAAATTGCTCTAACACACTTTCAGTAATGGTTTAGCCTGCTGTCCCAAAACAGCAGAACTGAGGCAACAAACAATAAAAAATGGACAACCTAAAAGGTGGACTTCCGCGTTCCTGCATCATTTTCCAAATAGAGAAGTGGCCAGGCACACGTTTGAGACGCGGTCGGTTGAGAAAAAAAGGAGGGGAGGGAGGGAATAGATACAGAGGTGAAAATTGTTAAACACATGTTGGCATTTGAACAGTGTAGCATGATTAGCGGTATACAGATGCAAGTCTAACCAAGCCATCATTCAGGACTCCTCTTCCCGTTTTGTAGTTTAGAACATTTTCAAACAAAACACAGTCCGATTTGGCTTTGTTCAAGGCCGTCTGCGAAATTTCAAAAATCGAGAAAGTTTTTGGAACTTGAAAAAAAAACACTGAAAATTTAAAATTTAGTTTGAAGTGAGAATCTCAAA
Organism: Pichia scutulata; assembly: GCA_030560845.1. NCBI lineage: Eukaryota > Fungi > Ascomycota > Pichiomycetes > Pichiales > Pichiaceae > Pichia > Pichia scutulata. Next base: position 252,516 of record JAKTWB010000083.1, read on the forward strand.
TTTAGATGATTTGGGGCAATCCGTTGCCATCCCCCTGTTTTGATTCTCATTTTTTATTGCTAGTGGATTTCTTTGTTTTGTTTTGTTTCCTTTCTTCTTCTCTATCTGTTGCAACAGACACCTAAACTTTCTCCTGAAGCACTACCTTATTTAAACTAAGATCACAGGTAACTCAGTTTATCTAGTTTTATACGTTCCTTCATTTTGATCCACTGTTTCATCTTGTTACTTCAGCTTTCTGATCAATAACTTTACTTTATTTGGTTGTTGTCACCGCCTGCTCAACAAATCATTGTTCAACCATCTTTCATTTCTACCCTATTTTTAATAATACACTCGTTCTTATTATTATTGGCCTCTTTTTATTATTCTACTTTCAAATCAAATTATCCAAATTCAGTCATTCATTTAACCATAAAATCCGCTTAAAATAAAAAAATTGATAATGTTTTCTCTAAACAAGCTATTGATACCTTTCTTATTATTATCCTTGATATCAAACTCCAATGCTGCTCCTTTGGATTACTATTCAAATACAGCTCTGACTATAAACACAAGTGAAACTACTCCAGCTGCTATTTTTTATGACGATAGTACAAATACAAAACAAGCAACAACAGAACCAACAACAACAACAAAATCATCATCATCATCATCATCATCATCATCATCATCATCATCATCATCATCATCATCATCATCATCATCATCATCTTCTTCTTCTTCCTCCTCCATCACTTCTTCTTCTTCTTCTTTAACGCCGACATCTACACCAACATCTACATCAACATCTACACCAACATCTACACCAACATCATCATCTACACCAACATCTACATCAACATCTACACCAACATCTACACCAACATCATCATCTACACCAACATCTACATCAACATCTACATCAACATCTACATCAACATCTACACCAACATCTACACCAACATCATCATCTACACCAACATCATCATCTACACCAACATCATCATCATCATCATCATCATCATCATCATCATCATCATTTACGCCAACATTTACGCCAACATTTACGCCAACATTTACGCCAACATTTACGCCAACATTTACGCCAACATCTACGCCAACATCTACACCAACATCTACACCAACATCTACACCAACATCTACACCAACATTTACGCCAACATTTAAGCCAACATTAACGCCAACCTTAACACCAGAAATTCCATCGTCTTCTTCCACAACTTCCACCTTTTCTGATTCTTTCTCGTATTCATATCCCACCACTTATGACTTTTTTTCGGTTCTCACAGATGCATATACTGGCGATTTCGAATCAACAACATCACCAACTAGTATAACAAGTTTATTTACTATTTCATCATCAACATCTAGTTTGCCTAGTGATGAAGATAATAATAATAACAATAATAGCAATAGTATAATAGATGCTGAGAACGAAACTTTACTTTTCGACACAGGCTACATTGTAAGTTCATCTTCAGTTAGTGACTTACCTTCATCTAGTGATAACACTGATATTACATCTCAAACATGGTCCATTACAGGTACTTTCATTGCCATTTCTGCTTCTCCAACTACCGCCGATTTTTCAACCATCGAACCCTTTCCAACTACTACTGATGCTGTATCTATTGGTCCATCTTCAACTACCGATGTTTCTGCTGTTGATTATGCGACTATTAATTATGCAACTGTTGATTATTCTGCTCTTGATTATGCCACTCATACTGATGAAACTTCAAGTACTACTGATGCATCTTTGAGTACAACTGTTGCACCATCGATCACTGATGCATCCTCATTTACTGTTGATCCATCAAGTGCTACCGAAACAACCTCTGCTACTGAAGATCCTTCTTCTTCTATTCTAACCAACTTTTTTAGTATAGTTGATTCACCTTTTGTTACTGACACGGCTTCAAGTACTACAGGTGCACCCTCAATTTTAATTGGTACGCTCTCAAGTATAATGGATACTTCATCAAGTATAATGGATACTTCATCAAGTATAATTGATACTTCATCAAGCGTGATTGATACTTTATCAAGTGTAATTGATACTTTATCAAGCGTGATTGATATTTCATCAACTATTGATAGTTCTTCCAGTACCATTGATATGTCCACTACTGATGCAGCTGCTACAACTCCAATTATTACAGATGCACCTTCAAGTACCTCCGATATATCTTTAAGTACCACTGATTCATCTTCTATTACGACTGACGTTCCTTCCATTACTACTGATGTTTCATCAAGCAACATAGAGTTTTTCTCTGATACATCTATTACTGATACGCCTTTAGCATTTTGGTCAGAAAAACCATCAACTACAGACTCATCATCACTGTCAGCGGAAACACTTTTCCCGATTACAAGTGTTTCTTCGTCAACCATAGATTCACTTTTATCTGAAATACCATTTTCATCATTCTCTTCACCATCCTCTTCACCATCCTCTTCACCATCCTCTTCACCATCCCCTTCACCGTCATCTACCGGTATTGCATTTAGCGAGACTCCAGCTCAGTTTTCGTTTTCGGAAGATTCACCAGAACCTTCAAACACACAATTTCCACCTTCAACATCAGAATCTTCAACGATTGTTGACTCTGCTTCTTCTTCAATGCCTGACACAGCTCAAACTGATTCCTTTACTTTACAATTACCAAGTACAACCGGTTCAACTGCTTCATCAACAACAATAAGGGATTCTGAATCAGCAACGTCATTAACTTATAGCATTTCAGATGATATAACCAGTGAGACTGGCCCTTCAAGTTCATCATCTACACCATCATTTGCATCTGGATCAACTAATACTTATAATACCGAAAGCACATCATCTGATGATCTATCAACTACACCTTTCCAATTCACAAGTGAAAGCGTCTCTTTTCAAACATCATTTTCAACAAGCTCAATTGATGGTTCAAACATTTTATCTGATACATCTTTGGTATTACCAACTCAAACAGCTTCTTCAGTTGGACAATCTTTAATTTTAACAACTGCAAATAATACTCATACCACTTTACCTGTTGATACTACAAGCTTACCTGATCAAACCTTTACATCAAGTCTTTTATCTTCTACCAAAACATGGCTTCCAACTTATATAATTGCAGAAAGTAGTTCTTCTGCTGTTGGTGCCAGTGTAACAACATCAACCACATCAATTGCAACAACTCTTTTACCGAAGGCGATTATTCCAACTGAAGTAGTTACAGAATCTTCTGATTATGAGTTAGTCACAATTGGTTTAAAGAAAGCTTTGAATTATGCATTTATTGTTCAGAACCCATTATCATCTGCTCAAATTTTTGAATATTTACCACAAGTTTTAGTTTATGCATTCCCAGATTTAGATAATAATTATATTGTCGTTAACAAAATAGTTCCATACATGTCGATTGAAGTTGATTATATGATTGCAGTTGCTGAAGTGTACTTTGAAAAAAATAGCGCTTCAGCTTTGCAAAGCGCAATTTTGGATTCAAAATCATCCATTTATCTAAATCCCGATCAAACTGTTAATACAATGGCACATTTGATTGATCCAAAAATTCCGATTACTAATTTATTAGATTCTTTAAACAAGGTGGGTAGTAGTAATTCTGGTAATACTGCTAACACATCCCAAGATACAAATCAAATTCTTGATTCATTAGGTTCACTTGATTCCCATGCGATTTCTGCATCAGCTGCTCCAACTGCTAGAGTTTCTAATAAAAAATATATTATTGGTATAGTAATTGGTTGTGTTGTAGGCATTGGTATTTATATTGGTGGTGTCATTTATTTCTTAAAGAGAAGAATCAAAAAATCAAAGAATAATAATCAATTAAATGCATCAACTGATGATTTTTCCTCATTTGATGATGAATTATACTGTGATAAACCTGGTAGACTATCCTATAGTAATTCACATGGTGATGTTAGATTGAATGAATCAGAAACCAACATAAATGCGGCAAATACACAATCTCATAGTTCCTTATCACAAATATTTAATCTAATCAAACATAAAGAGGAACAACCAAAATTCATACCAGAAATTTCTGCTCCTATCAATGTTAAGAGTTCACTGGGTTGGTAGATACAGCCAAATCCCATGTTTTATTTTTCCTTAACCATTTTTCATATTTTGTTTACGATACAATCGCTTTATAATTCTATTTTTTTTCAATTTTTTAATCAGATTGTATTTTAAGCTTTATTTGTTATAATTTTTTATGTATACTTCACTAGTTATTTTTACATTATTTAAATTTACACATTGATTATTAACCCATAATTTTAACCAACTTTACAATATTAATTTCATTTCTTCATTTAATAAAGCTATTGATGTTTCAAAATCTAAAATTGAAAATATAAATTTCGAATTAGAAGAAGTATGCTTATAATGCTGGAACTCTTTCAAATAATCAAAACAAAAACTATTTTCTAGCATACCTGAATTATGATCAATCCACCAAATTTGACTCTTTTCTAAATCCGAATTTAAACTCTCAAACGTAATTGACCGTTCAATATCTCTTAATAATTTAAACTTTTCAAACAGCACAAATTCATTCTTCAATTTAATTTTCGGTGGTATAACTTTGCTTAGTTCAAATTGTATAATTGCATCCAATATTTTGAACTCCATCGATTTAGGCCTTGACTTTTTATCATCATTATTTATCGAATCTAATGTTGAGTTGTGTATAAAATTAACCGTATTTACTAGCCTTTGGAAAAGTTCATCATCATTTAAAACACTATTATCATTTAGTAGTATTGATCTTTTATATGAATAATCTTGTCTTAATTTAATTTTAAACAATAATATTAGTGACGATTTAAAATAGTTATGGAATTGTAGATATTTGATTGATCTAATCAAATTTCTATATATTGTTAAAAGTTTGGTTTTTTTTGATTGATTATCTTCGATCAATTTCTCATATGTTAATCCATCTGGTGAATATATTCTTTTTAAATATGATCTCGTGTACAATAGTTTATTAGATGTTGTTAAATACACACCTTTTTGAATTTTCTGATTCAGCATTATTTGCTCATTGAAGCCAAACTATATAAACGCAAACGGAATAGGTCTATTGTGAACAATCGATGTTACATCGATAGTGGAAAGTTATTCAATGTGACTTTACAGTTGTAGAATGCTTTTTTTCTAGTATGAATAGCGAAGTTATGGCCCAATTCAGTCAGATGTCTTGCGCACATGTCGCAAAATTAAGTTACATACATCCAACAATTACAAAAGGTGTACGGAGCCGTTTACTCTGATTACTATCTTTGATTGATACAAAGCGGACGTGTGCTTGTAGCGGCCGTTCTTCATAAATTGGCACAGTGAAAGTGTTACCTATTCCAACAGAATTAACCTGCTAAAAACTTTCCAATGCGAAAGAGAGAGACCATCATGAATGTCAAGCAACTTCATGTTCGTGGCATTGGCAGATTCTTTTCAAACACCCAGCTGACCTCAATCAAGGTATCATAATTTAAGCAAGCAATGGTAGATTTAGTAGTTAATTTCGTACAAAAAGAAGATTGTAAAAAAAATGTGTTTAGCCTAAGCTTTTGGGTTGTTCTTTAAATCAACAATAAATGATATATAAATTGACCAAATAGAATGAATATTTTAAATGACACATATACGTAGTTAAAGTAAAATAAAAATGTCAACAGTGTAAGATAATAATTGAATGATTTCCATGGGAAAAACGAAGAAATGAGACGCACGTAAGTATATGCCATAAAGTATATTTCAAAATGACATGATTTCGAAATTATTTGTACTTTTGGATACGTTTTTTTTTGGTCAACTATTTTGTATATTGCCAATGCCTGACTGTTTTTGCTTGGCATTAACCATTTTAAACCTTTGTCTGTTTATAAGCCTCCTCCGTGCTGCTCTTGTGTCTTCTTTCTTGTGTAAAAGGACAAATCAACTGGCCACACTGGAAAGATGCCAGATATTGATAATGAAGATGAATATGATTGTCAGGTCACAAATGGAAATCTTATAAGCAAAGCATTAACGTACACAAGTTTTTGGAACTTGAAAGTCTCAAATATTCCAGTTTCAACGAATATTAAAGATGACGAAATTTTAGTTCGAGTTAAAGCAATATCAATCAATCCCGTTGATATAGTGTTGCATCGTTTGAGTATATTTTTCATTGGCAACAGGACGAAAGTATTGGGTGGTGATTATGCCGGAATTGTGGTCAAGGCAGGATTACAATCTGAATATGAAATTGGTGATTCAGTTTCAGGTTATAGACTAAATCCATTTTCAACTGATGGTACATTTTCACAATATATTATAATCAATCCAAAGAAAGTGATATTCTGCCATAAAATTCCAAAAAGTATGATTTTTGAACAAGCTGCTTCAATCCCATGTACTTGTGCAACTGGGTATGGTGTAATTAAATTAGCACTAACGAAAGGCAACAAAAGTCAAACAAAAGATGATTTGAAAGGTGCATTAAAGGGCAAACGAATATTTATTATTGGGGCTGGTACATCAGTTGGATCATATGCCGTTGAAATTGCAGCAAAGTATATGAATGCTGATAAAGTTATTGTTACGTGTTCACCAAGGTCGGATCATAGATTACAGAAATCCGGTGCAGACGTAACAATTGATTATACATTGGGTAATTCGAATAATATTAATAAAATACTAGAAATTGTTAAAAATGAAGGGAAGTTTGATATTATAATTGACTGTGTTAGAAATGAATCATACATGGATTATCTAAAAATAATTTTGAAAAATCCAGAAGAAGGGGGGGCATACTCACAAGTTTATGGAACAAACCAACTGAACCTATTGAACTGTTCAACTCTATCATTTCTCTTACCAAGTTATCAATACTTAAAGTATACAATTCTGTACGCGTTAGGCAAGTCAGAATATCCGCTTTACAGATATAAATTAGGATACGATAAAACCTTTGCTAATGTTCTAGATTATCTCTGGAACACGAACACATTGGACACCCCAATTGACAGTATCTTCCGTGGTTGGTCCCAATATTCTTTGGCCATGCACAGAGTGGCCACAGCCAAGGCTTCAGGCAAAGTTGTGTGTATTTTATAGAGCCTTTGTAGACCATTGACCCAATCACCATGAGTAAGTAAGTATTACAGATGAACCAGTAATTCCGACACTACGGTTTTTAACAAAACTGTTACTCGAGGGCTCAGATTCTTCAAAATCGTTAAAATGAGAAGTGATTCGCCTCAAACAAGTTTTCCCGTTTTAACTTGAACTCCCCGCAAGAAGAACAATCCATCATGTCCACTGCAGACCTTCCTATTAAAGACAACACGTTGATTGTTAAAGCTGTCACTTAGAAAAGTTATAAAACTCCGTTAACTACAAAAGAAATTTAAATTCCGGTTACCCCCGATGTAATTGTTAAACCCACTGAACTTTTAGTTCAGATTAAAGCAACTTCAATCAATCCGGTTGATTGTGTTTTCAAGAGTTTAAATAGAGGTTGGTTCGGTGACAGAACAATAGGTGGCGATTTTTCAGGAAATGTCGTCAAAGCTGGTGAACAATCGGGTTATAAAGAAGGTGACAAAATTTATGGCGATATGCTGAATCTTAAACTTGGTTCAAGTTCTGAGTATACATACTATCATGGATACTACTAAAATAACAGTTTTGGAAAAAAATTCAGAAGGCTTATTATATGAAAATGCAGCTACACTACCAATTGCATCGGGTACCCCACACCAATGTTTGAATCTACATCAAGATTCATTAGAAGGTGGTAATGTATTAATTCTTGGTGCAGGTACATCTGTCGGTACTTTTGCAACTGAGATGGATAAACATTTTTTTAAAGCTGGTAAAGTCGTTGTAAAATGTTCACCAAAATCAGCCGAGAAGGCAACAAAGTGTGGTGCAGATATAGTCGTTGATCATACCAAGGGTAACACTTCAAAGATTAATGAATTATTGGAATTCGTTAAGGTTAATGGTAAATTTGATATAATTGTTGACACCGTTAGAGATGAATCAGTTTTTGAATATTTTGAACCACTTTTAAAAAGAAACACAGAAATGGTGTCTTACTCAAATTCAAGGTTCTTACACAATTTATTATTCCGATATTAAAATTTCACAATTTTTACCAAATTACACTAAATTCGTACAAAATCTAAAATCTTTTTTCAAACTGTCACCATACAAGATTGAATCAGTTTTATTATATCGAGATAATAATTATGGTAATGTAATTGACGAATTACACAAGTCCGGTAATTTGTTTGTCCCAATTTACTCAATTCATCCTGCATTCACTGATGCACAAAAAGCTTTTGAAAGAGTCGCATCAGGTAAGGCAAATGGTAAAGTTGTTTTAAAACTTTAAATCTACTGAGGCGGTTTTTTTAAACTTTCAATTTTATTTGCACCAGTCTCTGATGATCCTTGCTCTTGCGTGTATTTTATAGCAATTCCTATTTTTTTTCTCAATCAAATCCTATAATCAAAAAAATTATATTATTAATTAAGTTGATGTACTGGAGAAGTAAATACGATTAAACTGATCTTAAAATAATATTATAACCTTCTCATGGTTACTAATTAACTCCTTTATATATTCCATATTTTCATTCTTACCAATTGATACAATTACTAATTTGTCTAATTTATCACAATCCTCTTCACCACCTGATAAAAATGCTCCAAGTGATTTACCCGTTTCAACACTTTTAAGATCATTCGTTTTATTTTCAATTGTGAAGTTTGTATTTTTATATAGTTTTACATTATTTGAAACCCATGATAAAATTTCATCATTCGCCTTACAAGTTGGATCAATATTGTCTATGAAAACTTTACCGTTCATTAAATCTTTACCTGTAACTAACACATCAAAGATTTTCATACCTAGTCTATCAAGATTGGTTAATTCTGGGCTAGCAAAAAACATGGTGACAGTTGAAATTTTTAGGGCCGATGGATTTAGTATTGTATTATCCGAAAAATAACTCTTAGCATCCGACTTTTCGTCTAATTCATTAATTGAAGATTCATTCCTTCTTTTATATTCGCAACCGGTATTTTCTCGATTATTATTTATAAAGATTGCTTTTTGATAATTAGCATCTTTACTGCACTTGACAATTTCTTTCAAGTAGCCGATTGAGAATTGCCTCTGGGTCATTGTTAAAATGAATAAATCATTTGGTAAAAACGGCTGATTATCAAATAATGTTTGTAGATAAAATTCAGGTAATGAATATAAAATTTCCGATGAAAATGGAATTTGATTATAATGACAAAAAATATTGAAAATACTCAACATCGAATTTAGGGAGTTAAAACTCTGATCTAGTGAGTATTCATTCATCATTGATGCATGTAGAACATCAGCTGTTCTTTCTGTTAATGTTTTCATATTGATTGCATGAATTGGAATTTTTGAATTTTCTAATAAAATGTCTAAAAGTAATAAACCAGTTGAAACACTTTCAAGATTATCAACAGTTAAAATGAGCTTCTCGATTTTAACATCTGCCTTAATGTGCTCAGTATTTTCATATCCAGTTTCATTTGCATTTGCATTTTGATTTTCACTTTCAATGGATTTTATACTTTCATCTTCACTACCCAGCTTTTGTTTTTCTGCAATCCAAGTTTGAACTTGTTCTCTATAAGAATCAGGATAGCAATAAATTGTTAATGGCGTTGTTAAAAACGTAGTAATAAGTGCCATAAAAATGAGCATCGAATAAGTTTTATGTGAAATAATACTAGCATTTAACCCAACTTGTAAAACCACAATTTCAACAATACCTTTACAAGACATTAAAATACCCACTGTTAAACTTTCTCTCCAATAAAGACCTCTTAATTTAGCAGCTGATAAACCACCAACAATTTTACCAACCATTGCAACACCAATTAACCCAAAAGCCCAAGCCCAATCTAAGCCCTTTGTAAGCAAACCTAAATCAACATCCAAACCTGCAACTCCAAAATAAACTGGTACAAAAATAATGTTGACTAAATCTTCAATTCTTGTAGTTAAATTAATCACATAATTGTTTTCTCTTGGAACAATGGTACCCATAATGAATGCACCAAAAATTGGATGAACTCCAATAATGTCTGTAAAGAAAGCAGATGCAAACATCATTAATAATAAAATTGTTGTTGCCAATCTTGATGGAGCATTTGAATTATCAAATTCTTTCAAAATATTTTTCAAAAACCAATGTAAAATAACTCTAACTGGATAACAAACAAATAGACACCAAGCAATTGCAACTAAAACAATATAGAGTGTAACTATAGATTGTGAAGAATTTGCTAATGTAACACTTAAAGCTAATAAGATCCAACCCAATAAATCATTCGTAATACCTGCAGCTAGAACAACAGTTCCAACTCTATCTTTAACCAACCTTAATTCAGTTATAATTCTAACTAAAACAGGAAATGCAGTTATACACATTGCAACAGCAATGAAAACCATGAAAGTTGTGAACTTTATCTCTGGCAAACCTTCAACATTTTCTCGGTAGTCTTTCCAAAGTCCAATTGCGCATAAGCAGCCAAGTCCAAATGGTACTGCCATATTGAAAATACCAACAGAAATGGCTGTAATTATATGTTTCTTAATAAATTTAACATCAACTTCACAACCGACTATAAATAATAACAAACAAATACCTATATTTGCAACTAGTGTTAAACTGGGGATTGAGCTTGCTGGAAATAGGGTCGCAGTAAAATTTGGTATTCGACCTAAGGCTGTATGACTTAAAATTATACCTGTAAGAACCTCAGCAATGACTCTAGGTTGTTTTATTTTACTTAAGAAGACATATAATACTTGAGAAAAAGTAATAATGATAATTAACTGGAAAAAAAAAAGAGTATACGGAGATGAAGCATTAAATTCCAAGGGATTCATACCCGCTATGATACCACTTGTTGAGCCGGCCATCTTGAATATCTTTCTTTACTTTTTAGCATGGAGGGAAGAGCAATTGGTAGTTTAAGATAACATCCTCTCCGAAAAGTGGAGCTCTTTTTTTGGCTTAGATTGAAATTTTCTAAAAAAGCGAATAGTAAATAGATGGGAAAGCCTTGAAAAATTCTCGGCTATTATTTCCTGTTTGAGAAATCAATTCTATTTTACTATGGCGTGTTATATTTTAGACTTAATTCTTTGAAATAACTAACAAGTTTTATTCTAAAACAGCATAAAAACAGACATTCAGCTATGTTGGGAGCACCCATAAACATTAAACAATGGATTGAAGATAATAAAGACAAGTTACAACCCCCTGTCAACAATTTTTGTTTGCAACGGGGCGGTTTTACCGTTATGATTGTCGGTGGTCCAAACGAAAGAACAGATTATCATATCAACCAAACTCCTGAATGGTTTTATCAATTCAAGGGTGACATGCTTTTAAAGGTTGTTGATGATGGTGAATTTAAGGACATTCCAATCAAAGAAGGTGAATCTTTCCTTTTACCTGCTAATACTCCACACAGTCCGGTTAGATTTGAAAATACTGTTGGTATCGTTCTGGAACAAGATAGACCCGAAACAATGCAAGATAAAATGAGATGGTACTGTAAGAAATGTAAAGACGTTTGTCACGAAGAATCTTTCCATTGTCATGATTTAGGTACCCAAGTTAAAGCTGCAATTGATAAGTTTGACAATGACTTGAAATTGAGGACTTGCGGAAATTGCGGTACTGTAAATCAATCAAGACCTTGATCTCGTTTCACTTTATGAACTAGTATAAGAAATGTTTATGATATTTATTAACTTTGTAAAAATAATTTACGAACATTATTTTAATCTTTTAATTTAGTAATGTACACAAGGTAAATGCTAGAGCAAAATAGTTTTTTAGTAAATTTCAAACACATTTGCTAACCAGTTGAATAATTTGTCATAAACAATAACATTTGCATTGTCATGAGCAATCGAGTGATCAGAATCTGGAAAAACGTGAACATCATAATTCTCAACGTTATTTAAATTGAATTCATTAAGTAATCTTAATGTGTTTTGATAATGAACATTATCATCTGCTGTACCATGCATAATCAGAAATTTATATAAATGATTAAAACTTGAAATATCCGTAATTTTTGAGTATTTGTATGGGTTATCGTCAGATGGAATTCCCATATATCTTTCAGTATAAATTGAATCATATAAATACCAATCAGTAACTGGTGCAACAGCCATACCATATTTGAAAACTTCACCTTTATCAAATTCAAGTGTTTTTAACGTACTAAAACCCCCATATGACCAACCCCAAATAGCAATTTTCTCTTTATCAACAAAACTTCTCTCGTCAATATATCTCTCCGTTGCTTCTGTTATATCCCTTGGTTCATAATAACCTATTTTGTTTCTTGCCCATGATTTATATTCCCAACCGGTACCACCGGTACCTCTAGGATCAATATACAAAACAATCACATCTAGTGAGGAGGAAACAATTTCTTCAAATCCATAATTAAAATTACAGTTAACTTTTTGAATACCTGGACCACCATAAACACTAACTAAAACAGGATATTTTTTATTTTCATCAAAGTTACTTGGTTTAACTTCAATTACATTAACTGAAACATCATCATGCAATTTAATTGAATGATACTCTTTAACAGGAATTTCAAATTTGTCTAGGTTTTCTGCGACTTGGTCTGCATTATTCAAATTCGGTAAAGTGGCAGTATATGCCGAGCCTTCTAATAATCTATTTAGTTCAACAATTTTTTGAGACGGTAATTCAGGACCTGAATATTTCATTAAACCCCATTTACCACCATTTGAAACCTTTACGGAATAGGAATGGATTTGATCTAATTCAGTCAATCCAAATAACGTTGAATCATCCAGTTTCACCTTATATATTTGTCTTTGTAATGCGTTACCCGAGGTACCAATAAAATAAACACTATTATCAGCTTCATCATAACCAGCTACGCCACCAATAACGTCCCACTTACCAGATGTAATAATATCACCTTCAATATCCGAGGAATCTTTGTAATATGCAAGATGATCATGTTTTTCATTAACAACAACATCAATATAACCTTTGTCATTTGGTAAAACAAAAACATTACCATTGTTTTTATACCAACCACTATATAAATCGGTATTAACTGATCTAATGATCCTAGATTTACTAGTTGAGACGTCATAAACACAAATTTGAATTTTTCTACTACTTCTATCCGTTCTTTTAAATAACAATTCATTTTCATTGAGCCAAACAGTTTGATAAATAATAAAGTCTTCACCCAATGATTCAACATTTTTATCGGTCTCTTCAGGTTGCTTAACTCTAACCAATTTGTTTTTATTCAGATTGTAAACATATAGTGAGACAATTGGATTTTTGAAACCAGGCTTTGGATACTTTAGCTCTTCAATTTTTGGATACTTATCGTCTTTGAAAAGTTCCAAATTATAAACCGGAACTTCTGTATCATCCCATTTAATAAACGCAAATTTTGAACTGTCCTTATTCCAATAAATTGCCCTATCACTACCTAAAACTTCTTCTTCATAAATCCAATCTGGTTTAGCATTTAAAATATTTTTCATGTCACCATCTTTTGTAATTTTATTAATTTTACCAGTTTCAGCGTCTTTTAAGAGTAAATTACCTTCATAACTAAAGTAAATAAATTTGTTATCAGGAGAAAATGCCGCATAACTTAAAGATAATGGTATAATGGTTTCTTTATCATCTTCATTTTTTGATAAATAATAAACTGGCTCAACATTTAAAGACTTAACATCAACTAACCAATATTTTGCAAATGAGGAATGTCTCCATTGTTGTTCATTCTCTGTTGAAACAATAATTTTATTTAATGATTTTGTTACCGAGATTAATCTACCATTTAATGGAACTGAATTGTATGTTAGACTTGATAAATCAATTATTTTTTTATCAAATTGAGAATCAGCTGCTTGTCTAAGATAAATAATACTGCCTTCTTGATGTATGTAATAACCAAGATCATTATTCAGTATACTAGGATTATTATCTCCATTTTCTTTATCAGTGTTATTTTTGTCATCAGTTTTATTCTCCTTATTAGACTCATCATCGTCATTGTGTGTATCAATTTTTTTGTCTTCATTCTCGTTATTTTTGCTAGCCTTTTTATCATCACTTTCGTCATCTTCATCATCACTTGCAGTATCACTGTCATCGTCATCATCATCGTCATCACTATCATCATCATCATCATCTTTGTCATCACCATGATCACGTTTTTCACTCGGAGATGTGTTTGAAAATTCAGATTCAGAATCATTATCAACATAATCAATAAAGTTCAAACCATAATCAAAAACCCAGAACTCAGCTTCTCTCATATTATCTAAACTCATTTTTGCAAGAGTTGAACCATTACTGTCATCAATGTCATTTCTATTGTCATCATTATCAACCGGTAAATTAACATTAGTACCAGAATTTGGTAAGCCACCATTATGTATTGCTCCACCAGGCAATTTTGAATCATCACCACTTCCCGAAAATAACAGAAACGTAAAGAAAACAACAACACTAATAAAGCCTCCTAAACCAATCACCAATTTTCTTGTATTTTGAGATGCTGAAACAACATTGATTTTCCTATACAATCTTCTCAATTTATATTTGAAAGATTCGGGTTCTCCTAAAAATGCATGTCTTCCATTATTTGACATACCAGGATAATAATCTATTTCAGGATTACCATGTTCAATGTCTACATCAATATTATTGTTATCTATATGGAACTCGGCAATATCATCGTCAAAGTCATTATCATCAATTGAAAAGTTAGAAAGTGTTCTGTCATCCACAACAGCTTGATTTTTACCTGTACTATGAACGTCCATATGTGGCATGGATTTTTTTCTCGATTCAGTAGCAAATGTTGATCATTTCCTGTCTAAATATGAAACAGGAAACAGTCAAAAGTTAAAAACATGCTATGGGACAAAAAAACGAAAAACAAAAAACCGTCGGCAGTCGCAAAACTTTTGTTTTTCCCATTTTTATTTTTATTTTCATGAAAATTTTGATTCTTTCTACCTGATAAAACCTGTACAACTGCTAAAGAAAGTGTTATTGTTCTAACAGATATTAAAAACATATCTAACAAATGTCCTTCACTCTTTTTGATGATCTATTCAATATTGAATCAACTGATTCTGCAAGGTATGACCGTGTAACCAGAATTGTTGCAAATTCAACATCATCTCCAGATACAAAGATTACTCTTGACGTGAATCATGAACTTTTTCCAGTTAGTGAGAATGATACTGTAACCATTACATTGGCGAAATCTCTAAATATAGATGATGATTCAAATGCAATGGAAACTGATGATTTAGTGGGTGCAAATGGTTCTTGGAGACCTCCAAAGCCTGATCAAAGATCTTTAATGAACGATTACGATTATGTTATGTATGGTACAATTTATAAATTTGAAGAAGGTAAAGATGATAAAATCTCTGTTTATTGTTCATTCGGAGGGTTGTTAATGTGTTTAGAAGGTAACTATAGAAACTTAGTTGGTTTAAAACAAGAAAATTTATATATTTTAATGAGAAAATAGTTAACTATAAGTTGTTCTATATCAATCCTATACTATATATATATATATATATATATATATATACTACTTTGTACTTTAAAAAAAAGAAAAAAAGAAAAAAAGTCTTCAATGCACATATTTTGAATTGATTTCAAATACCTTCTCTTAAATCCCATTCACTTAGACCAATTTCTCCACCTAATTTATCAAAATTATCAATGATTAAATTTCTTTTCAACTCTGCCTTTTCAACGAAATCATCCCAATACTCATCATGAACGTACTCAAAGTTAACATCACCACCATAGTTAATTGCTAATTGTTCAGGAGTAATAAAGCCTTTAAATGGTTCATCAAATTTACATTTTTGTTTGGTGTATGGGTCAACGAATGGCCAGCATATTTTTAGGAAAATATTAACTAATGTTGGTATATTAATAAACAGAGCCCGGCCTAATCTTTCAGGATAATGATATTGTAAAATATATAAAACCGATTTACCAATTCCAACAGCTGGAACTTTTGGTTCATAAGTGCAAGCTTCGGGATACTTTTTAAAATCAACACACAGACATAATTTATCTTGTCCTTGAGGCATAAAATCAATACTTCTCTCTAACATGTAAATTAAGTGTTGAATTTGTCTATCAGAAGATTTGGTATTTTGTCTACCATTAAGTAGAATTAAGCAAGGTCTTTTTTCATCATCAAAACCAAAAACTTGGTGTTTACCTGTTTCATTTTCAACTTTGACTAATTCAGATGTAACTTTATTGAATTCACCACCAGCAATACCAAATTCTCTTCTCCATGCAATTGAATTTGTGATTCTATTAATTACATCTTCCTTATTCCAATTACAAGCACGTAAATATCTCAGAAGACATTGTTTTGATAACCATGCTTTTTCATATTTATTTAAAGGCTTATATTTTGATTTGGGACAGTTTGATTCATAAGTTGGGAAACTTTCTGTAGTTTTGAAATATTCTAAAACTTGATTATACATTTTTTCATGATCATCCTTTTCTATATCGGCATAGGTTGGTTCATGTTCTAAAGTTTCTGGAGGATCGCTGAAAGTTTTTGTGACCAAAGGTTTATCAGCATCGACCTTCCATTCTTTCACCGGTTCTGACTTCTTTCCAAATCCAAACATGACTGATTTGGTGTGAAAGTGAAAAGACGAAAGCACAACGTTTATGTTACTGGTGAAATATATCAAAGACAAAAACAGTATCAGTCTAAGCTAAACGCGCAGTCACATCGGAATTAAGAATTTAAAATTTAGAATTTAGAATTTAAAAAAATATTGTAATAGATGAGTTATGATCTAGAAATACTAAACTGGAAAGGACATATTCTAATTGTACTGAAGGACATAAAGCCAATGAGAGCAGGTAAGCTGAATCAACTGTAAATTCAATCATTCTGGTTTGAATTTTGAATTAACTGGAGCAAATACAGAATTAAATACCCAATCAACAGCTTCTTCCACAGGTTTATCAAATATATAAGGGAGAAAGGGAACAACCACTAGGCCCAATGCAACAGGTCCAAAATTCTTCACGTTTTTATTGGATGAATTTTGGAATAATAATGATGAGTATCTAACGGTTGAATGAATAGTAAGAGCCGGTAATCCCATCGATGCAATACTTTGGAAAACAGCTCTTTTTAAACCAACTATTTTCCAATCTAAATCATCATAAATTAATGAATAAATAGGATTAGCCAAAGGGACGTCATTCCATGGTCGAAGTCCTGGTCTATATTTACCTTCTTGACGCAACTTCGCCTTCCAAGATTCAAATGCAACATCACCAATTAAGTAAGCCCATGATATACCATAACACGAAGTAACTAGTTTTGGATGTGCAACAGGTCTAAAAGATTCACCAACATCTGAAGTGTAAGCAACATATCTATGAGATGCAATCAGAATTGTACGTAAACGATTGGCATATGCAGTATATCTAAGAGGAGAATCAATAGTATCGTCAGTGTTTGTGTTTGCCTTGTCCATTATATGTTGTTTGTATAACTCCAGGTAGTGTAGAAGATACTTTAGATCGATGGAATAGGAAAGAACCCAGTGGAAAATCAAGAGAAAAGTTGAATTATGCCTCTGTAATCATAAAAGTTGTGAAGTTTCAGTAGGGCCGTGCAAGACTTTCTCTATTGTTAAATTATTGTATTGTTGCGAAATTCATCATTTCTATTCTGTCCAAGATCTAAACAGGCCAAAGCTGAAATTAACAATAACCCCACTAATCACGGCCAAGCGGATTCTTCTGTTAAAAAATCCACCTACGTTCAAAATCAAGAGAAGAAGAGCCAATGCACCTAGAGTGAAGCCGGCACAAACTCCGAGAAATGTTTCTTTGTGAGTTTCAACATCTCTTTGTATCAGTTGTTGTCTGATATTGTTTGTAGTTGGTTCTCGAGAACTTGTAGTTGAAGGTTGAGCACTATCATCATCATTCTCATCATCATCATTTTCTCCTTCCTCATCAATTCCACTACCGTTGGCCGTACTACCATTTGCTGTACTGACAGCACTACTACCACCACCACTACCACTGTTATTAAACCTAATATTAGCAGGAAATTCATCAATCGCATGATTCACACTACTATCAATCCATCTGTCTTCAAGTTCATGAACTTGCTCAGAGTTAGGATTTGCTGGTAAGTTGGCTCCATGTAATCGTAAAAATTGATTTCTTAAGTCGTGAATATCTGAAGGGCTAAAACCTTGTGATAATAATCGATCAAATCCTTTAGGTGCTTCAGTAGTACTTTTAACAGGTTGTTGATCCAATTGTTCTTCTTCTTCAAGTTCAACAGGTGTTAGTTCATCACCCACTATACAATGGAAGTAAATTTTCACTGGATTCTCTTGTGATCCAAACGCCTCCTCATTTTCGTCATTATCATCCTCATCATCATCATCTAAATTTACACTCAATAACTTAATTTCGTCTAAGAAATTAGTATGTGATAGCAGAACACGTCCATTATGTAGTAGTTTCAATCTCTTGTTAGCAAGTTCGGGATAACAGGCTCTGATCTGCTTTCTGATGTAGCTGGTGGGCATATTACGTACGATATCATCCTCTGTACGCGCATTCACAATTGTATCCTTGAGTCCATTGGCATATCTAACCACAAACAAAACGTACATGGTTGTTTAGTGTCTAGTATAAGATAGATTGCAGTTTTACAACTAATTAATGCTCAAATACTAAACACCTTCATTTTTTGATGTTTGGTTTAAGTCACCTTGTAAAACGTGAAACCCTCAAACGGAAAAGATTCCTGAATTTCGCGCCGAATTACGCTCAACAGTATAAAAGACCAGTGATGCCCACTTGGGAATGTAATCCTTCTCTTTTGAGGTTATCCTTTCACAATCAGTGCGGCAAACCAGTGCTATACGTGTTGCTTTGGCTATTTTGTTCATATGGTATGAAGCGTCATGCACGAGGTGAGAGAAAATGGGGCTGATTTCCCTGAATCGTCTTAGTGCCTATTGGCTGGATTATGGTGAAATTTATTTTACTATCCTACTTGCAGTCAAGGGCCGGTGGATTCATACAATTGTTTGTAAACTATACGATTTCTTAATTGCTTTATTATTATAAAAATACTATTTAAGTTACCTATTCAGTCTAACTGGTTATGTAGCTTTTTTAGTTTGAACTGTAGCTGCAAGTAAAACACCTGGTAATTCCTCATTACCACTTTGATACATTAATTTAATACCTGAAACAACTGATAGTAATAAAATGATTGTTGTCCAAAACAACAGATTAAATTGTGATGAATAATCTTGCTTTTCACACGATTTACCTGTCCAATGACTAGTTCTATCATTTGAGTCTTTTGTTGGTGAACATAAACATTTCCAACATGATCCAACTAAAGAACAAATTCCATGATCTGAACATGAATCTGTTGACTCGATACAGGCTAATTGATTAGAATAACAGCTGGCTGAGTATTTCTTATTCGCAAACACGCCACTATCTCCTCTCTTTCTTAATGTTTGTTGTTGTAACTGGAAATTTTGTTTCTTGTTATAATCATTAGACTTTAATGTAACAAATAATTGATCAATTGGTAAGGCGATGATTGTAGTATCAACATTTTCTAATTTTTGTAATTTTTCAAATAGAATTTGAGAAATTATATCTAAACAAGTTTCATAAGTTTGTGTGATTCCAGTTTTTTTGAAAATTGAAATTAAAGAATCAAGTGTAATAATAATTGATTCACCTTCTTCATTGTTGTAATCTTGGAATTTTTCATTGAGGAAAAACTCTAATTGTGTTAATTCATTAATAAATGATTCATCATTGATATGATTAATTGATCTTCTGTTAATTTTTAAAATTGATTCAGATTCTTGTCTATTGTTATTTAAATTAATTGTGTTCTTCAAATTATTCCAAATTCTTTCAACTTTATTGGTTTCATCATTATGAAAATACTTATTCCATAATTGCTTCAAGCATAATGTTTGTTTACCAGAATCTGCTGTTAGCAAAGTAATTTCATTTGATAAAGTTTCCTTCTTAAATCCCAAAGATTTTTTTAAGGCACTTAATTTATATGGAACATTTTTTAAAAAGGTTTTGAAATTTAATGATGATCTATCATCTTTAATTTCAATATTATAACTTGGATTTATATTAAAATCTTGTAAAAAATTTGATGGCTGTTCAACCCCATTAATGACCAAAATCAATTTATTAGAATTCTCAACATTTTCATTATTTGATAACATAATGTTGTCTAAGCTATCGAAATTTTCAATATTATAATATCTTGATATACCAAAATTATAAGCTAGGTTTAATTCTGCATCATTTTGTGAAATTGTGGAAATTGTTTTGTCATTAGTATCACCATCACCGTTTAATTTATTTTTTGTGCTGAATCTATAAACTGAAGCATTTTCAATTGCACACACAGATGATGCTAATGCAATAGTACTAGCAACAGAAAATGTATCAAACTTCATTATTAAAATTGTGATTAGTAAATTAAAATAAGTTAAATTCCAATCTTCTACTCTTAACTATTTGCAGCATATTAACACAAAAAGCAGCCAAATTCCATACGCATCCTAATTTCGACAAAATCAAATGCAAATGGTGCACGGATTTAATAATTTTTGTATGATGCATATTTTTAAGTGCTACTATCGTAGTGTAGTTTCTGTTCTTTGGACAGCATAGAATAGTTATGGGTCTTGGTCCAGATGTTCCTGCAGATATATCACACTTGCGTGAAAAACGGTTCAAAAAAGAAAATGTCAATGAAGATGCACCAAAACTGAAGCAACTCTTCGATCCTACAAAATCAGTAAATAATGAGTTAAAGGAAAAGATTTTATCAGATATGAAATCTGTTAAAGATCGATTTGAGTAGTTAAGTGATTAATATACATACATGCATGTATTTATATTTATATTTATATTTATATTTATATATATAAAGATTATATTATTTAGATGTTTTGTTTTTTGAAACTTGGTTCTAATGATGTTGATGATTTCTTATCGTTTATGGTATTTGAATTGTCCATAAATTTATAATGTGCTCCGATTTTAAACTCATTTTCACCTGACGTGGAATTACTCCATGAATTGAGTATACGGACTTTAATGTTGTCCATTTTGTATAGATATAGTTAGCTAGATTTATGCCGCCTTTTTAGCAGCTCTTGCCTTTGCTTCAGCCTTTAAACGTTCTTCCTTTTCAAGTGTTCTTCTATCACCTTTTAATAATTCTAAATGTCCAACTCTGCTACTGATTAATTTTTCAGTATTTCCAATCAACTTTGATTGATGTTGTTGAGCTAATTTATAGACCTGTTTTTCTTTTGCTGTAACGTTTTTTGTCTTATAACGTTTTGGAGCGGCAGCTTTTGGATTTTTTTGATGTTTGGTCACACGTGCTGCTTTCTTTTTGGAAAGTTTAAGATTACCTTGAGCCATGATCAAATGGGTTATTGTTTAAGAGTACACAAAATAAAAAAAATATTTAAAATAGTCGATAAAATTTTTTTCTAATTTCAAGAGCTTAATTTTAAAGAGCGGGAGGCTTTATTATCAGAGAGACAAATCTAACTATTAATCAATACTTTAACTTGGTGATGCTGACACCTTCAAGAGCTGCATCATCAACAAACCAACAGACACCACCCGATACAGTTTTGACAAGTGAATTGACTTTGGCACATGGTAATTTACTCGATGTATCTTCGAAGATTTCTTTGAGAACAGATTGTTTACTTGAACCAGTTGCAACAAATGCTAATGTACGACATTTAGCTAAATATTTGAGTGTGAGAGTGATTCTTCTTGGTGGAGGCTTTGGAGAATCATATAACGATGCAACATCTAAAGTATTTTCCTCAAGAAGTTTGTGACCTGGGAAAAGTGAACATGTATGACCGTCGGGACCACAACCTAATAACACCACATCAATACCATGTTCAGGTAATTCGGATGCATAAATTTTAGCAATTTCTTCATCTGTTGAATGATCATTTGGATGAACTAAGTTTTCGTTAATTGTTATAACAGTAGGTCCAACTTTTGACTCATGAGCTAAAGGTTCTAAAATTGATTTTTCAAATGCCCCAAAATTTGAATCTTCATCATTCAATGGAACAACTCTTTCATCAGAAAAGTAAATAATCCATTTGGACCATTTAATTTGGTCATTTTCTAATAATGCCTTAGCAAGAATATCTATTAGTGAACCACCGCTTATTGCCACTGTGAATTTTTCATGCGTTGACAAGATTGCATCTTGTTGTGCAATAAGAAACTTTGCTAGTGATTTTGCAATTAAATCCTTGTTTTCGTATGAGTAGACTTTAACCATAATTGACTGTATAATAGCGTGTAGGGTTCAAAAAGAAAAGTAACCTGCTGCGGGTTTAGTTTGGGCTGGGGAAGTGCTTTTGATATGTTTTTTTAGCTGTGGTGAGGGTACTGGATTTATTTTCGAGTTTTGGTTCTGGTCATTTTTGATTTTCCTTGGCTCTAGCAGTAAAGATAAATCAATCGCAATTTGAATATGCTCAAACACCACATTTGGGAGCACGATGGAGTTTTTTTTAAAAATATCATATATGTTACAATACGGAGTATTATTTTTATAGTTATGTAGATTAAATCTGACCAATTATTGTAACTGACCAGATTTTCGTTCTACATTTTACACAAATGCCAAATGCTAATTTATGGAATGATTTCGTCATCAGTATTTATATCTTCATATAATCGGGTTTCCTTCAACTCACTAGAAAGTGCAATCTCAACCTCATCACTATCAATGCCACCATGATCATCATCATTTAATCCATCTAGAGTTGTTAATTCATGAACTTCCCAATCATCATCAATTAGATCATTAATCGCTGGATCATTATTAACATTTGAACTTCTCCTACTTTTCATAGTCATCACATCATCAAACATGCCACCTAATTTTGCTTTTAGGTTTTCACTAACTCCAATTCCATATCCGTCACCCAAACCTGTAACTCTACGAATAATTTCCCTTCTTTCTATATCTGAAACTTCAGTCTTAATCCCTCTGTAAAATTCATCTTTATTATTTGAATGTCCAACACTCATACCGACTTTAACTAAAGTTTCTAATTTTTTGTTAGAATTTGAAACTAAATCCCCATCCCATTTAATATTTTCAAAACCATGTTCTTCTGTATTATAATTTCTAAATATTAAAATGACAGTTGATCCACCAAATTTAAAGTACCCTAACTCTTGACCCTTTTTGACATAATCATTTAACGCTACACTTATTAAAATACTGCCAACCATCATTGCACCAACTAAAACAATTTCAACATTTCCATATTCTTCAGTTTGTAGAGTTATAGTAGTTCTAACATTTTCTCCAAAGACGTCTAATGAACTTCTAACAGCCATTGGATTTACAGTATAATAGGAGCCATGAATGTGCGTAATTTTAATGATTTTTCCATTCAATGGTGAATGTACTCTATGATAATCTTGTGGAGCCAACCTGAAAATTGCAACAGAAAATGTATCTTCAGATTTAACAACAGCAGAACTTTGTTTACCTAATAATTTTTCAATTGTAAATCCGGTACCTTTAATCCATAAATTTTTAGCAAGTGTTAAATTATTGAAGACAATCAATCTCGAATCTGCCATTGAAACAATTATATTATTATGTAAGCCACCCTCCAAAGGTCTTGCACCAGGCCTTAGTTTTCTACTAAAAAATTCATTAAAAGAATCATAACTTGATATATCAGGATTTAGACATTCTTGTAATGTTGATTCTAAACCATGAAATTTAACAAATCCTTTGATTTTAGATTTTGAATTTGAAGCATCATATCTCCTACCTTGTTTAATAGATAAAATTCTCAACATGTCTTTAATTTTTTCACTTGAGTTGTCAGATTTAACAGATTTATATAATAATCTGATACCTAATTTAACAAAAGCAGAAATTTTTTCTTCTAAAACTAAACCAGTCTCACGATCCTGAACCAATATATGAGCATTATTACCACCGACGGTTAATCTGCCATATGCAACATATGCTAGAATTTTAACGTACCATCTTCTTGATGCATTATTTGAAGTTGCATATGATTTATGTAAAAATTGACTTGGCTTTAAATTTAGCTTACAAATTGATAGATGTTGTAATGCACTTGAATTTCTTTTATCGATTCTATGACAATACGGACATTTTGTTTTTTTTGGATTGAAGTCTTTAATCATTGAATTAAGTGTACTAATTGGGACGTATTTGAATCTAATTGATAGTTGAGGATTATATTCATCTAATTTGTTCAATTTTTTTGATAGGGAGTTTTGTGAAAATATTAAAGGAATTGTTTTATAAGTCCAAGAATCATCCTTATTACAATCAGATTCATTAATAAAGTCATTAATTTCAATTGAAGCAGAACAAATATCTTCATTAAATGTGAAAAAGTCAAAATCATAAACGCTTAAATTAACTCTGAAATTAAATGAATATTTGCTGATTCTAATGTTAATCAATTGATTTTTCCATGTTGGATTAAGTGCATGTCTACAAACATAAGTTTTGAAAATTTGTTTTGAAAACGAAACAACAACAAATGGATCCATATCATAACCCAAATGGGTTGAGTTTTTAAATGGTGGTAAACCAGTAGCTGATTCAATTTGCAATATAAGAAAACCATCAGTATCATGATGATTTGAATCAGCATTTGAAGCAGATGTCAAGTCTACACTCGAAGTTGAATTTAAATTTGAAATTGAGCTTGTATTTGAAGTGGAATTAGAGTTTAGGTTAGAATTAGAGCTAGAATTAAAGTTAAAATTTGTATTTGAGTTAATTCTTTTGGAAATGATACTTTTAGGAGTTAACAATTTCGCAAAGTTGATCTTATTCTTTTTTCGACTTGAAACTGGCACTAGGCTAAGAGAGGATGAAGAATTATTATTTGTAGTTGAAGCTAAAGAATCAAATTCAGAGGTTGTATCAATTGAACTTGGTGTGTTCGTTTTTGGCTGTGATAGTTTGTTAAGTATTCCATCATTTTCCAAATTTGTCAAATAGGTCAATAAATCATTTAAATAAGTAGCATTTTGTTGACCTGTATTTTTATTTACTATACTGAAATTTATATTAATTACGCATTGAGATAATGATTTAGTTATTGAAAGTATTTTTGCTGTGGATAGTTGAATTAAATTTAAAATTGATAAAGAGAAGGAAATTTCATCAGCATTAAAGTCAATAATTTCATTTTTCAAACCAAGTCTTTTAATAGATCCAAGATCAATTAATGATATATTAAATTGATGGGTATTTGGTATTTCAATAATACTATAAACGATTGAAGATGTAAGGTTTTCTGTCGGCACAAAAATGGAATTAGTTTTCTCATCATTTTGTTCTGGCACAACTTCATCAGAATCGGGAAATTGAAGCTCAAAATGAATATTGAGCACAAACCCACTGTCCTTAATACTGTTGTTGAATATGGTAGTCATAAAGTGTTAAAGACAGCAGACACATTGCAAAAGTCCCAGAGTCGGCTTATATACATCAGCATCAAAGCGAAATTTCATGTCAATGGCGAGCTCACATAAAGTGAAATAAAAATTCAAAGGGTGAAAAAAAATTTCGGCTCAATTAATAATTTACTGTACACTGTCTATTTTCTGGCCTACTACATAAAGATGTTCAAGCACCAGCTAACAACGTCGCAAACCACACAACAGCGGTACAGATATAAATATGTGTACTTTATTATTACAATCCAACTCGTTTCCATTTTTGGAGGAAACTTACCCGAAATGGCAACTTCCAGCTCTGGATTTCACATGCCTAATCCGGTAACTCATTTCTTACCATTTCCTCTTGTAGTTTATAGACGCTATCTTTTATCTCCATCCTTTGCTGTTGTTCTTTGCTGTTTCGATCCTCGATTCGGAGTGTATTTAAATAACCGAAATGCCCACTCAATTGCCTGTGTAGTTCCATGTGGTTATGAGTTACTCACTCATAAATTAACTTAATACAAACAAATAAAAACAACCAAATAACTAAAAACACTATGGCTACTATCGTTGAACAAGTTTTACCATCTGCTCCACCTCCTGATATTGAATCCGATAAACTATTACCTGGTAAACACACCTTACCAGCTTCCTGGTGGACTTCTGAAAAAGTTCTTGATTTTGAAAAAAGAGCTGTCTTTGCAAAATCTTGGTTGTTCTGTACTCATAAGAACAGATTTACCAAAGCTGGTGATTATTTTGCTTTTAACTTTTTGGGTTGGAATTTTTTCCTTATCAAAACAAAAGAAGGTGCAATTAAAGGATTCCATAATATTTGTAGACATAGAGCTTATCCAGTTGTTAGAAAGCAACAGGGTTCATCTACAATTTTAGGTTGCAAGTATCATGGCTGGTCTTATGATACCAATGGTTTATTAAAAAAAGCACCACAATTTGACAATATTGAAGGTTTTGATTTAAAGGAAAATTCTTTATATGAAATTAAAACTCATGTGTCAAGACAAGGTTTAGTTTTTATTAATTTTGATAATACCGAAGAGGCTGTTCCGTTTGAAGAATTTTTTGCTGGTTTAGAAAATGAAATGGATGAATATGATTTTGATGATTATGAGTATCATATGTCTTATGAATTGGATGGTAAATTTAATTGGAAGACTTTAATGGATGGTTATCAAGAATGTTATCATTGCCCAACTGCTCATCCAGGTTTAAATCAAGCTTTTAAAATGGAAACATATAAGGTTGTTCCAAAGGGTAATTACTGTAGACATTATGCAAAAATTACAGAAGAAGATATTTCAGTTGTTGAAGACAATGCAGATCCTGATCAAGAATCATCATGGTTTGGTTTTGGAAAGAAAAAAGATGTTACAAAGGCCCCAAAAAAGGAAAATCCCGGCGGTAAATTTAATGGTTTATGGTGTTATTTGTTCCCTACCAATGGTGTCAATTGTTACTCTCCAGCATGGTATTCCATCAGAGTTTTACCAATTTCTGCAAGTAGAACAATTTTACAATATGATATTT
This sequence comes from Pichia scutulata, assembly GCA_030560845.1. Lineage (NCBI taxonomy): Eukaryota > Fungi > Ascomycota > Pichiomycetes > Pichiales > Pichiaceae > Pichia > Pichia scutulata. The sequence goes on from JAKTWB010000083.1 coordinate 279,789, forward strand.
ACACCAAGAAGGGCACTTCAGATGATAAGAAAAAAGAATTTGTTGATTTCTTACAACAAGTTGAAATCGAAGATTATAATTTATGTGAAGCAACTCAAAAGAATTTAAATAATGGTGTCTATACAACTGGTTACTTACATCCAACCAAGGAGAAGGGTGTTTTATATTATCAAGGTTTAGTTAGAGACTTAGTTAAAAAACATTATGCCATTGAACAAGCTGCTGGAAAACCAGTGAATCCCGCAGGGTTAACTGCTAAACAAAATGAAGAAGCTGAAGAACTTGAAAAAATATGTGCAGGGATTGAATGTATGGGTTCCAATCCTTCTGAATCTCATGGTCTCGAATGGTAAATAGGGATATTGATTTTTTTGTACTCCATCCTGTTTTATTTTATTTTATTTTATCCTTATACTATTAGTTATTATTCTGTAAATTGTCTGTGTTTCTTCTAATTTCATTTTTATTCAATTTTTTTATTTACTTGCCTCATTGGGAAAAACGTGTAAAAAACATGCTCGCTCTTTTGCTCCGCATAGCTCGTTCCCTTAACCCTCATGAATTTTTCATGGAGAGGTGACTACTTTGCTATTTCTAATATGCTTACATCTGTCGGCTCTGATGTTTTGGCCTTTTCAAATATTTAAACTGCATCATTTCTCCACGTCAAATATATATTTATTTCACTCCAAAGCATTTGTTTGATTATTCTATACTCCCCTTTTCTGCAAATTACATGTCTGCATATAGTCAATTAGCTGATTTCGATAAATTTAATTTATACCCAACAATAAATAACATCATCGATAACACTTCAACAGCTGCATTAATGTCATTAAATACAAAAGATACAACCTCTCCAACGAATTCAAATGATCCAATGCAGTTAACAGATTCGGAAATATCTTCATTTTGTAGCTCATCACAAAATTCTTCAAGACAGAATAGTATTTATATTCATAATCATTGTAATAACCAAAAACCCTTAAATCTATCCAATGCTTATATTGTGAATGACCAAGATGAATATAAGTTAAATTCAATACCGGAAACTAAGGATATTGCATTTCCAAATCATTCAATTCTTGATATAAATGAAATTTCAATAGATATTGGTGGATCGTTAGCAAAGATGTGCTATTTTACAAAAGGCACTGAGAATTCCAGTAGTAGATTAAACTTTTTCAAAATAGAAACTGATAGAATCAATGAATTTATAAATTTTATTAAGAAAGTACTTGATGAGAATAACAGTATAAATACAATAATTGCAACAGGTGGTGGTGCTCACAAATACTATGAAAAATTGAATGCTGAATTACCAAATATAGTTATTCAAAAGGAAGATGAAATGCAATGTTTAATAATCGGTTTAGATTTTTTCATAACTGGTATAAAAAATGAAATATTCTATTACAATGATAAGGATAATAAATATATTGAAATTGATGGTATCTTATCATCAAACAATAACGAAAAAGAAAATGATATCTATCCTTACCTTTTAGTAAACATTGGTTCAGGAGTTTCAATGGTAAAAGTTACTGGTCCCAATGAAGGTAATTTTGAAAGAGTTGGCGGCTCATCATTAGGTGGTGGTACATTATGGGGTTTACTATCAATTTTAACAGATTGCAATAGTTTTGATGAAATGTTAGAAATGGCATCTCATGGTAATAATGAAAACGTTGATTTATTAGTCGGAGATATTTATGGTAAATCATATAATAAAATTGGACTTAAACCAAACCACATTGCATCTTCAATGGGTAAAGTTTTTAAAGAAGTTATAGGTACAGGTGAAGGCAAATCATTGGAAAGATCTGAAAGATTAGATAAATTTGGTCAACAAGACATTGCAAGGTCTCTATTATACGCTGTAAGTTACAATATTGGACAAATTGCATATTTGCAAGCTCAACGTTATAATTTGAAAAAAATTTACTTTGCTGGTTCTTATATAAGAAATCATATTCAAACCATACGAACTTTAAGCTTTGCAATTGATTTTTGGTCAAAAGGTGAGAAAAAAGCTTATTTTTTAAATCATGAAGGGTATTTAGGTGCAATGGGTGCGTTTCTAATGCGTCGAAACAACTAATTTGTTTCCTCATATATTATCTTATCAAATGCTTTTCAAATATTTTTCATAATCCTCTTTTCTTTTTAGAATGCTTTCCATATGTCAACCAGTTGATTGAGTAAATTATATTGATTAATTAAATCATTTTCAGTATTTGAAATTTCATGATTTGACAACACTTTTAGTTCTTCTTCTAATTTTTCCTTTTCACTCTCTAGTTTATCTAATTCTACATCTATAGACTGATCCTCATTAATCAATAAATTTAATTCACTTTTCAATGATGCTAGCTCATTGAATATAGATTCTTTTTCCAAGTATATTTTATTAACTGAATTTTCCAAAATATCTAGGCCTAATAAATTCTCATTAATTAAATTCTTTGCCCACTCAATCACATTATCCATAACATGGTCATTCAGCAATCCATTAGATTCAAAAAATTGTCTACATTCATTAATCTCTCCTAACATTGAATTTATTTCATCTTGAAGTATTGGTTTACCTTCAATACATCTCCTTATCTCAGTTTGATGAAAACATTTACCAATTTTTTTCCTTAAATTTTTATTTATTTTCTTCAAATCATCAATTTGTGAATTCAAACTTTCTATCTTTTTTTGTAGTTGTTCAGAATCCGAATCTATTGTATTATACTCAGTATTAGACAATTCTGTACCAGCAGTTAATAATCTTAGAAATCTTAGTTTTGCCTCAAGTTCGAGGAATCTGTAATTTAATCTAGATTCTAAATGTTTAACAGATTCTAAATGTTTAGTAAAAGCGGATGGATCGGGAATAGAAAAATTTGTGGTATCATTTATTGGTGTTTGTGGAGTATTTTGTAATGATGACACAGATGAAATACTTGGATTAATTTCTGTTATAAATTTATCATATTCTTCATATGTCGTTTGAAATGGTAATTTTCCAGGTATGTTTGTGTTTTGAGCAAGTGGTCCTAAAACTGAAGTTTGAGTGGCCATTTCTGAAATGGATGTTGGTGGGGGTACGTTTGACATTGTTGTTGAATGATTTTGAAAATGTAAACAAAAGCTTGTGAGTCTCAAGACTTTGTATTCATGTTAGCGAATTTTCTATTAATTTCCTTTTTCAGAAGTACAAATTTTAAAATGTCAAAATGAAATGAATGATGCCCAAGAACATTTATTGTTTTTTATTCAAAAAATCAGTGATAATGAGTGTTGAAATTATAGAAAAAGTGAATAAGATATTACCAGGATTTGATTTGCATCTAGTATCACAAGGAGCAGAAGCATTAGTTTTCGTTACCTCCAAACATCCTTATTTACCAGCAAACATAAAGCCATTAGGATTGGATAACAATCAACAGTATATTATTAAGTACAGACCTAAGAAACCATATCGACATGCACAATTGGATTTACAAATTACTAAAAGTAGAACTGCAAGTGAATCTAAATTACTAAATAAATTAGATATATTAAATATTAAAGCACCAAAACTAATTGGTGTTGATGCTCCAAATGGAATCATTTGGATGGAATTCCTCGGATTTAGATTAGATAATGGTGATTTTAGCAGTTTGAAAAATTGGTTATGGTGGATTGAAAAGTTAGGAAAGGCAGATGCTGTCGGAATACAAGCTAAAGAGGTAATGCGTGAAGTTGGATCTGCAATTGCTAACTTACATTTGAATGATATTGTCCATGGTGACTTAACTAGTTCTAATATCGTGTTAACTAAAGAAGGTGAAAACTTAGCATTATCATTAATAGATTTTGGGTTATCTAGTCATTCCTCTCTCGTGGAAGATCGTGCAGTTGATCTTTATGTTCTTGAGCGTGCACTTATTTCCACACATCCATTATACTCTGATCTCTACAACGAGTGGTTCCTGGAAGGATATTGCAACGTTCACATAGAAAAAAAGAAGACGAGCCAATGGAGAGACGTGGAACGAAGATTGGCCCTTGTGAGAATGAGAGGAAGGAAAAGATCTCAATTGGGATAACTTTTTATAATTTTATATTCAACAGGTTCAAGAAAATGTTGAAAACTATAGTTTGCATTGTAGAAATATTACCTACATTTTATGTATGTATAAATTATAAGTTGTAAAACTGTAATGTTTAATATTCATGTTGTGGTCGGTCGGCGCGGAATTGTCATCTGCGCTGTTTGTAGATGTTTGATGAGACTTAGACAAAGGCAATCACAGCTGCTAGTTGATTAACCAAATACGCTTCTATAACTAATTACTACACACAATGGAGCCAATTGTCCTCGATCAAGGTACCGGTTTTGTCAAGATTGGTAGAGCTGGTACCAATTTTCCAGATCATACTTTCCCCTCAATGGTGGGACGTCCAATTTTAAGAGCTGAAGAACGTTCATTAGTTGATGTTGAAATCAAAGATATAATGTGCGGTGATGAAGCAGCAGCTGTTAGAAGTATGTTACAAATTTCTTATCCAATGGAAAATGGTATAATCAAAAATTGGGAAGATATGGAACATTTATGGGATTATGCATTTTATGAACGTATGAAAATAAATCCCCAAGGTAGGAAGATTCTGTTAACTGAACCTCCAATGAACCCATTGAAGAACAGAGAATTGATGTGTGATGTAATGTTTGAAAAATATCAATTTGGTGGAGTTTATGTTGCAATCCAAGCAGTTTTAGCATTATACGCTCAAGGTTTATCTTCCGGTGTTGTTGTTGATTCAGGTGATGGTGTTACACATATTGTTCCAGTTTATGAGTCTGTTGTTTTGAATCATCAAACTAGAAGATTGGATGTAGCTGGTAGAGACGTTACTAGAAATTTAATTAATTTATTATTAAGAAGAGGTTATGCATTCAACAGAACAGCCGATTTTGATACTGTTAGACAAATAAAGGAGCAATTATGTTATGCATCATATGATTTAGACTTCGATACAAAGTTATCGAATGAAACAACTGCATTAGTTAAAAATTTTGAATTACCCGATGGTAGAATTATTAAAATTGGTTCCGAGAGATTTGAAGCACCTGAATGTCTATTTCAACCTTCATTGGTTGATATTGAACAACCTGGTGTTGGTGAATCTTTATTTAATACAATTCAATCATGTGATGTTGATATTAGATCAACTTTATATAAATCAATTGTTTTGTCTGGTGGTTCTTCAATGTATCCAGGTTTACCGTCAAGATTAGAAAAAGAATTAAAGCAACAATGGTTGGTCAAAGTTTTGCACGGTGATCCAACAAGATTGGAAAAGTTTAAGGTTAGAATTGAAGATCCTCCACGTAGAAAACATATGGTGTTTATAGGAGGTGCAGTTTTAGCAAATATTATGGCTGATAAGGATCATATGTGGATTTCAAAACAAGAATGGGAAGAACAAGGTCCAAGAATTCTAGAAAAATTAGGTCCTCGCTAGGACTATGTGGGTATATCTTTTATACTAGTGTGTAGATTTAAAAAAACATTATACGATAAGTTTTAACGTAATTTATTATTACTAATGCGGTTATACAATGCAAGTTTCTATATTAGCAATGCTAAACTCTATTCAGTTTATTCAATTTTTTCACCACTAACACGTTTCCAAACACCATCAATTAATCTATCCAACCTATCTTGAGATTTTTTATCATTACTATTTGCACCGCTACTTCTGTTATTCATACCTAAAGCAATATTTTTTAATTCAGGGTGCTTACCACCAAAACCAACACATCCACGTACAACTTCTTTAACTAGTAATTTATCAACAATAACAGGATTTATGAATGAATGATTTAGTAATTCACTTGATTTAATTCTCTTTGTTGGATCTCTAATCAAGCATCTTCTAATCATATCAATTAAATAGGGACATACTTTTAAGTCACTCAATTCTCTTTCTTCTTCTTTTTTCCTTAAATTTATTGCGTTAGAAGGATAATTTATGCTAATTGAAGGGTTGGTAATTGCCAATATTTTTTTCGTACCATTATATGCCGCATATGGTGTTATTCCATAAGTTAATTGATATAATATACACCCAAATGACCAAATATCTGCAGGTTTACCAACTTTCCAAATTGTTGAACCATTCTCATTTTCGGCAGAATCAATTAATGTCTCAGGTGCCATGTAATTTGGTGTACCCATTTGAAATTCCCTATAGACATTAACTGTATGTCCTTTAATTGAATTACTTATGCCAAAATCAATTAATTTTAAAATACCAGATACAAAAACAAAGTTTGCAGGTTTTAAATCTAAATGAACAACATCTAATTCATGAATCGTATGGATACATTTAACCATTTCTTGTGCATGATATCTAATAAACTCCAAATCATAAAAATCTTTTAATGAATGCCTATTTGATAAAACAGTAGCCAAGTCAAGGTTACCACATTCCATTACAAAATAAATATTTTTTGCCGTAATTAAATAATCCAGCAACCTTACAACTCTGGAGCAATGCCTTAATTTATGTAGGATTTTAACTTCTCCCTTTAATTCTTGTATTGTTGAAGCTTCATGATCATCCAAATTAACAATTTTAATTGCTAAATATTTATTTGGTGATTCAATTATAGCACCTTTATAAACTTTTGATGACCCACCTTTACCAATCTGTTCAAATAGTTTATACGATCTGTGATTAATTTGCAGTATTTGTTTTTCAGTTGATGATGATGATAATGATGCATCAAACTTTGAAGTTTGTGCTTGATTAAGTGATTTTTGTTTATCCAGCTCTTCTCTATATTGTTTAATTTCTTTTTTCAACTGTAAAATTTCCTTCTTTTTATCCATTAACGTCTGTATATGATCAAAATCAAAACTTGATTTACGGTCTAAATTTAAACCAAAACTTTCCTTGTCTTTATGTTTATTTTGTGGTTCTAAATAATCAAAAATATCAATGATTCCACCGTTTGGTTTTTCATCAGATAAATTTCTTTCAACCTTTCGTCCAATTTCGGGTGAATCAACGACTTTTATAAGAGATTTACTCTTAGTCGGCGTCGTTATAAGTTCATCTGTTTGTTTTGCATTAGTTAAAGTCAATTTTTTATGAATTGGTGAATATCTATTAGGCGTTAAATTTAATGAATGTTTGCGATCTGCTTCTGTTGATATTCGGCTATTTTGCGATTGTCTACTTATTCTGTGCAAATTTTTATCAGTATTTGATATACTTGAATTTGAAATAGTAGTATTGACATTTAAATTAGTTGAATTTGAAATAGTATGGGTATTTGGATGTGTAGGTTGAAATTCACCATTATTCATCAGCCTTCGAGGTGCACCTAATCCTAATTTTTTCATGAATTTAGCGTGCTTAGAAACACTATTACCAGGCGTAGTGTTTCTGGAATTAAGTTTAGGAGATGCTGTTATTTCATTCAATGCACTCGAATTTAACGTTGATGACTTTACAACATTATTGGGCGTATTAATGGTTTCATTCTTATTGTTTCGATATTTCATTTTTATTTTATCATCTAATATAGATAATGCATAGGGTGATAATTCAGGTGGACATATCACATTGTCAAAATCAAAATCATCATTGTCATTATGCCTATTCATGATTGTAATTGAATTATTGGTAGTCATCATCAAGGATGTATTAGTCGTCGAATTTGCTGTGTTAGATCGACTTACTTTGGTAATTGATGTGTTATTATTAGATGCCGACGACGGGAGATATTTTGACGACATCTCCATGAATAAATGTGTATGTATGGGTAAGAGTTACCTGAATAATTTTGTAGTTTCAGTTTGTAGTAAGGGTTGTTTACCTTATGCAGTATTTTCATCAACTGAAAAGGGAACGCGCACAATTTTTATTTTTTAACATGAATTCCAGAAGGAGGTAAACGGTGATAATGGTTTACAGCAAACACATAAAGTTTGAAGAAAATGCTGTATGTACATGTATGATAATTAAGATTAAAATTTGGAAAACATAAAAAGTCATTTGATGAAAATATAAAGTTAACCTGAAAAAAAAAAGGTTTTAGTGGTATAACAAGCAACAAATCACTTTAAGGCAACCACAACTTTTAGAATCTAGCAATTTCAACCACTAAAACAAATATTATCTTAATGCATTATACATCATTTTTTTTATTTTAAAGGTTTTTTTTTCAGCTTTTGAATATCACAGATTCAAAATTAACAATAGTTAACAATAAGAAAATAATTATTTTTAAAAATATTAATACTAATCTATTTTTTGCCTTGATACTTTCTATATGTACTTTTTAAAAAGTGAAATAAAGTAGTAAAAATGTCTAGCAAGTAATATGATATTTGCATCGGCTCAAGTGAATTCAAGAATGGCTTGTAAAAAAACTTAACACTGCTAATAAGTTCCAACACTCTAACCCTGTATATCATGAAGTCAAACATAACTTTAAAACTTGACAATCAGTGAAAATAGTAACGTGGTAAAAAGTGTAATAATAATGCTCAGAAATACAGTTCCAAACATACTATCATGTAAATTAACAGTAGGAGATCTGCTTTAGTAAGAAAACCATTCTTGTAGTTCTATCTGTCCAATAATAAGAAACTAAACATACATTTCTTTAAATTCTTACGTGAAAATTATATAACCAGCGTTTACTAGCCAATAAAGATGAAATTGTTTGGACGAGCCCTGTATTGCTATAAAAAACACCATCTCTAGATGCAATAAGTTAGTGATGAAATAGCGAATGCTTTTTCATCGATACGGACCGTTATCACCATCCTTCTTTCTTTTTTTCGTCATGACTAGTGACAACACCACGTCAACGATACTATCAACAATAGGCACAGTACTATGGTGTATTCAACTTATACCACAAATATACTTTCTTCATAAACACAAAAATGCTGAAGGATTTCCACCCTTATTTATGGCATTGTGGTGCATTTCCGGGTTATTCATGTGCATATATTTTGTTGTATCTGATTCATATATCCCAATGCAATTACAACCACATTTGTTTACAGTTTTGAGTTTTACTGCATGTATACAGGCAATGTATTACCCACCTAGTTCATTTAATTGGAAAAAAATCATCACTCTTGGTGGCACATTTTTTGTTTTGTGGATAGGGTTAGAAGTCGGATTTGTTATATGGTTACGACCTCTTTACTCAAGAGGTATACGTTGGCCAAACATAATATTTGGGATTTTATCTACAGTGTTCATTTGTGCTGGATTGCTCCCGCCTTACTGGGAACTATTGCATAGGAAGGGTAAAGTGGTAGGTATAAATTTTCTTTTTTTAGCAATTGATTCATCAGGGGCGGTATTCAGTATGGCTGCAATGTGTTTAGGGCAGTTTGATGTTTTGGGGATGATATTGTATGCTGTAATGATTGCATTAGAGTTAGGGTTGTTTATATCTCAAGGAGTATGGATGTTGAGGTTTGGAGAAACGAAAGAGGATGTAGAACAAATTGAAATCGATACGGGGTCTAAGTATACGAAATCCTAATAATAATTATTGTTTTCAGATTGGTCAGTATTTTGAAATTGAAAAAATAATAGTTTATCATGAATCACAGTAGATAAGGTAAGTCGTCATAAAACAATGTTTTTTGTAAGAACATATTACTGCCATAAGAAGTTTTTAAATAACTAAATCCAGTATTTTATTAAAAATTTGCATTAAGCTGTGAAATTAAAATTGGAAAAAGAAAACAGTTTAAAGATATCAAAATACTTGATACTTTGAGATTAAGGTACTTCGAAATTAAGATACACCAAATAAATCTTTAGGTGCTATCATCCACTTTAAACTAAAAATTTAATTACATGAGTTAAATAAGCTCTATATCATTCATTTATGTAACAATTTCCAAATAATTACTTGGGCACATACCGATTTCACCACGTTTGTTCTTTGCTTGCCACCAATTTCCATTTGTATTTTTAACTCTAAACACTTCACCTTTATTGAAAGACAATTCATTAACATCATCAGGATTAGCACTATATGTGTAGAGTGCACGTACAAGAATTGGATATGATTCCATATAACCCGTAACTGATGAAATACCCGTAAAATTTGTACCTTCAAAATTATTATTAGCAAATGCATTATTAGTATTACCAGTATTATTAGTACCACTAGTATTATCAGTAATTCCGTTATTATTTATATCACTTTGTTTAAAAGCTGAATCATTAAATTCAGAATCTTCTTGCTGATGGTGTTGTAATTGTGTTGAAGATGAGTTCACGGGATTTTCAAAACCCGCCAATTCATGTGAATCTTCTAAACCACTGTATATATCATCATTATTGATATTATTATTATTTAAATTTGTTGTGGATTGGGTATTTCTATAGTTATAAGATGAAGACCTTTGGTTATTATTGGATAATGAAATTCTTTTGGATTCTACCTGTATTGGTCCACCATATTTGTTTATAAATTTAATAATTGGAGCATTTGGATCCGAACCTATATAAAATAACCATAGAAAGTTTGTTATACTTAATAAAATAAAACCGGTTCCAGCTGCAGATGAAGAAGAATCTGTAAAATAAACTAAATTATTTGTTGAATTTGAAGTGTAAACAAAAGCGATTGTCAAAACACACAATAAAAATGAACGATAGTAATATATTGAATTTAAAAAATATAATACAGGTATGAATATAACTATGATAAGCTCAAAAACTAAGCCCCACCAAGTAAATTTGGGAAAAAATTCAATTGTTTGTGATGATGCAATTGATCCAGCAAAAGCAATTATCCATGATATTATAGTAACTGAGATTGTAGCCACGATAATTACATTGAACGGTAGAGAGGATGCTGACATTTTATATATTGTGTATATGGTATATATAGCATATGATACATATATATGAGGTGTATATATGTTGTAATGCTGTGTTTAGTGTAGAACTACTGTGTATACTTTTAGACTTTCAGTATTTATTTGAACGTGTGTGATGCGTGTGCTATAACTTTAACCAAATTCCTTTACGTAAGGCACATGCGAAAACTCAGACAAAGGCGCGAAAAATCTGCATGCAAATTTTATAATTGTTTTCTTCAGATATGAGTAACGTCTTGTAGTTCTTGATACCGAAAGTATATAATCTAGATACGTATTAAACAATCCAAGTAGTAGATGTAATAAAATTGTAGAAAACAGTTAGTTCTATACACACACACACACACACACACATATATATATATATATATATCTAAGATATATACATGTATATGCTGTTTACAAGTGTATGTGATCTCACCCTCGATCGTCGACTGGCACACCTGTGTTCAGACGCGTCAATCGACTTTAATTCTGATAAACCTCAGAATATCACAATAGTTTGTTTTTCTTTTCTTCCTTTGTCTTTCTTTTCTTTTTTTTCTCGCTTTCTTTTCTTTTTTTTTCTCGTTTTTTTTCGCTTTTTTTCTCGTTTTTTTTCTCGCCACAGCCTTCATCGCGAAGTTTGGTTTTTCCATTGACGCCTTCCCCTTTTGTGCCAGTTGGCGCGAAAACCAGCGCAAACTGCCCCGGGCGGGGAATTGCCGCGCGCGGTATTGTTTCTTGGTTTTGTATTTTCATTGGTTGGGAAGCCAAGGCACGGCTGTGCATGGCGGCTGTGAAGGGCAATTGCCTGTTTGGGGCTCATCCCTATCAGCAGACTAGCGATTAGAACTTTTTGCCATCGGAGACTATTGAGTAATCGATACCCTTTTGTTTTCGTTTTGCAATGGTAAGACCTCTATTTTTTTCCCTTCTTACTATAAATATCCATCAGTCTGCCCTAAGCAGCAATTAAATTTCAAAACAAATACTGCTGCTTTCTTCTTGTTACCTTTCCTTTAACCCCCTTACCTCTTTTAAAGTTTGTTGTAGAATCTTTAAATTTATCTATTTTTCTCTTATTTTTTGTCTTTTTTCTTTACTAAATAATCAATTTGTATACTTTTTGCAACAACAATGAGTTCTGCAATTCCAAATTTTACCAATTTAACTTTAGATAACAACTTCTCTCAATCTTCATTTTCAAATCTTACAAAGGAAGATGTTGCTAATGGTTATGTTCATTCAAAATTTGAATCAAAAGATGATCAAATTAACTTGGTTATGGATGCATTAGATAAGAATGGTTTAATTCCTGAAAATTTTATTGAATCTGAAACCAATTTCTTTTACAATAACTTAGGTTTAAATGATACTTATTTTGCTTCTGAATCCGTCGCAAATATTGTTTCTAACATTTTAGCATTATATTCTTCAAAAATTAATGCTTCGATTAATTCTTCAAATGATATTCATTTTAAGAAAATTACCGATAATCATGCCGTTTATTTTCAATCAAGTACCGATTCTCAAATTGATTTTGAAAAGGAAATTGATGATTTATTCCTTGATTCAAAAGATTCGTATTACAGATTAGAGTCTTTCAATTCAATTTTATCAAATGGTCAATTGATTAAATGTCATTTTGTTTATAAATGTGAATATGACAACTTAGTTTCTTCTAACTTAATTGATTCAATTTCTGATAAAACTTTCTTAAAAATTTCAACCAATCATACTAAAATTTTGTACTCCGAAGTTTTGAATGAGTTAAAATCAACTGAAGGTCCTGTTGTTAAACATTACACATTAACTGAAACCGGCGAATTAAGAGTTATCATTGGTTACAGAAAAGGTTCTTCTCATAGATATAATTCTGCATTATCAACTTTAGCAAAATATTATAATTTAAATTTAAAAAGAAAGTATGTTGAAAACTTTTCAAACAATTATACAATTATTTCAATGTATTTAGAAACTAATCCGGAAATTGAATCAACTTTAACAACTTTACAATTAGCAAAAGATGCTTCTTTGTTATACTGTATTCCTGATAATATGTTTTATTCAAAGTTTGAACAAGGTATTTGGTCAATTCAAGAATGTATATATGCTCATTGTGGTGTCATTTTTGCAACTCATTTCTTAAATAGATCTGGTCCGGAATTCAAATCTTTAAAAGATTTATTATTGAACTCTTCAACTGTTACTCCAAAAACTGTTGAATTAGTTAGTAAAATTAAGGAAAGATTCAATTCAGAAACGTTTACTGAATCTTACATCATTGAAGCATTTGAATCAAACTCAACTATTATTCAACAATTATATAAAAATTTTGTTGATACTCATTATACTTCTTCTTCATTAACTAAAACATTATCTTATCAGAGAACTTCTGAAATTGAAGGTATTCAAAATGATGAACAATTTAACAAAAATGTTTCTGAGATTACAAATGATGGTTATTTAACTGTTTTAAAAGTCTTATATTCTTTCAACAAATCTATTCTAAAGACCAATTTCTTTATTACATCAAAAATTGCTTTATCTTTCAGATTAAATGCATCATTTTTACCAGAATCGGAATATCCAAATACACCATTTGGTATGTTCTTTGTTGTTGGTTCCGAATTTAGAGGTTTCCATATTAGATTTAGAGATGTTGCAAGAGGTGGTATTAGAATCGTTTTATCAAGAACTGAGGATTTCTATTTAAAAAATATGAGATCAATTTTTGACGAAAATTATAACTTAGCATCAACTCAACAAAAGAAGAATAAGGATATTCCAGAAGGTGGTTCAAAGGGTGTTATTTTAATTAATCCAGGTTCTGCTCAATTAAAACCAAAGGAATGTTTTGTTAAGTATATTGATTCCTTGTTAGATTTATTAATCTTAAATGATCCATCAAAGGAAAAAATTGTTGATTTATATAACAAACCTGAAATGTTATTTATGGGTCCGGATGAAAATACTGCTGGTTTTGTTGATTGGGCAACATTACATGCAAAGAAAAGAGGTGCAGCCTTTAAATTCCCATGGAAAGCTTTCTTTACTGGTAAATCTCCAACTATTGGTGGTATTCCTCATGACGAATATGGTATGACAACTTTATCAGTTAGAGCATTCACTGAAGGTGTTTACGAAAAACTGAATATTGATGATTGGTCAAAAGTTAATAAGTTACAAATGGGTGGTGGTGACGGTGATCTAGGTTCAAATGAAATTAAATTGTCCGGTACAGAAACATATGTTGGTCTTGTTGACGGTTTTGGTTGTATTGTCGATGAGGATGGTATTGATAAAAAAGAATTATTAAGATTAGCTGAGAACAGATTTGGCAATAATCATTTTGATAAATCTAAGTTAGGTCCTAGAGGTTACGCAGTTATGGTTGAAGATAAGGATGTGAAATTACCAAATGGTCAAACTATTCATTCAGGTATTCAATTTAGAAATCAATTCCATTTGAAACTTCAAGAAATTTATCCACCAAATTTTATTAACTTATGGACTCCATGTGGTGGTAGACCAAACTCAATTGACGTTTCAACCGTTAATACTTTATTAGATCCTAAAACTGGTAAATCATGTATTCCAATTATTATTGAAGGTGCTAATTTATTCATGACACAAGCTGCTAAATATATTTTGGAAGATGCCGGAGCAATCGTTTTAAAGGATGCATCAACAAATAAGGGTGGTGTTACATCGTCATCGTTAGAAGTCTTGGCTGCTTTATCATTTGATGATGAATCTTTCTCAAAAAATATGTGTATGGATGAAAAGACTAAAACCTTACCAGAGTTTTACAAATGCTATGTTAAAGAAGTACAATCCATCGTTATTAAAAATGCCAAAAATGAATTCAACATGTTATGGAAATTAAAACAGGATACTTCAAAAACATTTGCTGATCTATCTGATGAATTGTCTGTTGCTATTAATAAATTAGGTGATGAATTATCATCATCAAAAGAATTATGGGAAGATGATATCGAATTTAGAAATGTTGTTTTAAAGACTGCATTGCCAAGTTTATTATTGAAAGAGATTGGGTTAGATTCAATTTTAGAAAGAGTTCCAGAAGCTTACTTAAAGGCAATTTTTGCAACCAAACTAGCATCTGAATTTGTTTATACAAGAGGTATTGACCCAAATCCAGCTAAATTTTTAGAATTTGTCTCAAGTTTAAAAAAAGTTTAAGGTAATGATTGCATTGTTGCTATTAATCATATTTATTTATATTTGAACTTTGTTTGTTTTTTTCGCCTTCATCTTTATGAAATATAATACTTTATAAAATCATAAAATAAATTATCTGTTTGTTTTATTTTTCTAATTATTTAAGAGTTTCTTTAATCACATAAATACATTAGCACTACACGCAGCATACTGACTTTCAGTTACATCAAAAACTCCACGATAAAACCATAATTATCATAGTCATCAAAATCATCAACAATAACTATGTTATCATTTACTATTTATTGTTCCGTACGCTATTTGAAACATCTGCATCTCTTAATTTTTTCATTTCAAGCTCAACTCTACGATTAGCTTCTTCTTCAATCATATTTTGTTCAAAAATTCGTTCACTCATAGAATCAGCTAACCATGCAACACCTGCAGTTGTTATCCATATATATAACTTAACTTTCATTGATAATGCGTTATATCTTGCAAATAATGTCGGTTTACCAGGTTTAGGTGATGGTGGAGTTTGTACTTGTGGTTGTGTTTTATGACCTAGTCGTGGACGTGGCGGTTGTGGTTTGGGTATTGGCGAAACCATTTGTTTATTTATGAAAGTTGTTTGTGCCTTTGTGGTTTGTTTGGTTCCGTTAATAAAATATCGATTCAAGTATTAATCTGATTCATGTTGAAAAATCTACATGCTGAACATTTTAAGGCTGTGCGTGCTGTTTTATTTTTTTTGTGTATTATTTATTATTTATCATTACTTTTTAGTTTATAAAGATCTACTTAACTAACCTATCTGTATCTTTATGAGAGCCTAAATCTGATTCAGTTCTATCGTCATCATCATCATCATCATCATCATCATCATCATCACCAGCATCTTCTGTATCAGATTCAAGACGATGTTGATGTTGTTCACTAAAAATAACTTTATCTTCATTTTCTTCCTTTATCTTTGCATCTCGTATGATAGATTGGGATTTTTCATGTCCTGCTAATGCCGAACTACCTAAATCAAACTCCGATGAAGTGTCTATATTACTGGTTTTGAAATTATTCTTTGTATCATGTTGTAAAACATCATCGACAGGAAGGCGATTGTCTGTATCATAAGCAAAATTAAATTCATCATCATCATCATCGTCATCATCAAACTCAAACCTACTACTTTCATCATCATCAGGTCTAATTATATCGAATTCAAAATCTTCACGACGACGTGCACGTCCTGGTCTTTTACGATTTTTAATGATGTAAAATATTGCTGCAAATCCAATTATTAACAACGTAAAAAAGTACCAAAAATAATGATGCACATTATCTTCATTTTTATAACTTTCGTTTCCAGTATTTAGTTTATTCTCTCCTTCATCTGGGACCACCGTAGTTTCAATTGGTAAGGGTGATGCATTTTCAGTTGGTGGTTCTGTAACTGAAGTGTCTAGCGATTCAGTTATGATTGGTGTTGGTTCATCAGTTGGTTTTGTCTCTTCTGTTAACGGTACTGATTCTGTAATAATGACTGGTTGAAAAGTATCAAAAGTAACAGTCTCTTCGGTGGCAGTCTCTTCGGTGGCTGTCTCTTCGGTGGCAGTCGCTTCGGTGGCAGTTTCTTCGGTGGCAGTTTCTTCGGCAGAAGTTGTACTTATTTCTCCTTCCCCGGTAATATCATCTTGAAGGTTAATTTTACTATAATCTTCATCCATATCAAACCTTTTTGCAAGTTCGGGATTAATGCATTCACCAAATGCACGTAATTGCCAACCTTGAAAAATTAAGGAATTCCTGTCGTCGGCATTACGGACTTTCAAAGTCCACTTACCAACGGGATCTTCACCCCAATGTGCAACTGTTGAAAACGTCCACTTTCTAAAACCAAGCTTATCAGCATCTCTAAATCTTTTATTTGCAAGATTTGATTTAATTCCATTTGGTGAAACTAAATCAATTTCAACATCACCTCTTCTATCTGATTTGATATCAACAGTAATTGTAAGTTGCTCAATTTTTTCAAAGTTCGATTTTGTCAGAACATCTTCTGTAATTTCAAATGAATGCTCAATTTCTTTAACTTCATTGTTAACTTCTATATTAACGTCTTGATATTGTGCATAGTACCATGATTGGGGCTTTAATAGTTTCCAATTTTGAGCCATTAAAACCATCTTTTCAGCATCAATTTTGCCCCAACCATACATTGGAGAATAGCTACGATCAGGAATTGCAGATGCTTGCCATGATTCATGGTATGGATCAATTTCTGAAGCGCTTAAAACTGTTAAATATTGAACATCTCTCCAAGTTAGATTAGGATTGGCTTCTAATATTAAGGAGTAAATACCAGCAGCTAATGGAGCTGCAGCGGACGTACCACCATGTTGATCAGTACATTGGTCTTTTATATCAGTTGTATGAATATGTTCACCTGAACCTGAAGAATAGGTGGATACCATGACTGCGGTACAAGATTCAGAATAACCCGGATGTAAACCTTTATAATCAATTGCAGCAACAGTTAATGAATAAATACTATTTGTATATCCATCAAAATTACAAGTATCACCTCTATTACCACCATTACCACTCGCAAAAACATATAATGCACCCTTTCCCCCCCTACCATCTTGAACACCCTTTAGTATTGCCTTTTTAATTATTTTATCAGGCGCATCCATGGATTTACCATTATCGGGAGGACCCCACGAACATGAGTAAATATCATTAACGTCTAATCCATAAATCATCGCAGCTGCTTCTTCTTCTGCAGTAATTTCTGCACTTAATATACGAATACCCGAAACCTTCGAATCATATGCAACTCCAACACCACAATAAGCATTACCTTTCGAAGCAGCAATTTCAGCAGCACATCGTGTTCCATGATAATCGTTTGATAACATCGGTTTAGGATTTGGTCTATTATCATTATAATCCCAGGAACCTTCAGCACAATAATTATCCTTCAAATCACTCGATTCATAATCCAATCCATCATCGATTAATGCAGTCACCACACCTTTTCCTGTTATACCCATTCTCCAGACAGGTATAACATTTAAATCATTACCTGGAAATGCAGTATTTTTGATATGCCACTGTTGTTTAAAGATTGGATCATTTATTTGAAATTCTTGGGCCACATTATTTAATTCTTCAACTGTTGAATCTTGTTTAGCAATTGGAACCGGCGCACGTTTAACCAATTGTTTTTTAGGTAACATATGAATACCACTAACACTATTTTTACTCAAAGAATCAATAAACTGTTGATTTCTTTTCAGTAGATGTGTTGAATCTTCAGCTTTTATTAAATCATCAAGGTCTTGAAAATTTTTGAACGTTTCAATATCTGAATGATTTTTCAATAAACTAAAAACATGAAAATTGTCCAAAAAATGAATTTTATATTCATATTTCCAATCAGGATGTAAAGCAGTAACCTTTTGAATATAATCATTATCTTTAATTTCAATTGCAAAATAATCATTTTTTTCATAATCATTATTTAAATGATTTGTAGCTGAAGATATATCTCCAAAAATAAGACATAGTAAAACATTATATAGCCATGTCAACTTCATTTTGCAAAAATATCTTTTCTATTAAGTTTATTTAAAAAACGCTTGTACTTTTTTGTCTTTTTTTCTTTTTATGCAAGAGAGGAGAGTATGTATATTTTATCAATGATATTGCGACGAAATAATGTAAATTTTTTTTGTGGACAAAAGTGTCAAAAATCAACACAGGTATATATCCGATATGTATTTCAGGCGTTTTGCGTTAAAGTCGGACGTTTACGAAAAAGCAAACATGTTTCAAAACTGCAAACACCTGTCTGTAACAATAAAAGCTGAAAACTGGAAAATGAAAGCGAACCGGAGTGGTGACTTGATTTCTATTTTTTATTTTTTTTTTTTTTTATTCTGTCCTGTTAATTTTATAACGATATACCGATAGTTTTATTTTTTAACAATAGTTAATAATTTAGATAGTTTAATTATATATAAATAAGCTTCAAAGTGTGGAAATAAATTAAAGTTAAAAATATTACATATTTTCCGGGTGGTAAAACAATCAAGAAATTTCATGATTACAACCATCACATTTAATCAGAAATTTCAGATTGTCGAATACAATATAAAAAGCTTATAAATCATAAGTTGTTATTATACTTCAATAAATTCTAGTTGACTTTTTTTGCTTTACGACTTAGCTTTATTTATTATAATATTACAAAGCCAAGGCACCCATTGGATCATAAGGAGGTAATACAATTTGTTCCTTTGATTCTAAAATTGCAGCATCAATATCTAATGCTGATAGTTCGTCCTTTTCAATAACAACCTGATAAACATATTCTTCTAAATATTTTTGAGTCATCACATAATAACCATTAGTACCAGATTTTGTACCCCAACTGTTTTCAACTCTGTAACGAATTGGTTTACCAGTACTTTCATCAATGTGAACCCCGGTAATTAACATCGCATGGGTCATTAATGAATGTCCATATATAACACGTTCCTTTTTACTCAGCGTATTAACATCATATCCTAGTAGTTGATAATCCCACAGTTCAGTATCCATTATACCACGTTGCTTATCCATAAATTTCGGAGTATCACTACCAAAGAAAACAGGCTTATTATTTTTAATACGATTAACAATACCTTGTGATAACTTCACCATATCAACATTTAAGTAGGTGACTGGCTCACCGTTTGAAACGTTACCAAGTCTATCAACTTTAATAATTTTATTATATTCGTTTCTTGGATCATTTAATAGGGAAATATAATCTGGTGTGTTGAACTTTAACACTTCGGTTGAAAAATTGAGTGGAGTTGTCGTAATTAAGTTATACTTACCATCTTTATCATAAAATTCCCACGTAAATTCTTCATCTGGTTTTGGTGCATTACCTAAAAACATGGTTAATAAACGATAAATTTCTTTTTGCATTTCCTTCTTCGGTGTATTAATGTCTTTACCATCATTCAATAAATTCCGTAAAGTCATTGCAAATTCTCTTAACTTGAAGTTAATAATTCTATTCATGATTCTTGAATTTGTAGTATTGAAAGAATCAGGAAAAATTTGATCTGGAACATTACCATACTTATCAGCAATTTGGGTCATCATTGTGAACTGTCCACCATCTTCAACTGGATTTGTTAAAAACCATTGGACTAACCTTGAATCAACCGGTTCTTTGTAAGTATCAATGATTTGATCTAGGAAATAATTGGCTCTCTCCAATTTATCATAAAAGAATAGGTACGATGGGGATAATTCAATTTCCTTTAAGTTGTGATTTTTCATTGCACCAACACGTAACAAATTAGTTGCAGCAAATAACCAACACCTACCAGATGCCTTTTGATCCATAACTGGAGTACCTTCAATTTCGATTTTATGATTGAAAATATGTTTGTCAGCAATTTCACGTTCTCTGTTGATTAAAACATTATCAATATTTGCATGTTGTAAAATTGTACCACCAATTTGTGTTTTGATGTCAGTCTTGAAATCTGCAGTCCACTCTTTGAGGGCATCAATGTCTATTGAAGAAGTCATCGTTAAAAAAAGAACCGTTACACTACCTGCTACGTATAACTTCAGGAGAATCGTGCTGTAAATTGCCAAATTTGTTTCCCAGGGCGATCGCCAACCCAATCTCCGACCAAATCGAGCGACGCGTCCCACAATCATGTATAAGTTCTTTTGATGTCCAACTTTGAATTTTAACTGATTAGAGAACTCATATTTCCTACATCTATTGAAAAGCTGTTTAACCGTGTATGAGGATACCTCCTACACGTTTTATAATTTATAAAGTTTAACTAAAACCAAAATAATTCGCCATTTGCAAACCAATTGATGTTTGCATCAATCTTAGAATTTGTATGAGTTCTCAATGCACTAACTGATGTATTTTCTAGAGTGGTTCAACTGGTAAATATAAGTCAGAAAGGCACACTATAGGTGTTCTGAATTCGCATACGTAAAAAGAAAAGCTGATTCGACAGCTAATGCATAATCTGTGGAGTTTAAAGAAACACTAACAATTGGGATTCATACCAATAAAAAAATATCTATAGTGGGTTGAAAAAAACCTAGGATGGTGGAGATGTATGTTTCAAATGCTGAACACTTAACCATTCAATATTATGAAACATTTTGTCGTTGCTTTTTTAAGAAATGGGTGAATAATCGGTTACTTAACTTGTTCTATATGGTTATACTTTGTTTTATACAATATATTGTTTATTCTGCAGGTTCAGAAACGTCGACAAATGATTCATGACTATCAACAGTGAGGGTAGATCCAAGAGCAGGTTCTACAACATCGGGGTCTGCTTGTGATTGTTGTTGTTGCTGCTGTTGTTGTTGTTGTAACAAACGTTCCTTGAACATAGCTTCACGTAGTTTCAATTCCTTTGCTTTACGTTCAAGTTCAGCAGCTCTTTTTGATAATTCAAGTGCACTTTGACGTTCAAGTTGTTCTAATTTGGCTTGTTTGCTACGTAAGTTTTCTTGTCTTAAAACATATGGTACAGTTTCACTAATTTTACGTAATTTCTTAGCATCCACTGTTGATTGTGGTACTTGGTAATGTCCCGAATGACTTGAAACTGATAATTGTGGTGAATGGATTGAACCTTCGGACATGTTTGGTACTGTAAATGTGGATTGTGAAGTATTAGACATATGTGAACCGATGCTTTCTCTTTTGATTGCCTTTGAAGTGTCATCATCAAGTACGTCACCGGTACCATCAACATTCACTTCATCATTTGTGACGTCACCTTCCTCAATTGTTAAGGATGATAAGTCATTCGTGATATTTGAACTTTTTGAAAGATTAAAATTTTTCATTGATTTAGAATTTGCAATTTCAGCTAAGTTTGACATCGAAGGTGGTTCACTTGGATTTATTGGGTAGTTATCAGAATCTGTGAAGTCATTTTTCAAGTCCGAAACACTGGATAACTTCTCAGTTCTATAAGTTTCATAAAGAAAATCATGTGTGATATCTTTCAATTCTTGTAATTGAGAACCTAACAAAACAGATTTCAAAATTGGGAAATCTGAATATTTTGTATCATTGATATCAATTACACCCCATGGATACTTTCTAATACGTGTCTTTTTATCACCAATAGTTGATTCAATGTCGGAAGTGATTATTGCAAATGGTTGTAACTTTGATAAGTATCTTGATTCTTCAATAATTTCTTCATCAGTTTCTAAATCATCATATTGAAATTGGAAAACTGGAATTTTATAATTCTCAATATCTTGTAAAACATTTGATTTGAAATTCTTTAATTCAGATTCTGTGAATGAATCTGCACGTCCAATGATTGGTATAATATTAACATATTTTGAGATTTTGAGCATTGTTTCAACATCTAGTTCCCTTAATCCATGACCTGTTGGTTCAAGAAAGTATAAGCAAACATGAACTCTTGTATCTTCAAATCTTGGATTTCTTCGAACCTTTGTTTCTTCAGCCAAAACAAAATCAAATTGTTGTTCTAAGAAACTACATATTTCACTAATACAAATTGAATTATCGAAATTGTCACCAAATCCTGGGGTATCAAGCACAGTTAACAAAATCTTTGTATCATCTTCATCAATTATTTCAACTGAAGTTTCAGTAATCGCAATACCTGGTTCTTGATTCGCAATGGATGGATCAAATTCACTTTCCATTTCAGATGCATTGATAGTTGATAAGTTGTTATAAGTGATAGTCTTTGGAATAGTTTTAGAATCATTAGTATTTGATTTATATTGGTATCTATGAGGTAGGATATTTTGATCTAATAAGGAGTTAACAAAAGTTGTCTTACCAGTTCCCTGGGCACCGGTAACAAGCAATGTAAACCTTATACCTCTTCTGTGTTCCTTCTTTCTAATGTATCCAGCCATGGTTGATATAACACGTGAATTGCAGAGAAAACAAGTGTTTTACCCCTTGAAGAAAAACACGTCTCCAGAGAAAAAATCAAAATCAAAACAACCAGGTTTTCCGATTTGAAAAAGACACGAGAAATGAAAACTGAAAAATGAGAAAAATCAAATTATAATTGATGAAATGAGAAAGTAGAAATTAGTTTTTAATTTCCCCATGAATTTTGTAATCTCCTGATCTATTGTTCTGGTATTGAATATCAACTATTTTTCTTTCCACAAAAAACCTACTACACTATTTACAAAAAACAACACAATGTCTTTAAAAACACTTTCGGCAAAAACTGCAGCAGCTTTGGATGTTTCCCTTATGTCCACAATAGGCTACAAACTTGAACAATTGATGGAATTGGCAGGATTATCAGTAGCACAAGCTATATATTCAGATTACAAACCTGGTGAATATCCAAATGTGGTGGTTCTTTGTGGTCCAGGAAATAACGGTGGTGATGGATTAGTTGCTGCAAGACATTTGAAATTATTTGGCTACCAAAATGTGTCTATTTATTGGCCAATTATTGGACATGAGCCTTTCTTTCAAAATTTGAAGAAACAATTAGAACTGTTTAACGTACCAATTATCAATGACGTTGAAAAACCAAATGACTTAGTTAATTTAAGCGGTGTTTTAAAAAATTCAAATTTAATTGTTGATGCAATGTTTGGATTTTCATTCAAACCACCATTACGTCAACCATTTAACCACATATTAAAAGAAATGTTGAATAAACAGCAATCATCGTCAACCAAAATCTTTGCAGTTGATGTACCATCTGGTTGGGATGTTGATAATGGTCCAAACATTGAATCCAATACAGAAAATTATATGCCTGATGCATTAATCAGTTTAACTGCTCCGAAGCCATGTAGTTTGAAATTAAATAAGAATGTTAATCATTATCTTGGCGGTAGATTTATTTCTCAAAGTCTTGCTAGTGATTGGGATTTCGATATTCCCAAGTATGAAGGTGTTAATCAGTTTGTCAAATTAAATTAGGTAAGATAATAAATGAATTGAGCTCTTATACAGGAAATGGCGTTATACAGTTGTGATGAAGTATTATAAAAAAATGAAATATAAAAAATAAAATATAAAAAATAAAACTAAATTGAAAAAATTTTAAAGAGATAAGTTAATATAAAAGGAAAAATTGGGCAAGTGGATAAAGTTTAAGATAATTGTGTATATTGTATTTAAAAACAATGGCTATGTAACAAATAAAGAGAATTGATTAAAATATTAAAAAAGACAAAGAATGATTGAAACGATGATGTATTAAAATGGGTATTGTGGCCCTAAGTAATTATTAAATCCATTATTTTGATTAATATTATTTAAATTAACATTGCTTAAATTTGTTGAATAGTTTAAAGCTGTTACTGAACTGGAATTATTATTAGCACTCAAATTATTATTAACTGATGGAATTGAGTTTCTTCTTTGAAAATTTGGTTGTTGTGAAGGTACTGTGGACTGTGAAGATGCGGAAGGTTGTGAAGAAACTGGAGTTGGAATCTGTTGTTGTGATGTTGATGACGTTGCCTGTTGTTGTTGTTGTTGGAGTTGATCGGTTGTGCTTCTTCTTTGTTGCCCTGGGCCTCTAACACCTAACGGATTCTTACTAAAACTTAATCTGATTCCACCTTTGTTATTATTATTTGCAATTTGTCTTGGTAATGTTCTACCATATAATTCTGCTAATGCTTTTGTTGCAAGTGTAACATCATCAAATTCCACAAAACACATCGGACCATGATGTGAAGAAACACCATTTGTTTGTTTTGTTCTAAATGATAATCTTTTAAACCCCGGTTGTAATCTAAATAAAACTCTTAATTCATTTTCTGTTGTATCTGGCGGTAAATTTCCAACATATAATGTGTTACATGGTGGATTTTGATCAGCAGGATTTGCAGGTGGTGGAACTCGTGCCAATAAAGATAAATCTGGGATCATTTGATTATTTGAAGATGAAGAATTTGAAGTTTGTGATGGTTGCTGATTATGTTGTTGTTGTTGTTGTTGTTGTTGTTGTTGTTGCTGTTGTTGTTGCTGCTGCTGCTGCTGCTGCTGCTGTTGATGTTGACTTAATAATTTATCATTTGTATTTGACCTTGATAAATTCGACAAGTTTTCTAATTGTTTACTAGTATGAGAATCATCTAAATGATTTGAATTTTGATTATATTGATTATTCATTGGAGAAGTCAAGTCATTA
Organism: Pichia scutulata; assembly: GCA_030560845.1. Lineage (NCBI taxonomy): Eukaryota > Fungi > Ascomycota > Pichiomycetes > Pichiales > Pichiaceae > Pichia > Pichia scutulata. The sequence continues at coordinate 305,086 of JAKTWB010000083.1, forward strand.
ATGTTGAAAAAATTAGAATTGGTTGGAGTTGTATGTGACCAGTCGTTTATTAATTGATTTGATAAATTCAAGTTCATTGAGTTGATTGAATTTAATAATAATGCATCAGGCCTAATTATTTTAGAATTGTTATTACTTGGAGTAGCCAACGGAGTAGAAGTATCGTTTGACCAGCCAGTTATATTACCATTTGATGTATTAATTATTGAAAGATGTGAGTTATCCTGTGGATGATTTAAAAATAATGAATCATTATTCAGAGTTGGAGAAGAAGGTGAAGATTTTTGTGTATTGAAAGGATTTGTAAAAAGATTATTTGATAGTGTAGGATTAGACACTGTATTATTGGTAGCACTATTATTTTGATGAATTAATTCACATTGAACTTTTGGGAATGCAATACCAAACAAATTTTTATCATTCAATAGTTGGTGAACCTGACTTGCAATTTTAGGAGAATAAAATTTAGAATAGATAATTGGATTATTATTTGTCGGTTCTTGAATGATATCAACAAAATTTACATCATTTAAGCAAAGCGAAAAAATTAAGAAGGCTTCTCTTAAAGTGATATCGTTTGGAACATTTTTAATTTTCAAAATTGAGTAATTATTGGAATAAGTTGAAGAATTTGGATTTGAACTAGAATTATTATTTGTAGTCTTAGTATTGTTGACGTTTGTGTTAATTGATAATCTAGTCAAAGAATTTTTCAAATCCTCAACTGAATTGTTAGATGCATATAAAGTCATGATAAGAGAATATGTTAACGTGAGTGTGAATGTCGATGTTGTTGTATGTGGTAATAATGAGTAAAGTTATATATGCTATTGAAATGTGAAATAAGATAAAGTATGTTTATAGATATGAAAATTGGAATAAAAATGGTATGATAAGATGGTAATTTGATAATATGATAAGATAGTGTAAGTTAATGAAACAGGAGACTAATATACAGGAAAAGTGTGTGGTGATGGATGAGAAAGAGAGTGAACCCAGTAGAGATGGGTATCTTTGCTGGAAGGTAAATGGAGTTGACGTTAAAAAAGGAAGTGAAAAAAAACGTGTTAGAAACAAGCAACAAACAACACGGTAAGCAACGTACAAATTAGTAGTGGCAAAACTGCTACAAGTGGCTGGTGAAGATTCCAAAACCCACTTCCGTGCACCAAAAAAACAAAAAAGTTGGTCGATCGACGCAAACCTTGAAAGTGCCCCTTTTTAATTTTTAGCTTTTTCTTCTTGCATAAATACTGCTTTTGTGATGTTTTCTTGTGATCTGCTTTTTATCCTTTAGCTAAATTATTCTTCACACTTTTTTTCAAGTTTTTAATCACCATTTTCAATGTCTGACACCAAAAAACACGCTAGAAAACACTACTCCAGATTTAAAAAACAAAAGCCGCTTAGGAAATCTTCTATTCACACGCCAAACCCTGTTTTAGAAGTTGATACTAGAGAGCACATATCTATTTCTAATGATTCATTAATATCTTTCTGTGCACCCTTCAATATTCCAGATAACACCAAAGATATTGTTTACAATATCTCTGAAAACCGTTACGGAGCTGATGTTGACCTTTCTATTATTTATGGTTCTTTAGATAAGAATAGCAAAGTAACAAAAATTGATGAGCCACCTTCAATTGACTATAAGGCTCAGAACAAAAACACACATTTAATGACACTATTTAACACTTTGTCGCTCATTGATGAGCCTTTAGACGTCAACAAGGAACCAGTACCACTAATGGAGGTTCCAATTTATGTCCAACCCAACAATTCTGATAATGATGATTCAGAATCTGATATTGATTCAGAAATTGATATTGTCGACGTTGTCGATATTAATTTTATTTCCAATTCTATTTTTTCCGCAAATAAGAAAACTGGGTTTTCAAATAGTGATGAAAAGAATAATACTGTTTTTGATGAACCGTTTATTCATTCTCCCTATCCAATCACTCCATTTAGATTGGATAATTTTTAACTACTACGAGCTTGATTTTTTTTTATCTTTTTGCTACCGGCATCATATCTACTTTTCTAACGCCTATGCTTCACGTCTTCTATTTTCAATCGTATACATTTCATACCGTTTTATTTTTAATAATCATACCTTATTTTACTTCTTTACTTTTACTTTCGTATAATTTATAATTATAACTTAACAATAAATTATAAATCGCATATTTACTTGATCATACGTATAACCCTGATCATCTCATTTTCTTCATCTTTACTTTCAACTAGCATTCGAACACCTACCAACCATTCAGACTTATGTAAATCAACTATATTCCAACGCTCTTTACAATTTGGATTCAATATTTTAAAAATAGCAAAAATCACATCATCTTTTAAAGTTTTCAAATTTTTCGTTAAGTTTTCGAAATTGCTTAAACTTCTTAACATATCAAATCCAGTTTTCATTGAATTCAGTCTTTTCAATTCATACTGCTCATTATACTTCTTAAATTCTAAATCTTCAACTGACGAAAATTTCCAAGCTTTATTTAAAAATTTCATTTGATAGTATAATGTACCTAAGGACCAGATGTCAATTGATTTTAGAACTGTAGAAACCTCATCAATGTCTTTACAATCCGTAATTAATTTACCAAGTTTCTTATTCACCACTTCTGGTGATTTGAACGATGTTGTACCCCTATATAAAAAATTATCATCATTTATAGGATAATCATTAAATCGTGACATATCAATTGCATACCCAAAATCACTAAATTTCAGTATTCCAAAATTATCAACAATTATATTTTCAGGTTTTATGTCTCTATGAATAATGTTTTGTGAATGTAAATACTTTAAACCTTGAACTAACTGCATAAATATGAAATCTTTGAATATTGGACTTATGTTTATATTTCTTTTACGTATAGTTGTAATTAACTTCAATAAATCAGAATTTGCATAATAATCTAACACTATACAAACAGTAATAGGTTTGATGTTTTGTTCAACCGATTGCTCTACGTCGTCTTCAGTACTTTCAATACTGTCTAAATCATCTAATAAATTTGCATCTGTTGTTGATTCTTTCTGATCAAGTTGTGAATATCTGAAAAGTCCATGTACAGGGGTAACATATTTAGATTTTAATTTATTTAGTACAAGGTACTCATTTAATGTGTCAAATGTATACAGTGGTCTCACGGATGTTTCATTATCATCACTGGTGTCATCATTATTTAGCGCCTTATTATTTAATTTTGTTGTTGATGATAATTGTTTGGAGACAGTCATTGAAGCAGGTGTGTGAAATGTTGATGAAGAAACAGAAGTTGGTGATTTTAGATTCAAATTATTCATACTGTTATTCAAATGATTGTTGTTATTTGAAGTGCCATTATTCAAATTATTATTGATTGAAGGCTTCCTTTTAATTTGATTAACTGAGCTAGATTTAGTCATACCAAACGAATGAGCTGGCAAGGTTATTGGAATTGGAGATGTAGCAGGTGATGAGGAACATCCAGATAAAGTGGATGATGATTGTGAATTTGTTCTTGACATAGTTTTATTCAATAATGTTGTTGTATTATATGATTCAGTTGTTTTAAATGCTTTAATAATATATGTTCTTCTGCTTGATTTAGTCTTTGCCTTTAAAATTGATCCACTTGAACCTTCATCTAATTTAACTATTGTATCAGGTTTGACCAGTTCACATAACTCGGGAACTTTCAGGTTATTTAACTTGAATGGATCATTAGACTTACAAACGGATTCTATTTCCTCATTGTTTGATAAAAGCTGGCTAAAGGGTTGTAAATCGACATCAGTGTCTGTAGATTCTGATACCGACGAATTATTGACACTAAAATATGAACTTGTTGAAGTTGTGGTCTGCGCCGAAGAAACGGAAGTTGTTCTGTTTCTTGCTTTTAACGTAGATTGAAATGATAACGTCATTGTTAGAGATGCATGCTCTTTAAACACTATATTTCAGACTAATTGTTTGTAATAAGTCTTGTCGTTCTGTCTGGGATATCAACTTAAATCAGTTGCTGTTTCTTCCGTTTTGAAAGTCATCATCACCTGGTGGGGAGTTTAGCGATTCCTGGGAGAAAAAAAGAAAAACAACAGCAGGCCTAGAAAAACACTGGGAAAAAACTCATTTTCTACCACGAAACCAACATTTTTCCCATGAAAAATAGGATTGCTGGAAGTGCAACATGATTATTAAACATTAAAGACAACTTGAAGGTCTTGATTATTTGTTTGTTTGTTTATGAGTTTTTATTTAAATAGGTATATACGAAAATGGAAGAGTCTATAAGCATGACCAACACAACGTTGAATGTTACTTCAACGATATCCCCCATATTAAATACAACATCCATAATCAACAATAAAGACCAATCTGCTTTGATTAAGATAATTGATTCTTTAATAGATGCTGTTGTAGAACAGTCAAATGAATCTGATGAAAGACAAAAAACTTTTTTATCATATTGGATGTCTCCTTATGCGATGATGTGTATGATAACTGCAGTTATAATGAATAGAGTTGTTATATTTGCATCAAGCCGAAATAGGAGAAGACTACCTTATTTATCAAACTTAATATTAAGATTATTTGCAATTTACTTATTGTTTCAAGGTAGTTATGGGATTTTTGTAAGTTTGAAAGCCTACTCAGCAAGTCCTATTGTTCAATATTTGTTGAAATCAAGTTATTTCACTTTTCATAAAGATACATTCAATCAAGTCAAATTTTTATCACTTCCATTTGGTAAAACCTTTTACGATGATCCAGAAACAGCAATAGCTGGTCCAACTACTTCAATTTTAAGAAATTTTCATTTATCTTTATGTATAAGTCAAATATTAGACACGTTCATAAGTGTTGCATCCGGTTCTAAACCTTCAATGGAGACAGGTATAACATTATTTGAGTATTCATTGGCATTTCAAGAAGCTCAATCAGACACCAAACTATCAATTGAAATGTTAATAATTTCATTAATTGCATTATCAAATCAAGTTAATATTCACGTACTAGGATTATTCAATTTATCAAACTACAAATTAATCACGTCTTCAGTCATTGGAATGTTTACATTATTTTTTTATGGATATAACTTATTCAACTCGAATTTATTAAATTTACCATTCACGATAATAATTGGTTATTTCCCCCATTTCTGTGTTTTATTAATTATTTTGTTGAGTGAAATTATATTTGTTCTTTCAGGTTTATTCAAATTTTCATTCGATGATTTATCCATGTCGAGTTTACTAAAAAACTGGAACAGTGTTAATATATCATTAAATGATGATTTTTATACTGCTTTAATAAATTTTGGTGAGTTTGTTATAAATATTTCAATTAATCAATGTTATGTTCAAGATACTTCCAATATTTTGTTACCTAAGGATAACTACATTAACCAAAAGTTAAATAGTGTAAAGTTAAACATTAATCCTTACGGTAATAAGTTAACTAATAATCCTGAGTTGCAAACGGTTTTGAATGATCAATTTAGAAAGGATAAAAATGGTAAATTAATATTGCGGGGTAAAAAACCTATCATTTTGTTGAAAAGATTGAAAATGCTAAATAGTGTTATTTTTAAACTTTTCAAACTTCTTAAATTAAAAGCATTAAATATTATTAAACGATCAAAATTAAAGCTTAATTGTGATGAAAAAATTGATACGGATAACAATAATAATAGCGATAATGATAACTATACGGATAATGAGAAAAAATCAACAATTGAGTCAAACTTTAAAAAGTACCACATCTTAAAAAATGAAAGTGGTAATACAATAATTTATAAATTAAATGATGACGGCAACAAAGATGATGATGATTATGATAATGATGATGATGATAATGATGATAATAATAACGAAGAGAACGATAATAACATTAATGATACCTTAATTAATGTTGATGATATAGATTTTGACCAGTTGAATGAATTATATTCACAACTTATATTAAATGCAGATTTATTGGACAACGATAAATCTGATGATTATGTTCAACAAACTGAAGAATCAGATAATGGCGATGAACACACTAGCGATAATGATGATGGTGATTATACTGACGATGAACTTAATACTAACGAATTAGCATGTGCCCCATTAATGAATGAATTAGTTACGTTAGATGACTTGCAACATTTACTTATTCCAAAATCTCAATCTGATGTCAGAGAGAATCAAATTATGAGTTATCATTTAAAACATCTAAATGATCCATCATCTAAACTTACACGGTCCAATTTTAATAAATATTATACAGATGATCTCAAACTTCTTGATTTACTTATTGAAAAAAATCAACTAGTAACACCAACATTTAATACAAGCAACATACATGAGTTAGAATCGGATGACCTAGGTATTTGCGTCATTTGTCATGAAAATTCCCGGCAGATCATTCTCTGGCCATGTAAATGCCTGGCCATTTGTGAGCAATGCCGAGTATCTCTATTTGTTCGTGAGTTTGTCACCTGTGTTTGCTGTCGTCGTCACGTGGAGGGATACAGCAAAGTGTACGTACCATAGATAGCATTTGTAACGGTTACGCGGCCCCGTGTCTATTCGAGATTCCTCGGTGTGACAAATTCCACTTATAGGTGAAATCGCGAGTTGAACCTCGATTTTTTATATTTCGCATTTTTGCATTTTTTTAATTTTTTCTTGTGCTGCTTTTGTTTACCTTTTCCCAAACAGTGCGAAACGCAAAAATGAAATGGGAAAAAATCAAACAGAGCATGTTTTGGTTTTGTGAAACATATCCAAGTGGTTGTTGTTGATCCGTGTTTCTGTCCTTCTCTAGTTGTTCCTCGTTGTGTTAAGCATATTGAACAAGCTTCTGAACGTTTTTTATAGTCTTTCTCGTTTTCATTTCATTAACACAGCTCAATTTTTCATACTTTCATCCTTATTATTATTATTATTATTATATTATTTCATATTATTCAAAAACTTGTGAACAATTATGAGAGAAATTGTATGTATACCGTCAAGCATTGTCCCATTTTGATTCTTAATGATGGTTTCATATGTTTTTTGAATTTAAGTCAAGGTAAAGTTTTACGAGTTTGTCACTATTGTTTCTGAAAATCACGTTTATTATCAAAGAAATCTGTGGCAAATTCAGAAAATATAGTAACCTTAAATTCACATTGCATTTTAATGCCTATATTTGCTTTCACTTTGATAAAATACTAACACTACTTTTTTCATTTACTTCTTTTACTTCAGATCCATTTATCCACAGGTCAATGTGGTAATCAAGTTGGTGCCGCATTTTGGGAAACCATTTGTGATGAACACGGTTTAGATCCAAATGGTAACTATCATGGTACAAACGAATTACAAAAAGCAAGATTAAATGTTTATTTCAATGAAGCAGCAAGTGGTAAATATGTTCCAAGAGCTGTGTTGGTTGATTTAGAGCCTGCAACTATTGAAAATGTTAAATCTTCACAATTTGGTAATTTATTTAGACCTGACAATTTTATTTTTGGACAATCTTCTGCTGGTAATAATTGGGCTAAGGGTCATTATACTGAAGGTGCAGAATTAGTTGATTCTGTTTTAGACGTTGTCAGAAGAGAAGCTGAAGGTTGTGACTCTTTACAAGGTTTCCAAATTACACATTCCTTGGGTGGTGGTACAGGTTCTGGTATGGGTACATTATTAATTTCAAAGATTAGAGAAGAATTTCCTGATAGAATGATGGCAACATTTTCAGTTATGCCATCTCCAAAAGTGTCCGATACCGTTGTGGAACCTTATAATGCAACATTGTCCGTTCACCAATTAGTTGAAAATGCTGATGAAACTTTCTGTATTGATAATGAAGCTTTATTCAATATTTGTGTTAACACATTAAAGATTAATCAACCGTCATATAATCATTTAAATCGTTTGGTTTCCTCTGTCATGTCAGGTGTTACTACTTCTTTGAGGTTCCCCGGTCAATTAAATTCAGATTTAAGAAAATTAGCTGTTAATTTAGTTCCTTTTCCAAGACTTCATTTTTTTATGGTTAGTTATGCTCCATTAACTGCAGAAGGTTCACAATCCTTTAGATCTTTAACAGTTCCTGAACTAACTCAACAAATGTTTGATCCAAGGAACATGATGGCTGCTTCAGATCCAAGAAAGGGCAGATATTTGACTGCTGCTGCATTCTTTAGAGGTAATGTATCAGTTAAAGAAGTTGAAGATGAAATGCATAAAGTTCAAGTTAAAAACCAAGATTACTTTGTTGAATGGATTCCAAATAACGTTCAATCTTCAGTTTGTTCAGTTCCTCCTAGTGGCTTGGATATGGCTGCAACTTTTATTGGTAATTCTACTTCAATTCAAGAATTGTTCAGAAGAGTTGGTGGCCAGTTTAGTGCTATGTTTAAGAGAAAGGCTTTCTTACACTGGTACCTTTCTGAAGGTATGGAAGAAATGGAGTTTACTGAGGCTGAATCAAATATGAATGATTTAGTTAGTGAGTATCAACAATATGAAGAAGCCAGTTCATTAGATGATGATCTTGATTTTGATGAGCATGGTGATCAAGATGAATTATAAATCAACGATTAATATCAAAAAGAAATTCAAACATAAGTTAGATTTTTCAAAATGTCATTTCTTACTATTAAAACGAAATTTTCCCTTTTTTTTTTACATATTTTTTCTTAATTTATCTATCCCCTCTTTTTTACTATCTTTTTACTTAATTTTTGATGATCTTCGGGTTCTTACACAAGTTAATAGTTTGATTCCTCCCATAAGTTCCTTTTTATTTCTTTTCTGGCTTTCTTTTGTGATGTGTTCTGGTGTTTTTAGAGCTATTTATATTTATTTTTGAATCCAGTTCAAATCCTTTCATCCTTTATCCAAATATTTAATTGTCAGATTTTTTTATCGCTATATTAGTATGGTATTATTGTTGTATCTTTATAATTTAATATATATTTTTAAACTCAAGTGTGAAATTTGAAATTTTTGAAACTACAACCTAAAACATCATGTTTTTTAAATTTCGATCCGCAATCACAAAAATGCACGTAAATAATAAATCAGTAAAATTATTACCACTATCCTGAGTATATTTCACTTTTAGAAATTTTTCTAAGATAAAAAACCAGTCTATTTGTTGAACAATGCATTGGCCTACCTCAATAGGTCAAATTCAAAGACTACCAGAAATTGAACCGTTAGAAGATACAACAGAACATAAATATAAACCAAATCCACATGATGATGAAATACTTGATATACTAGCAAATTATTCAAATGGATTACCATATGTTATAATTACATATAGGTCAATTTATTTATTTGACTGGACGCATAAAGCTCCAGTTAATTTACATATTCGATCAGATGAATCAGTTGAAAAATTTGGATCAAATAAATCAATTAAATTATCAACAAATCAACAAACTTTTGCAATCAAAACTGATAAAAATGTCATACTTGTTTATACCATTAAATATGGTGGTAGCAATAGTGAATTGTTAACTGTATATTTGAAATCAGATCATATTATTCAGAATGGGTTTCCATTGACTAGCTATAAAATGAATTCTTTAATGTATGGCGGGATTAATTCAAAGTTTGATGTTAATAATAATATTGAAAATCAAGGTATTGTTAAAAATTTAATTAGTAGTATAATTGGATTAGATGGATCCGAACTTCCAATTGTTGATTTAGGTTTAAGATTAAAATTAATTCTTAATATTGCAAGCCCCGTTGTTGAATATTCATTTATCAACAACATGGAATTATTATTAATTAATACCCAGCCACACGCTTTTCAAATTATTCAATTATCAAATAGTAGTTTTAAATCTAATAATAATGTGGATGCATTGAGTGAAAAGAAAGATGTAAACTTCATACTAGCTGATGAATTAAGTTGGTTTACTGATCCAGAAATTAATAATCAAAGTGAAATTAAAGGTATGAATTATAATTTTGATTTGGATTGCTTTTTATGGAATAACGAGCAAGGAGATATTTTATTGATTAAAAGAGTGGAAACTTCTGGAAAAACTTTCGATCTTACAGCATCAGTTGTTTATAAGTGTCCCAAAAATTTAAAGTTTAAAGCAATTAAATCATTGATTAATCATTTCAAGAATACTTGTTATGTTTTGTTAGATAATGGTACACTATTAATTTATAAGTTAATGGATGATTTGACTTGTAAATTATTGAAGACTATAGAACCGTGCCTACCATCTAAGATTGCAAAAGATTTATATTTACATCCGTTCGGAGATTCAATTATTGTTTTATATTCAAACGGTTGGAATATTTATTCAGTTTTGGGTAACTTAAACTTTTCAACATTTGAATATGATCAACTAAAAATTTCAAATGTCAAGAAGATTCAATATTTAAGTTCATTAGAAATTATATTAATTAATAATGAAAATAATATTATTTCAATTGATTTAACAGTTTGTAATACGGGTGAAGGCTTCAACTCGTTGTCAATGAAACGTCCACTTTTATATGACTTTAACAAAATTTTAATTTTCAAAGCTTATGAAAAAAAGTTAGTTGAGCATCATCATTATAATTATAATATTAATGATGTAACAAACAAAGAAACTGATGTGTGGCTTACTGAAATGATACCATTGTCTTTTAGAATGAATAATAATATTATAAGATCATGTTCTATTAGTGATGATGGTGATAATATTTGCATTGTTGGAAATTTCGATGTCATAATTTTCAACGTTTTGAGGAAACAATGGAAATTTTTAGAGATCAATAAAGATACTGCAAATTTTGAAAAAGATGAATCAAGAGTTAAAAAATGTTTGTGGTGGAAAAATTATTTGGTTTTAGGGTTGTCAAATAATAGTAAGGATGTTAAAGGTTCAGAAATTGTCGTTTTTTCTGAAAGAATTTTAGAAATTGCGGAATCATTTAGTTTAGATTTTATTGTTTGGAACTTCAGCTTTAACGATACGCCATATGAAGAAGTTTTTATTAACTTCAACATTGACTTATATAATGATATTTTATTTGCAGTTACAGATAAACTTAACTGCTATTCATGGAATTTAAAAAGGACAACTAGCTTTGTGGATAAAGTTAATGGAGATTATGAATACAAACTAATGAATGACGAATCAATGAAATCGTATAAATCATCAATTACGTTAGAAAAATCAACAGTTTATCAATTAAAATCGTGTTTCAAAGAAAATGATGAATCAATCATTTTGAATTATAGCACAATACTGAAGATTTCAGACACTGATATTTTGTTCCTTTCTAATACTGACTTATATTATATCAAAAAAGAAAAAATTTCAGAAAACTATACATTTTCTTATGTTACTTATTTAATAAGTAATTCGGTTGAATATATCTATAAATTGAATAATTCATTGATATGTCTATTTGATGGTTCACAACTGATTCATTATAATCTTAACGATGATTCAAATCTACTAAACTTAAAACCAATTGAAATCAATATTGGTAATGATATATCTAAATCTGGAAATGATTATACTGTGAGATATACAGGAGTTTGTCCATATCCAATTACAACCATATCAAATCAAAATGTCATGTTTGGAATTGAAATTGAATGTTTTAATAAATTGAAGTTAAAATTAGAAACAAATAGAAAAAACTATCTAACAGATTTAGTTAATCACTATATTTTATCAAACATTTCAGTCAAAAATGATGGATATGATTCAAATGCAATGAACATAACAACAGTTTATGGTAAATTTTCGAAATTTAAAAACTTTAAATTTGTTTTAGAAAAGTTAATGGTCGATTACTTACAAAACTGTTATGAAGATAAAGAATTTGACAAAGAAGATGAATATTTTATTAGACTATATTCATTAATTAATTTGACTGGTAGTTCATACGAGATTATTTTGAACTGCCTGAAGAAAACCGAAACGCATTTCTGGCCGATTTTCTTTGTAAAAGCCAAAGAAAATCCAAGATATATTGTTAATAGACTGTTCACTGAAAGTGACAATCAAAAGTTAACAGCACACTTCTTCATCATCATGTTAAACTATGAAAAATTTGACAATAAAAGTAAAGATAGATACAAGAATAAAAAAAAGAAAAAGTCCACAGTGTCATCAATTAGTAATAGCGATCAAGATATAATTATTAATATACTGAAGAAACTAATTGTTTCAAAAGATTTTGAGACATCGTTTGAATTGGTTAGATTTTTGAAAATTGTTGACGAAGAAATGACACATAATTGTTTAGAAAAGATGAAAACTTATCTGAAAAATGAATCATAAACAATAGGTAGATATTATGTATTTAAATAAATAATTTATTAATGACTAAAAAACAATAAAAAAATAAATAATATAATATAATAAAGTTCAACTAATAAACATAGTAGGTAAAGTCGTAATTTGTAGAATGGAAATGATATGAGGTGAATATATGAAAAATGAAAGGATTTAATTTGCACCCTTTAAGAACTTTTGAACGAAAGAGTTATTAGTAGTCGAACTGTAGTGTTCGAAATCTTCGAAATATTTGAGAACATGACATTGTTGTTTCCAGAAATTTGTTAACTCTTGGAATTCCATTGCGGCCTTCATATAAATGACATTTTGAATAGCTAAATCATGAACAAATCTATGTCTTTCAAATTCTTGTCTAACTTTTGTTTTTACTTGGTATGCTGGAATATCTAAATCATAACTGTTAACAAATTCTCTAGAATGTCTTAAGTATCTTCTGTATAAGTTCAACACACGGATTCTAAGATCAGCATGTGTGACTGAAAATCTAGCTGCTTCTGAGAATGCTGTAGGAGTGGTCATTGTGAAAGGTTTGCTAATTAATATGGAAATTTAATCAAATCAAAACCATCACTATTGTTTTTTCATTCATGTTGTTAATTGCACTTTTGAATTCCCCTCAGTGATTGAAAGTCTCATTGGAGTTTTGAACTTTGTTTTGTGTACGGGTTTTTTTCAAAAAAAAAACACAGCGTCGATCGACCGTTTGCGACAATAGTGGTTGTTGTGGGCGTGATGTGAATTACAAGTAACTTATTCTATCTTTAGAAGACCATCAGATAACATTCGGTTTAGTTGTGCATCAAGCTTTTCGTTGATCATGAACTGTTCAAAATACACCACACCATCAATATTTACGTTCTCATTAGGTCTTAATCTTGCTTTTGGGATTTTTTTGTCTTACATTCCACAATTCGTCAAAATCTTTAAAAGAAGGACCAGTGAAGGCCTATCTCCAGATTTCCTTTTTTTGGGCTGTTTATCTGCATTTTCAGCATTGACAAACATTTTCATAGTCACTATACCCGCCCGTGATTGCTGTTATGGGGGGAGTTTATCTTTTTATCAATGTAGTAATTCATTGATAGGTTTTTCTCAGATTTTCTTGCAGGCATTTGCCTCAATTTCAATATTTTCATTATGCATATTGGTAACTAGAAATTCAATCAGGGAATCACTGAACGATTATAGAAAATTGAAAGTTAATTACTATATATTTTTATTGTATGTGGTGGCGAACATAATATTTGTTTCTTATCTTAGGCTTAGAAATGATGAACATAAGACAGATTCATTGTTGTTATTCGCCGATTTCAGTGGGATATTCTCAACTATTTTATCAATTATTCAATACTTACCACAATTTATGACAACCTATAAGGTGAAACATGCAGGTACTTTATCCATTCCAACAATGTGTCTACAAACGCCGGGAGGGTATATCTGGTCCTTTAGTTTATTTAAACAACCTGGCTCACAATGGAGTTCTTGGTTACCTTATTTTGCGGCTGCAAACCTACAACTAATTTTGCTTTCAATGTGTTTGTATTATAATTGGAAATATCCAACCAAGCTAACAGAAGCAAATGCTGAACTAAGAATCGCCGAAGAAAATTATAGAAACTTTACACATCACCAATCTCAAGAATCAGTTGATGAAACCACGCCATTATCACCTTGATTCCCACATATCTTTATACCTTTTTTGATTGATTTTTTCGTTTATGTATAGTTATTATAAGGTTAGTCAAAAAAAAAAAAAACATATTTATATAAATAATAAAGTGTTTAAAAGATCGACAGAGCAGTTTAAAGGAAATATACAGAATTTAAGTTGTAAAACGCATAAAAAAACATAAATTACAAAATTCATTGAATTAAGTTAAACAGAAATCGTCTTCCATATATTTAAGCCATCGGTACCTGTGCTCACTAACGTACCAGGTAATTGTTTGTGCCATCTAACATCCTTGACATCCTTTTGCCAGTGAACAAATAATAACTGTGGTGGAATATCATTTAATTCTCTGATATCTTTTCTTTGTTGTGCAATTTCTTCATCATCTGCTTCAACTGCTAAATCCCATAAGGTTACAGTGTTATCCTCTGATGAAACTGCAACAATTGATTCATCTAGCGGATTGAATGCAATTGATGTTATTGGGGATTTGTGGAAGTCATATGAAACAACTGGTGACGGTTGTGAATTTGGTTGGAAATTTCTTAAATCCCAAACACCCCAACTACCATCATCATGGCCTGATGCTAATAAATAATCAATTTTATCACACCATGAAATGACATTAACATCACTCTGCGATGCAACAACACTTAACGCTGGCTTGTGTTTTTTAGATCTTGTATCCCATATTCTAACATAACCATCAACACTTGCAGTTGCAAAAACAGTCTTCTCTGATTTTGACCACTGAATATCTTCAATTGATGAATCATTAACTTGGTAGGCAGTACGATCAGTGGTCCATTTACTATTAGTTTTTTGTGTATAATATATTCTACCTGTAACATCACCTGAAAGTAAGGAACCATCTTCAACAGATGACCAATCAAGACCATAACCTTCAACATTACCATGGTTTTTAATAATATGGGTTGGTCTTTTACTTTGTTTTGGAATAACATAACCGGGTGTATCAAAAGCTTTAAATTGAGAGGAAATATCAAATAAATAAACTTCTCCATTTTCTGACATGGTGGCGGTTAAATATTCATTTGTCTGTGAAGCCCATGGGTTAACTCTGATTCTATTTGTTGTATGCTTTAATGGAATAGTTTCACTTTCTAAAATTGGATCAAATTGCTCTTGTTCATCTTCGTCTTCATCGTCTTCATCTTCTTCATCTTCTGCTTTTGCAAGGGTTTTTGATAAAGAAGATAATTTCATAATAATCATTTCATTATCCTTTGATTTTTGTGCTTGTGTTGCGGTCGCAATATACATTTTTGCTGGATAACTTCTTCTTTCATCACCATATCTATCAGGTAATACATCTAATGTAAGACATGGCCATGGCATGTGGACATTGTGTAACATTTCATAGACTGTTGGATCAGCTTCTAAAACTTCATCAGGTCCCAAAGGTCTTGATCTATGTGGTAAATATAACGTATCATCGACTTCTTCAGTTTCTTGTTTCTGAGATGACTTTGCTTTTGCAACTAAACCATCGGTGTCAATTGCACCCTCTAACTCATCATCAGACTGATCTAACTCAATAATTTCACCTTCACTGTCATAGTCATCACCAGATAGATCTTCCATTTCACCTTCAATACCTAATTCTTTGGCCATATTGTCATTACCATCCATCATTTCAACATCAACTGGCTTTGCAGCAGTATTTTTCTTGTCTGCATGTCCGTTTTCAACCTCAGATGCACCTCTTTTAGACATATTGAGTTGACTTGATAAAAAAATAAGTAAATTCTGAACCTACAAAAAAACAAAAATAAATAAAACCTTTAAAAAAATCATGTTAGAAATGAAAAATTTTTAGAAGAGAAAATAAAATTCAAGGCGCGGCGCACAGCCCGTTTTATATTTTTCTTTCTCAACATGATTTTGTGATGTATATTCCCCTTGAGTCTTTCAAGATATTGCAATGTCAATTGAAACACATTAGATCAATCAAATATGGAGAGAAAGGCATTTTTAGACCAAGAACCTCCTCCTGGATATATACCCGGAATTGGCAGAGGGGCTACTGGTTTCGTTACCCAAGCTGATTTAGGATCTTCAAAAAAAGTACCATTTTTATCATTTCAAAAAGTCTCAACTGATGGTAGATTTGATGATTCGGAGGAATCGTTGGTTCCTGTTTTAACCATAAATCAAAAGGAAGATTTGGAAGCTGAAAAAATATATGATAATATTGAAAAATACTTGGAGAAAAAGAGAAATAAAAAGCGGAGAAATGATTCAACGGCTACTCGAGATAACGAACATTATAATGAAAAGGTTATAGCTGAAAAAAAAAGCGTTAGTAACTCCATTGCTGAAATTTCAGAACAATTTCAAGATGTAAAAAAAGGTCTGGCATCTGTTTCTGTTGAAGAGTGGGCTGATTTGCCCGAGTCTGGAGATTTTACAAGAAGAAATAAAAGGCTTCGAAATGAATTGCAAGAACAACAACGATTTTATAGAAATTCTGACATGATTGCATTAGGAATGAAAGATTCAGGTGCAACTGACATTGCGTTAGATGAAGCAAATGCTGAAATTGAGAATGATAATGGCAATCATAATGATAATACCAACGATGATGGTGATAATGTTGATTTATTTAAGTTAGCAAAAACAAAAGACAGATTACTACAAAATCAAATTAAAATGGGTATTACTTCAAAATCAAATAATGAAATTGATAAGAGTGCTTATTTAGAATTATTAGATCCACAAAAAAGCCAATATAATATTGGAGATTACAAAAGGACACGTAAATTATTTGCAAAACTTCGAGAAACATCACCTAATAATCCACAAAATTGGATTGCAAGTGCTAGATTGGAATTTGATGCAAAAAGGATAAAAAAGGCAAAGGAAATTATACAAGAAGGGTGTGACAAATGTCCAAAATCTGAAGAAATTTGGTTGGCTAATTTAGAAATAAATACTAATGACATACCCATGAGTAGAGTTATTGTTGCAGATGCGATTAAATACAACTACAAATCTCTTAAACTATGGTTTAAAGCTACGGAGTTTGAACTTGATAATTTATCAAAAGTTAGAATTTTAAGAAAAGCTTTGGAATGGTTACCAAAATCTTCTGAATTGTGGTTAGCAATTGTTGAGTATGAAGATGATAAAGAAATTGCGATAAAAATGCTTGAAAAAGCGACCACTATCATACCTAACGTTCTTGAATTATGGATCAAATTAGCAAGTCTGAAAGAAGGTAAAGATTCAATCCAAACCTTGATTAATTCAATTGAACATGTGTCTAAAGAAAAACATTACCTTGTATGGATAAGTGTTTCCAAAATTGAAGAAAAAGTTACGTTAAATGAAGTTAAAATCAATCGATATATTAATAAAGCTTTTGACAGCATTGCGTCTGATGATGTTGTTGAATGGTATCAACAAGCTGCGGCTTGTGAAAATGAAGGTCTAAAATTGACATGTCGTGCAATTGTATTCAAAAGTCTAGAGACCAATCCGGCTGATGTTTCGGAATTATTAGAAACAGCTGAATCAAACTATTCTTTGGGGCAATCAGAAATTTCCGATGCAATTTATACTTATGTGACAAATAAATATCCAAATAATCTAGAAACATGGAAACAATACTTGATAATGAAGAAGAAAATAAAAGATTATGACAATTTGTTTTTGATTTATGAAATGGCAATCACAGCATTACCAAGTATCGTTACTTTATATGTTATGTATTGTAATGATAAACTTAAATATGATCAAGATCTTGATAAAATTCGTGATATTTTATCTGATGGATTAGATAAAAATAGTAAATCCGAGCAACTTTGGTTTTATACAATTGACTTTGAATCAAAATTTGGATCTATAGAAATATCTCGGGATTTATTTACAGATTGTTTAAAGGCAATTGATAGCCCCACGGTTGAATTATGGATAAAGAAAGCAAGTTTTGAAAGAAAATTAAATGATTACGAATCTGCATTGTCAACTGTATCTGGTGCAATACTGAAATATCCAACTGAAAGTTTGTTATATCAAGAAAAAAGCGAGATCCTGATCAAACTTAATAAGATTGAAGAATCTATGATAATTTTGCAACATGGTATTTTAAGTTGTAATAAAAATGAATTGTTATACATTTTATTAGCAGCATTGTATGAGAAAAAACTAGATAATGTTATCAAAGCAAGATCAATTTTAGATGAGTCCTTATCGCAGCATCCAAAATCTGACATCCTTCATCATGCTAGAATTAAACTAGAATTAGATACAGATAATAAAAATCAGGCACAAAGGCTATTGTCTAAAGCAATATCATTAGTTCCAACGTCTGCCTTACTTTGGGTTGATAATATAAAACTTGCGACAAAACAACAAGTTAAGAACATGTATGTGTCCGCATTAAAGAAAACTGACGATAATCCATTGATTATTTTAACAATTGCACAAGATTTGTGGAAATCTGGTAAGATTGATAGAGCAAGTCAATTTTTCAAAGCTTGTATGGACAAAGATGGTCAATTTGGAGACTTTTACATTTACTATTATGCATTTTTGCTTAAATTTGGTACGAGAGAAGAAATGAAAATTTTAGAAGACGAAATGTTAAGTAAAGAAAAATTACATGGTTTTTTATGGGAGAAAATTTCAAAAGAAAATGAAACTAGAAATGTACCTGATTTACAATTATTAAGAGAAGCAGCTGTATATTGTTCAAAGTCCTTTTAAATTCTGTTTTTGTGTATTCTCTATATTGTAAAAGTAAGATTTTAGATTTCCATCCTGAATCTGTAAAATTGAAGTTCTCAAAAAAATTTACACGCTCCATTCCAAATGGCAGGATTTGCTCTATGTCCCCCAGACCAAAAGGTTTCTTTGCTGAACTGAATGCATAAAGATGTTTAGGTTCATAAAACCTGTAAGGAGTTGCCAGAAAACATCATCCAAGTTTCAAAGATGGTATGCGAGTGTTAAAACTGCAAATGTCGACTGGAATCCGATAAGAACTCAAAAGCAATTATCACAAAATATTGAATTCTCTGGTAAAACAAGTAAGAAAGTTTTCTTTGGATTATTATGTTTAGCACCAATTATTACATTTGCCTTAGGATCATGGCAGGTTAAAAGATTGAAATGGAAGAATAAATTAATTGCTGAATGTGAGGATCGGTTAACTTATAAACCAACTGCTTTACCAAAGAATCTTACTAAAGAAGATTTACCTAATTTAGAATATAGAAAGGTTTTAGTTACTGGACACTTTGATTATTCAAGGGAAGTTTATGTTGGACCAAGATTACATGATGGACGTAAAGGATATACATTAGTATGTCCATTTGTTCAAAGTAATGGTTCAGAAGATGTTTTAATTGATAGAGGTTGGATTTCAGCTGATAAAGTCATTCCAAAACAAAGAAATTTACAACACTTATCTTGCCCAAAGGGTGATATTACTGTTGAATGTGTTGTTAGAGTTTCACCACAAAAGGGTATTTTTAATATGGATCACGATAAAGGATCAAGATTATATCAATACTTAGATGCAGATGCAATGGCAGAAGAATTAGGTACATCACAAGTTTATCTACAAGCATTACAAAATTTTCATGATAGACCGGAAGGGGTAAATAATGAAAATTTGTCAAAAACCGTTGACGATGCAACAAAGAAAACAAATGGTTGGAAATTTTGGAAATCATCAACATCAGTACCAACTTCATCAACTGTTAGTGGCGAAATTAAAAACAAGTCAAATATTGTCGAATATGATACAGCGGAAGAATTTGATCCATTGCAATTTATTAATGCTGGAGTTCCATTAGGTAAAGTTCCAAAAGTTGATTATAAAAATAACCATCTTAATTATTTAGTTACTTGGTATTCACTTTCAGTTGCATCTTCAATTTTATTGATTTATCTAATTAGAAAAGGTAGATTCATGAATCCGACTGAAGAAAAGTTGAAATACACAAAGAAAATTATCAATTGATAATAAATGTTTAATGATACTTTACCCTGTATATAATTACAATACACTATTCTTTATATTACAAATGATAAAACATTATATTAATGACTAAAACTGATCATAAAAACCTAAACATAAATTATTTAAGTACTAGTAGATGGTTCTTCAAACCACCGTAAACTTTTTCTCTTTTTGACTTCACCGCTATCATTACGTTTCAAGCCACCTTTAAGTGGTTTTTTGTTTGGAGATTGTCCTGGTGATAAAATATCATTACTACTAGAGTAAGTAGATGTAGAGTCTAAATTTCCAAATTTAACACCTTTTTCATTCTCTGATAATGGGGTTATATTTTCCGAAACTTTAGTATTCGAATTTTTATTATAAGTGGTATTAGTGTTGTTATTCTTCACAGAAATATCTTTGCCATCTTTACTAATATAAACCAATTCAGCAGTTCGTATCCATCTTCTTCTTCTTGTGTATTTACTAAAACCATCTTCAGTTGTAGGATTTTTCCAGGTATTATCATAATAAATCCAACCATCATCGGGTCTAGGATTTGCTGTTGTTCTTGGTTTAGTTGATGATAGCTGAATTGAACCATCATTTGTTAAATCTAATCTCCAGGTTTTATCAATCCATCTCCAAACCATACCCTTGGTATTTAAAATTTCATCATCATGACCAAATGAATTCGAATTTAAGCTTAAATCATTTGTGTCATTATCTTGAATATCAATCGATAGTGGTAACTGAGGTAATTCAAAAGAATCAATTGACTCAGATTCGTTTAGGAAATCATCAGTCCATGGAGTTCTTTCATATGATAATAAGTTCGGCGTCCAGCCAACACCTAACCAGCGTCTTTGATTTTCATAAATGACATAGGTGAATCTAACAGAAGAAGATTTTGAATTTGGATTTGAATTATTATCAATTGAGCCCGAATTTAGATGAGCTTTACCAAATCTATTCGATAGCCTTTTATTCAAATTAAATAATGACGATGCTTTTGATAATCCCGAATTTTCAAAGTCTAAACCAGTTAAATAAAAACATAACAATCTAAAACTCCGTGACTTCCATAATAAAGTTCTGGTAATTTTTGACCATTTTGAATGATAGGTTAAAACTAAAAATAATAGTGATAAAATCATTTTATTTGGAGGTAAGAAGAAAAAACTAATCACAACATAAACAGGGGATAGAAAAACAGTTGTAAATAACAATCTTTTCAAATCACCTGCAGTTAAACCCAATTCAACAATTGGAGAAATTAAAATCTCTGATCTGTTTGAAATTAATGTCATTGTTTGGATTATATCATCCAATGTTGAGTATTCTGCTTGATATTTCTTGACATAATTTTTAGATTCGGAGTAAAGCCAGATCGCTAAAACTGGTGTTAAATGACCTAAATAAATAATTAAAGGTTCATAATAAAGTATTGCAAAAATTGTGACTAGTACTAACAAAACAGGTAATTGGTTTGAATTATCATTCCAGGTCAAAACATTCAAAATTTTTAGGACTAAAATTAAAAATGGGTATGATTTAATTAAACTTTTACTAACTGTTGGTGGGGTCGATGATAATAATGGTGATGATTTAACAATTGAATGTTTATTGTTGTTGTTTTGGTTGGCTGATGGACTTTCTAATTCTAAATCTTTCTTGTTGGTGGGATTATTTACCACGCCGAGGGCGGCGCCAATTCCACCTATTATACTTGGCTGTTGATTTGATACTTTTTCATCGTTTTGAGTTAAAAATGGATCAGGCAAAACCATTGATATTGGATCGGTATTTTTATTTGAAACTCCGGTGAAGGAAGCTTCTAATTCATCACTTTGAACAAATTTTACGCCGGGCTGTGATTGAATAGAAGTTATCGGAGGTGCTAAATGAATTGAATCTACATTGGAATTGGAAATAGAACTTGAAGCTGAGGCCGGGGTTAAATTGGAATTGGGAAATGAAGATGAATTTTCATTATTTATAATAGTATTGCTTGGTTCAGTGATTGAGTCTACATTTTTAGAAGCATCAACAAGAACAGTTGTTTTAGTTGGTGATGTAGTTGCATTACTTGGTGACAAAGCACCGACAATTTGAGAAATAGTTGAGCCAAGTGTAGTGCTATCAATTGTTGATGGACTGTTTTTGACGTTACTTGATGGATCAATATTTATATTGGAATCATTCTTTACTATCTCGGTGTAATTAGTGTCACTGTTCAAAGATTGAGCATCTGTTGGTGAGGAATGAGTTGGAATTGGTGTTTCTGGTGTCTCTATATCATCAGACATCTAAAAACGGTTATTATTAGCAGCAGCTTGATTAATTTGGGTATCTGTTTTCACTGGTTTGGTGATAAATATTATTGGAAAGGCAAAATTGAAAATTTACTTAAAGAAAAATGACATGACAAAGAAAATAGAAAAATCATTAGCAAATATGCGAGAAAATAAGGTTTCTGTGGAAAATTCCGGAAATTAAGTAGGAATTTCAAGGCTTGATACCTTTTAGTGCAATTGCTGTAAACTTACTTTGAACTTCTATTTTTTTGATTATTAATTAGTTGTTTGTTATATTTAATATACAAGGTTAAAAATTATACGTAACATTACTATAAGGCAGCAATATTTTCCATTTCAATATCATCCAAATCTTCATCATCTTCTTCATCATCATTATTGTTGTTTTTATCGTTTTCTTCATCATCTTCGATTGTACCAGATTTAACTTTATTTTCAACATCAATACTTTTCCTGTATTCATCCTTTAATCTCCACTTTAGAGCATAAGGTCCTTTACGTTCCATTAATGCAATGCTTTCTAAACATTCCTTTAAATAAGCTTCAGGTTGATTTGTCTTTTCACGTAAACCTTTCATTGTCCAATATTCGTATTCATTGAATAATTTGAATAGTAAAGTCATTAAAACATCACGATCAAGTCTTGCAGCACGACCATCCAGTTTGGCAGCTTCCTTTTTAGCAGCCAATTCTTTTGATAGAGTAATTGTTGAACCAGTTTGGATATTTGGAGTTGTTCTACCATGCATAACACCAACTCTTTCGGATTTAAGATAGTTGATGGTTTTCTTTTTAACCATTTGGTTTAATCTTTTCCTTTGTTCTAACATCCTCAATTTATTGTTTGATGCTAATTGTGTTGGTATAACTTGACATTCATGAACAATTTTACCAATGATTTCAGTTTTCTTAGGAATTGTCTTTGCATAAGGTATAAACTTTCTGAATTTTTCAAACTTTTCAAATTTTGCACTCCTACGACCATTAAATGAACGTTTTGAAGGGTCACTTTCGTCATCAGATAAAATAGTTGTACCAATACCACTTTCGGATCGTTTGGTTTTATAATCAGGATCTCTTGCCATCATTTCTCTAAATTGGGCCTCCTTTTTATAATTTTTGATTTTTCTTGACCATTTAGCTTCATGACTAAAAGCTTCTTTATTAACAGTTTTCATTTTAGGTTGAGCTGGCAGGTTAACAACTTGAGTTCTATACATCAATCTTTGACGGAACTGTTCGAATTGCGATTCACTAAAGGCATATTCATTATCTACAACTTGTTTGATTAATTTCAGTTCATATTGATTATCAAGAAATTTATGTTCAGGTATTTCATTATTTAATTCCAACAAGATTTTTTGTTTATTCTTTGGTATGGTAGTGTTGTTATTCGCATCTGCGGGTTTGGGGATTTTGATATTACCTAGTAATTGACCGTTTAAGAACTCTTCACTTTTCCACAATTCGGATAATTGAGGGGTTAATCGAACAAGCCAGATTTGATTGTCGGAGTTATCCAAATTGAGATCGATGGATTCATTTTGATCTAACTGGTTTGCGTTGATGGAGACAATACCTTGAGGAATGGGCATATCATCTTGATCGTAGGCGACTTCCCCAGCAAGTTCTGAATCTGGCTGTACCGGTTCTGTTGTAGAAGGCTTGGCATTGGAGGCGGAGGGATCT
The DNA here is from genome assembly GCA_030560845.1 of Pichia scutulata. NCBI lineage: Eukaryota > Fungi > Ascomycota > Pichiomycetes > Pichiales > Pichiaceae > Pichia > Pichia scutulata. The sequence continues at coordinate 329,062 of JAKTWB010000083.1, forward strand.
ACAGACATATTTGATGAAAACCAGATGTAAAACAGAAAAGTGTATATTGAACAGTCAGCTAATAAGTTGAAATTGCCATTGAAGAAAAATAGAAAAATAGAAAAATAGAAAAATAAGAAAAATAAGAAAAATAAGAAAAATAAGAAAATGAGAAAATGAGAAAATGAGAAAATGGGAAAATGGGAAAATGAAAATATCGGAGTTTTGTATACACCTTTTTTTAGAAACGAGAACCAGGCTTACATACACGGTTTGGCAAGCAGTGTTGAGAACATAGCAGACACCGGTGGACAATCGGTGAGGGGAGAGCAATGGACCAGAACCGTGGACCTGTCTTGTACGCATCAGAGTCACCAAAATGCTTGACTCCTGTTGATGGAGGGTTCTGACACACATTCCCCGTTTCATTAATTACTATTCTCACGTTTTTCGTTTCTCGTTTCTCGTTTTTTGTTTTTTCGTTTTTTCTTTTTCGTATTTTACGAGCAATTTATTTGCAATTTGTTTCCTTCTGTATAAAAAGCGGGCGTTTGCCACTTCCGATTTGGCGTGACACTCGTAGTGGTGTTGTTTTCCTTTTGGTTTTTGTTTCCTTTCTTCAGCCACAATAACACAACACAACTCAACAAATAGTTAAAATGTCTCCCTCTTCCTCCTCCATTTCCTCTCCTGTTTCAAACTCAGCAAACGTTTCTTTGCCCCCAAGAAAGAGAGCAAGAACAGATGCTGAAAAGGAACAACGTAGAGTTGAAAGAATTATTAGAAACAGAAAAGCAGCTCATGCGTCTCGTGAAAAGAAGAGAAAGCATGTAGAACGCTTGGAATCTTATGTCAAACTGTTAGAAGATAATTTATCTAGAATTCATCAGAATCAATCACTTTTATATTCAAAATTGAAATCATCTGACGTCTCAAATACATCTAGTATTGAATTAGTGTCCATGATAAATAGACCAGTTGATTTATTCTTATCTGATGAAGATGAGTCATCTTCTTACGGTAGTGATCTCAAAAAACAAAAGATAAAAGAAACTGAAACTGAAGCTGAAGCTGAACAGGAGCAAGAACAAGAACCGGAATCATTAGGTCATGAAAATTTGGATATAGATTCAGATTTGAATTTAGATTTAGGTTTGGATTTGAATATGAACTTGAATTTGAACTTGAATATTAAATCTAATGAATTATCAACTAATTCTATTGATTCTCCTCTCTTGTCTTTTTCTTCACCATCCGATTCAAGTTCTTCAGTATCAGATTTATCAAATCCAACAACTCCATGTAAAGAAATTAATGAAGGTTTTAATTCATTTCATAATGACGTTATGGATTTGAATAATTATTTAGAGCCTGATTTTTTTGTTCCAAATGAATTTATTGAAGTTGATAGATCATTATCTTTGAAAGCAATTGACAATACTAATAATAATAATAATAATTTTAATACAAATGTTAATAATAATAATAACAATAATAGTACAATGGGTTATCTCGGATTGTATAACAGTGTGCATTCAGCAGCAATGCATATTTTTTCATCATCATTCATCATTCATTATCAATAATAGTTTTTGAGTTGTGTTGTTTTGTGTCTCATCATGAATCAAAAAAAGATTCATGATTTCTTGGGAGGGAGAGGGACATTTAACTATCTATTTCATCATCACATACACTTCAAAAATGGTCCGCAGCACCATTATCATCCGAGATTACTAACGCCCCATTTGATCTTGAAGAATTCATTATGACTTAATTGTTTTGAAATGATATTTTCTTCATCTGTTATTATTCTTGTCATATATTTGTTATTTTTTCTAGTTTTCAATTGTATTTATTTCATCTTAGGTTTCTGATTTTACCAATCTTGGGTTTTTTTGTCTTTGTTTTTTTTCTTGTTTCCATGTTCCTTGTTTTCCTTTTCTATTCATTCAATCAACCATACAAAAAGAAAAAAAAAATTATATCCTCTTTTACACATTTATTTCTTACAAGACAGCAGAGGATGCCAATACTGTCTTTAAGCTGCTGAAAAAAGCTACAAATATCCACTTCAATTTCAATTACTCTTACCATGTGAACCCACATCTATTCTTAACCGCGCTCAACGTGGCGCGCCCAATATGAGGCTGCGACTGGTGTCAGCGGAGGAACAGATGGTTGCATAATATCTATTATTATTATGTCAATCTATTGTTTTGTATTAATTGTATTAATCGTATAGTTGTAGTTTGTTCTTTTTGAGCAACTTTTTAATATAAAATTATTTATCTAACGTCACCATGTGTGTACCTAATGAATTCGCGGTGTAAATTGTGACATGAATATTCAAAATTAATATGCTAAACATATATATACAAAACTTGATTCTGATGGTATTTAAACTAATTAACTAAGCCTACCGAAAAATATCTTTAACAAATTAACTATGCATATTGTTAAATTTCCATGGGTAAAACACACAGAAGGCACACGAAAATTTGAAATTTATTCAATATCAGTATCTCCAGATGGCTTAAGATTAGCAACAGGTGGATTAGACGGTAAAATTAAAATTTGGTCAATTGAAACATTTTATAAATACAAAAATATATCGACATTACCAATAAATACCAAAGAATGTAGACCATTGTGTTCTATGTCTAGGCATGAAGGTGCAATTACATGTGTTCGATTTTCCCCAAATAATAGATTTTTAGCAACTGGTAGTGATGATAAATTAGTTTTAATTTGGGAAAAGGATGAAGAAAAAACAAGGATAATGAATATTCATAGAAGCAATAATAATTTAGATGATGATTTTGGAGGTTTGGATGATGATTCAGATTTAGAACATTGGACAGTTAGAAAAAGATTAGTTGCTCATGATAATGATGTTCAAGATATGGCATGGTCTCCAGATGGTTCAATTTTAGTGACTGTTGGATTGGATAGATCAATTGTTGTTTGGAGTGGCAACACTTTTGAAAAAATTAAAAAATTTGACATTCATCAAAGTCATGTCAAAGGTGTTATTTTTGATCCAGCTGGTAAATATTTTGCAACTTCTTCAGATGATAGATCGATGAGAATTTTCAGATATAGACATGGTTTAAATATTGATGGTAATGGTAATGATATTGAATTTGTTATTGAGCAAGTGATTAGAGATCCTTTTGCAAAATCTCCTTTGACGACTTATTTCCGTAGATCGTCTTGGAGTCCCGATGGTTTATATATTGCTGCTCCAAATGGTATAAATCAAGGTATTAATGCAAATATTATAATAAAACGTGGTAGTTGGGAAAATGAATTAAGTTTAATTGGTCATAGATTACCTTGTGAAGTTTGTTCGTTTAGTCCAAGATTATATGATCCACAAAATAATAAGTCCTCAACTGAAACCGTACTTATCACTGCAGGTCAAGATAGAACTTTAGCTCTTTGGAGTTCAAATTGTGCAACTCCCCTATGTGTTGCAACTGAAATCTCAACAAAATCCATTACTGATGTTGCCTGGAATCCAAATGGTTTGAACGTATATCTTTGTGGTTTGGATGGTGAAATTTTATCATTATTTTTTGATGAACGTGAGCTAGGCAAAGTTTTATCGCTTGATGAAAATAATAGATCGTTAATTAGATATGGTAAAGATAGAGATTTATATTTTCCTGAAAGCGTTGAACAATTAAAATTAGAACAGTATGCTGAGAAAAAATTTGGTGTTAATGGTAACACTAATAAAATTCAAAAACCGGATAGAATAAAATCTTTAATGCATAATGATGTTAATAATAATGACAGCAGTAATGATTTGGATTTGAATAAATCTCATGATTCAAGTGCTGTTATGAATGTTTTGGTTCCAAGATCCAAAAAACATCCAAATAAAAAAATGCCGGTACCTATAGTAACGAAAAATAACATTACTACACAATCAGCGTTACCTTCCACTTCCTCTTCAAAAATTAACGTATTATCATCAAAGGAACAAAAGGTTACAATTACAAAAAATGGTAAGAAAAGAGTTGCACCTACATTAATTTCAGTTTCATCATCGCCAAAAACAACAACGGAATCACCAAACTTTACATCCTCGTCAACATCCTCTTTGTTAAATACCAAAACCATATTGAATTTACAAAAAAGGTCAAAATTAAATAAAATTATATCGCTTCCATATCCTGCGTTACCAAAACATGGACTATCGACATTAGTTTTTTCAATTAAATCAAATATGCTTGATGATACAACCGAAATTGAAAATAATAGTTCAATTGATTACATTGCTGAATCTAATCAAAATAATAATAAAAATTCAAACAATAAATCATCATTACCAACACTACATAAGTCTAAATTTTTGAAAAAACAAAGTGGTAATAATAGGAACGGTGGTTCAGCAATGAATGACATGAATAGTGGGTTTAATAAACGCAGGAAATTGAATATACCGGATTGGATTCAAGAATCAGTTGTTAATTCAGTAACCATATATGGTGAAAAAAATACAAATTCAAATATAATAGTTCAAAAAAGTAATTCGAAACATCAAATAATTGAAATCAGATATGAATTTAAAAATAACTATAAATATATTAGTAATTATGAATTGGATGATTTGGAATGGACTGAATTTGATTCATTAACTAGGTTAATTGCAAAACCCACAAAAACTTCAACATCAACATCTGCATCATCGTATAAATCTAAAAATGATTGGGAATTATTTTTAAATGAAAAAATTGTATTTCTTGATGATTCACATATAAATGGTTTACAATATTGGTGTTTATGTACATCAAATGGTAGAATTCTAATAATGTCATCAACTGGTAGGCAATTATGTGGGTCGATTGAACTAGGATCAGGTGTTATAAATTTAATTTGTTATAATGATCATATTTTATGTATTTGTTCAAATAGTTTGATTTATTCATGGAGATTTGAAAACTTAAACAATGGTATGTTTCAGGGTAAATCCGTTATAGAAGGCGTAAGTTTAGCATCTATCCTTAACACTCATTCAACGTTTATTTCAACAGGTGATACTGGTAATAAAAAGAAATTTGAACTCAATTCAATCATTGAATCTTTGTATATGTTGGAAAATGGATGTCCCATAATAATTGTTAAATCAAATAAAAGGAAATGTGTTTATACATTTGATTTGAATTTGGACTCGTGGATTGAAGTTTTAGATAATTGGTATTTTGAAAAATTAAGTTTAAATACTAACAATGACGATGAAAAATGTCTAAAGATGATTTCAAGTGATAATAGAATCATTAAATTAATTATTAGAAGATTAGTTTCTGAAACTGATAATCAAGATCAACCATTACCCAAGAATATCGTTGATAATATAAGCAAATCCTGGCATTCATTAAATGATTGTATTAAACAATCATTGAAGAGTAACTTAAAGAAATGTTAGATCAAATACTGTGCAATAAAGTTTATATACCCTATATAAACTCCCAATTTAAAACTTTCTACGCTTTTTAGCAGCTGTTTCCCATTCCTTTTCAACGAGTGACTCATTTTTTTTAAATTCTTCCCTATAATGTAAGAATTTACAAGTATCCCCAAACCCACAATATCCGTTCTTCAAAAAATCTTTGCAAACATCACGTTGATAATCCATTATGAAATTTTGTTTAACATGTGATGAGACAGGTTTAACTAGTACTTCTTTCTGAGACTTTTTAGATATCATTCCCGTATATAATTTATTACCTTCTGAATCTTTTTCTTGAACTTTCTTTGATTTATTTAAAACTTTTTCATTTTCTTTATGTATTTGATGTTGTTCATCAACTAGTAAATCTGGTTCAAATATCTTACTTGACTCATCAACAGCGGATTTTTTTACATTATCATTTTTATCGACTTTGTCCTTATCTTCATCATTGACATTGTGATCATCTTTTTTAGATTCTTCTATTCGCCCTTGATTATCAAATTCGTTTGTCAATCTTAAATCAACCCCATCATTGTTATTTTTGTCATTTTCAGGCTCGATAGCATCCTTTGTTCTTGATGTATTATTCCTACTTGCTTTCCTTTTTTTAAACATACGGAATCTAGTCCCCTAGCTCTCAGTTATTTGTAGAAAAAATCACAGAATAATCAACATCATACATACTTTGGCTTCGGAAATCAATCTAATCATGAGGTCACGTGTTTACATCGCGGGTTTATGTACATTTATTCTTAACCCCTTCTTCAAACCACGCAATATGAAATTTTCCCACTTTCAACTCTCGAATTCTCACGTAGGCAGTTTGTGGAATTTTCACTGCATCTTAAAGAAAATATCAAAATTCCCATAATTATTAAAAAAATAATAGTTTTAATTTGTTTTCGAAACATAACCTAATTTTTATATATCAAGATGGCTGTAAGTAGATATCCATGATTTACAAAATTATTGAATGTTTCAATAGACTAGAATATATGCTTTATGATTGAAAGATAAATAAAAAATTAATATTTAAAATTGCTAAAATATTGAAAGTTTACCAGCATGTGTCATTAAGTTGTATATTAAGTTACATACGTATAACATCCATATATTTCCATGTTTTTTTTTTGATAACCAAGAGATTTGAATTTTGATAAAAGAATTAATTTAACGGTATACAATACATAAATACTTATAAACTATACATTGATTGATGAATTACAAAAGAACGGTCATTTTGAGGAATTATCATGCCACGTGAGTTTGAAAATTAACATACTGTAAACTTACCATCCCATACATATATATCTAGCTATTAAAACCCAGAAATTAATTTGAATTAAATACTAACATTAGATTATAACTATCATGCATCTTAATTTTTTTTTTAATATAGAGAGAAATCACTGACATTAAGCAATTCGTTGAATTAGCAAGAAGATCTGACGTTAAGACCGCAACCATCAAGACTCACTCTATCACCAAGCCAAATGGTAAGAAAGTTAACCAAACTAAATTCAAGGTTAGAGGTTCAAAGAACTTATACACTTTAATCGTCAATGATGAAGGTAAGGCAAAGAAGCTTGTTCAAGCTTTACCACCAACCCTTAAAGTTACTCAAATCTAATTAACTTATTTTGTATAGTTTTCTGGATATAAAAATTCTAATATAAAAATTTTAAAGTTAACATTAATTATTGTAGTCAAACGATATGCAGCAAGTGCTTGTTAGTCTGAATTATAATATGGATAAATTACATGTTCTTTTTATGTAAGTATAAACAAAAAATACTCGAATCTAATATGAACTAAAAAAAAATCTAAGCTAATTGGAATTCTTCTCTGATTGCCTTTGCAAATCTTTCTAAACCAACACCAAGTTGTTCTAATGGAACAGCAGCATAAGTACCTCTGAAAAAGAAAGTTGTATTAGTTTGAACAAAATTTGGAGCGTTAAACCAAGAACCTGGAATCATTAAACAACCATCTTTCAGACCATGTTCATATATTGCAGCTTCAACTTTCATCGGATCCTTATCATATTTTGTTTCAAATTCAGGATGTTTTGATGCATCCATTTCAATTGTGAAGAACATACCAGCAATTGGTGGATTCCAAGAAACAACTTCAGTTGGCATATGTTTTTCTAAACTTTTAATTGTGAAATCTCTCTTAATTGTGTATTCTTTTCTTAAAGCAATTAACCAGTCAATATAACCAGATTGGCCCCATCTACCTAATAAAGCTTGAACAATAGATTGTGAAAAACCTGATGGTGCTTGAATTGAAACTTCATGTAAACGAAGGAATCTCTCTAATAAAGATTTTTGACCAACAATCCAACCAATTCTTGAACCCGGTGCTAAAACTTTTGAAACTGAATCTAATCTCAAAACTCTACCTTCAACATCAATTGAAATGAATGATTTAACTAGAGCGTTTAAAAATTCTTCGTGAGTTTGTTTTGGAATTTCTGTTTCTTCACCACTCTTGTATTGATTCATTTGTAAAAAGTAGTATGGTTCATCTTCAATAATAACGAAATCATATTTACATGCAATATCATAAATTTCCTTTCTTCTGTTGTTATCTAAAGAGGAACCTGTTGGATTTTGACCAGTACAAATTGTGTATAATAATTTTGGTAAAGGCTTCGATTTATCCCAATTTGCTAAGAGTTCTTCTAATGCAGAAGGAATAATACCAAAACCATCCATTTTAACAGGAACAAAATTAACATCTAAACATCTTGCAGTTTCAACAGCGGATGGGAAGGTATGTTCTTCAAGTAAAATCGAATCTTTTGGATTACACAAAGTTCTAAGCACAGATTCCCAACTTTGTGTATTACCAATAGTTAGAACAACATCCCATTCATCATACGGAACCTTATGAACGGTTTCAGTATGTTCCTTAATAAAATTAACCAATTCAGGATTACCTTGAGATAAACCATATTGTAAAGATCTTGCTAAAGGAATATCGAATTCTTCAACTTTATGTTTATGAAGCTCAGTAACGACCGCATTACCGGTAACAGAAGGAGGAGCACCAATACCATCTTCAAAAGGAGCAGCTGGTGAATAAGCAACAACTTTTTCCCATGGGAAATAATCTGGCAATGGTAAACCACCACCTAAGAAAACGATTTTATCATCATTGAGATACTTAAAAGCAGTTTTTAAAGGAGAGGGTTTTCTGGTTTTCGATTGTTCAGAAAGGAGATGTGTTAAGTCTTTGACCATTGTGCTACGTGATGAATAGAATAAAAGAAAACAAGAAAAAAATCTAGAGACTGAAAACCGGAAAACCTCTTCTTTTTTAAGGTGAAAAACGGTTGTTGACTCACGAAAGTAAAAAGAAATGGAGGTTGGAAAATGGCAAATGCCCGATGGCTAGTGGGATTTCGAAGCCGAGCAGGCGAGCGGGACTACCCGCTCGGTCGAAAAAGTGATGAGTGTTAGTATTCAGATAACGGATAATGAATAATGCCAGTTATGACCCTTATGGCAACTATGTCAGACATACCGTGGATTGAAGAGACCACTTTACCTCCCACAACGTTCTTCACCAACTGTAGCCAGTCTCGGATCACACACCATTGTTCCAATCTTCACACATCGCACTAGTTTGTTATGAGTAACTCTATCGTTTTATCTTAAAATTCAGTCAACAAATTGTCCATCAACATATATGTATATATGCATGTAGATCAAGTAATTTCATTAATACAGCTGTTTGAGTCATCAAATCCAGTTCGTCATATTTGAGAATAATCGTCAAATATTGATCCAATATCCGGCTTGATCCATTTTCGAAATAAAAAATGGATACTGGGATGGTCCTACTTTGAATTTTCACCAATGCTTGAAAAAAATGTAAAAAAAAACATACATACATGCATATTGTTGATAGGTTCTCTGTAACACATCATAAAAGATATAACAGGCGTAGAAAAACTTTTGAATAATTAGAATATTAATTCAAGTTATCATTTCACTTCATCATCTTTTTGATCAACTAACTCCATATGAGTATAATTTCCAATTGCATACACAAATTCACCAAAAAAAGTGTTAACCTTTCAACTTCAATTCACATTTAAATCAGCATCATAAGACACAATTTAATCCAAAACATTATTAGAATTTCAATAATCAATATGTAAAACTATTTCAATTCTCTAATTAATGCTATAAAATATTCAATAGAAATTACTCCAATAATTCAAAGAAAAGATATACAAAATATCTTCAATAATATAAAAGAAAATTTCAAACTTTATTCATATATTCTAATAAATGTATATCGAGCAGGAACTATGATGTCAGGATTGATTCAATGAGTCTGATCAATAAACAAATAAAACATCACATTATATAACATAACATTGTTTATTTATCAACTCCTTATGTAAAATCCCTTAAATCAGTTTAGTCAAAAAGACATAAACATAATGACACATTCTAAATATACATAAAATTCATGTACGATATTCAAATGAATTTTCACACTTTATTTCATATATTGAATCAAATTTAAAATCACTGTCGTATTTATCTTTAGTAATTGAAATACTAAATACTGAAGTAGGTGTGAGGGTGAGATCATAACATATTGAAGTAACTCAAGACACTGATTTCTTGGATATAACTATATTGCATGATGTTTATATTACAATATAAGTATATATCGAATAGAAATCAGCATGGGTGCATTGAATAATTGGGTAACTTCTTTTTGAATACTTTAAAATTATTAAAAACAGATAATAAGTGAAAAAGAAATTACATATCTATCATTAAAGAATGACAAGTAATTGATTAAATTGCTCATAGCACGATGATGAGGCTCTGAATGGTGGTTCAGTTCTTGCCTTATGTAGGTTGCAAAAATCACAATTGGAATTGGAAAATTAAAACTCTTTAAAGTTTGGAAATCATTGAAATATATATGAAACAAGGAAATACATCAATTTGAGTAACTAGTCAATCAAAAAAGGATGTGAATACGTTTGTATAAAAATGATACTTATAATTTATTATTAAAATGAATTCAAAAACATCAATCCTATGCAAAATATTCTTAGTCAAATCACATGTGTGTACATTGAAAAACAAGCGGGTGGAAACATTATTGAAGAAAGCAAATTGTGAGGTGTAAGCAATCTGGTAACATAAAACAAACTCAAGATAGATGTGTAAACATGTTTGCATCGAAACTTTCTATATTATTATACACCTGAAAACCGATTCAGAAGGCAAGAACCGCGAGAGAAAAAAAACGGGTTTGGAAGCTTGCCAAGTTTATGATGTATTTTATTCTAACTTTCATATGTCTTTTCAACTTTTGCACAATTTCTTTGAATAAACTCTCTTATTGGAAACAACCATGCCAAGATTAAGAAAAATACAGATCGAAAAATATCGTGATTTTGATCATGAATTAAACGATGAAAAATTATTGGATATTTCCAATCAAGAAGAAGTGATTACGTCTTTCAAAAAGTCCAATAACAAACTAAAAGATTCGATGATTGGTAAATTAGTATTTCAAATTTATATTGCAATAGTTTTGATTATTAATTTATGTTTAATTACTATACCTTATTATAGAAGTGGTGGGAATTCATTTCTCAGTTCGATTGCTTGTATTATGTCATTTCTGCCAATTTCAATTGCATATTCAACAATCACAACGACGATGACAACCATTGATTTAAAATACTTGGAAATTCTGAAAAATAAAAATTTTATCATAATAACGTTAATTATTTATACTTCAATTATCATTACTTTCAAATATGTTAATGGATTCATATCAGCAGATCTAATTTATTTACTACCAATTCTAATAACATATTGTGTAATAGATTTAAACTGTGATAATAACTTAATCAATAAATCAATTGAAGAATTAGAAAAGTTTAAATATGACTATAAAGAAGCATAAGGAGATTTTACAAACCAAGTAATTGTAAATGAATCATGTTTATTGAATTGGCGTTGAATTTTCCTGTTATCCCATTGATTAATATATTGTAACCAAGTTTTTGAATTGTTTAAGTTTTTAATCAAACCAGATAGCATACTGCGTTGTTGAATTAAATAAGTTTCATTGTTTTTCAAAGATGCATTTACAATTGGATTTATAAAGTCTTTTGAAGATAGATAAGTTGATCTTGAAACATAATTGAAGACTAAGGGTAGTTTGGACTCTAAATAGATGAAATTTTGGAACATTGAATAATTTAAATCGTTTACTAATAAATTATTTTTTAGAGAGTCGGATATTGTAAAATTACCAATGTTTGAATAGTGGATTTTGATATTGATTGAACTAATTGTATGTAAACTCAAATGATTTAGATTTTTTTGTTCTAACGGAGATAATAATAAATCATTGATCGTTGCTACATCGAATAACTCATCATATAATTTGATAACAAATGAAGAACTATTTGAAGGATCCCCAAATTCAATAGTGGACTTATATTTTAAACTTCTAAATATATTAGAATTCTGTAATAACTTATACAAATAGTTTGATAAATTTGGAGTTGATTGAGGAGATATCAAGACTGTATCAATTATAATTGATATTGAAAGGAGTAAAGAATTTACAAGTGGTGGTAAAATTGCAAACACTAAATTGGACGAGTGACCATCATGAGGATGGGAAAAGTCTGCAAATACTTCGGATCTGATGATTACGTCATTACTTCTTTGGTTAGTCCATGTATAGTACATAGTTATATCAGTTTTGATGGGGTTGAAAGAGACCAAAAAACAAGTTGAGGCTCAACTCACGTCAATTCCAAAGGTTCTACATAATCAATCCACTTTGAAATAGTGAACTTCGCGATAAAATCTAATGTGATTCGATAATTTATAATTTAATCTACCATTTAACAGACACGGGTAATATAAAAAAAAAGTGCAAGAGACGTAACATGTTATTATATAAAGCAATAGATAGATGGTTACACATCAGTGTTAAACGGAACCGTATCCGCCTGAATCCCTTCCAAAACCAGTAATACCAGTGTAGGAGGATGTAGTCTCGTGTGGATAACAGGAGATGATGTACCAACAGTGGATAAGAGCTGGAATAAAACCTAGCAAACAAAGGGCAATATTAATCCAAAAATCGGCGGAAAAGATGCCTCTCTTGATGGCAACTGGTAAGAAGGGGAGAAAGATTCCAATAAAGACTAACAACCAATCACGTGCATGCATTGTTGGCGAAGTTGGTAACAAACAAGCGGAAGACTTACAGGAAGAAATAGCATATACTTAGACGGAAAGATTTAGAGCCCTCACATAAGTAGCAATATAGACAGTAAAGGGCAAAAGACCACTCCCGCCTTCTAAAAACTGAAAATGGAAAACTTAAATCACCGCGCTGAGCCCCTGGCAAACCCCTCTTATCTCCGCAAATTCTCCCGCCCGCACAATTTCCAACAGCGCCTTTTCCAAAACCCGCCACGCGTCGATCGTCGCCGGTGTCTGCTGTTTCTCGCTTTTCCTCTTTTCGACCGCACCTATCACCGCCGCCACTTCGCCCGCAAGTCGTTCCTGCTCCCAATAATTGTTGTTGCTGTCTTCATCAATACCAGCCCCAACCGCTAATGGTGATGTGTTGGCCGTGTTCTTTCTACCATGCTGATTAAAAAACGTATGTGAAAAGCTGTCTTCTTCTGATTCGGATTCGGATTCGTAGTCGGAATCAGGTAATGATGATCCAACATCCGAGTAACAACTCTTTTGTACTTCCCTTTTATAAATTGTACTACTTTTAAGATTCCATGTAATATCCTTTTCTGGTCCATAATGTTCTTGTTCAAAATCAAGTTCATATTTGGGTCTACGCCTTCTCATTTTATTACTATGTCCTGATAATATATCCAATTCATTTGGTTTTATTTTATTCTTACTTATAAATTTAAACCTTAAAAGTTCTTCACAATTGGCTCTCATGTATGGATCTTTAACTAAACATGCATATCCAAATTCTTTTAAATAATAACTTGATTTACCAGGCAGCGTGGGTGGTTCTAACTTTGGTATACTGAATAAAGCTTTAACTGGTTCTTTATCACTGTTTGGAATTATGTTACTACTCAATTCAATTAATGTAATCCCTAAAGACCAAATATCAACTTTTTCGTCATATTCGACCTCTTCTTCCTGCTCCTCTTCTTCTTTCTTGTCCTTCTCTTTTTCGTATTCTTCTTCCTCTTCTATATCTTTGTGGTTGATTCTAGCTTGATTAATTATCTCATTTTCCCACCTCTTCTTCCATAACCTCAGTAATGTATTCTTATAAAAAACACCTCCTTTTTTCATTCTACATTCTAACTTTTCCTTAGATTCTTTCAAAACTTCTCTATCTGCAACAATTTCGGGTGCCATCCAATATGGTGTGCCAACAAATGTTTTCTTACCTGAATTACCATTCATTTGTGCACTAACTCCAAAATCAGCTAATTTGATTACATGATCTTTAGTAATTAAAATGTTTGCAGCCTTAATATCTCTATGAATAATTTTCAAACCATGTAAATATTTTAACCCTTCTAATACATTCTTTATAATATACGAAACAATATTTTCTTCTAACCCTGATTTATGAAATTTTAATAAATCTGCACAACTACCTTCATCGCAATATTCCATTGCAATGAACATGGTAATATCAACAACAAATGTACTATACCAATTTGTAATATTTTGATGTTTCAAACTTCTCAATAACTTGATTTCTTCTAATAACACAGGTATTTCATCTTCACTTTCTTCTAAATTAATTGCCTTAATAGCAACAGTTTTGTTATTTTTTAAATCATAAGATTTATAAACATCTCCAAAATTCCCACGTCCAATACAATCCAAAATTCTATAATTTTTGATATCGGGATATCTTGAACTAGATTTTCCTGAAGTTAAAACTTCTTGATCTTTTTTGGTACCACTTAGTGGTTGTGGTGAATGTTTGTTTAATTTACTTGGAGTTCTTAATAACCCATTAATGGCATTTTTATATACATTATAAGTTGTTGAGTGATCGTGAGTATTAACCTGTCTATCTTTAATTGGTGATGATGGTGCTGAAATAATCGCAGGGCTCATTTTTAGAAACAAAGAAAAAAAACGGTTTTTTTTTTGATTTTAAAATATAGCAAAGACCAAAAGCAAAGTACGATTGTATATAAAACAATTCAACCCTTAATATTTCAACTTTGTAAGATATTGAAGTATCTTGGGAATCTTCGTCGTTAATAAAAAGAAAATTATCAATTTTAAAAAAAGTTATAGAAATACATGTTAAAGTAAACGTAAATATAAGGAGACGGTGTGAAATAGGGAAACATTTCAAAAGATTTTCTTTTTTATTTTTCTCTACTTTCTGAGAACAAAAGTTCTAACACAGATTTCTTAATTTTTGTATGTATCGCAAATTGCTTGATCCCAGCCTGGAGATACCAACATTTTCAAACATTTTTCTCTAGTCCAATTAAATCCATAGATAAGCGGTGCATATCTGTTGTATGATAATAACACTAAAATTGTGGTAGTTATTAGTAAAAGACTTGCAGTTTTTGGATATAAATCTAATATTAATTGGAATAATTGGGAAATCATTATAATACCAATTAATAATGCAGGTAAATAATCAAATAAATGTAGTTCTATTTTAGTTACTGAAAACAATGATAATATTATCAGATATGCTAACAAACAATCAAATGTTTGATAATCATAATTATAAGTTTTCCGAATTGATTTTTCAATTTTATGTGGATTGGTTGTTAAAATTTGGAAAAATTTAAATAATAAATAAACTGAAACTGAAGCAACAACTAAATAATAAGTAATATAATTACCTAAAAGATAAATATTAATGTTTTCTTTTGGATCAATCAGGTGTGTAAATCCTTTACGTAATAATATCCAATCACTTATATTTGCACCAAAATCTGTATCATAACCTAAATTTCCAATAAATAGTTTCTTAAAATTGTAAATTGAGCTTTCATATAATTTATCCCAAAATGTAAATTCATTAAATTTAACTCTTTCCTTATCACTTGGGAAATTATCATTTTTATTCCAGTCAAAATACCATAGCGATGCTTCATAATTTGGTTCTTTAATACAAATAACTTCATTTTGTCCATCTGCAAATCCTTCAGATAATAATAATGGGGTACCTAATAAATAGCATGCATTTTTCTCATTGTAAATTTGGAAAACAGAATCAATAGAATTTAGAACTCTCTTAGATTTTCCACTTTTACTATACTTTTGAGAAATTTTTAGTTGGAAAGTACGCCTATTTTTATCATCTTCTTCATCAAAATCTTTATCGGTTGTTACTTGGAAATTGTATTCTTGTTCGGATAGTGGAGGTCTATGATCTGAATCAATAACTAAAGATGAGTCTGTATTTTCATGTTTAAGTTCAACTTTAAATGGTGATGAAATCGGAATTGCATCATTGACCATTTTTTCAATATTTCCAGATCCATTAATTGGTAAAATTTCAAAAAAATTACTAGAATCATCAAATGTATTTAGCAACGTAATTTGTTGATGACCTGATGACATATAATTATCATCATGAGAATGTAAATATTCACCACTTTTATAGTGTCTAATCATAACTGTTGATCCATATCCAACTTCTAAAACTGTATCAAATAAATGATTGTTCTCTAATGATGATTGAAATTCTGGGCTTAAAACATTATAATCATTACCTCTTTTAGTTAAAATATCAAAATGAACTTTGTATACTGATAAATATATTGTAAGTGAAATAATAATGTATGAAAGATGTTTAAAAATAAATGATAGTTTCAATAAAGTACGTGGAATTGCTAAATCTCCTGATAATGACCATGATCTAAGAGTCAATGAAACTAATGCATAAAATAGTAAAAATATGCCTGACCAATGTGTACTGATTGCCAAACCTAGAGAAATTGATGCAAATAAGATACTCAAAATTGAAGATTTTGAGAAAATTGTCTTTAATGCAATTATTTTATGTTGTGATAAAAATAATGAAATGAAGAAAAAATAAATTGTATCAGGAAAAATGAATCTACTTTGTGTAATAAATGAATTTTCAAGTGTGAACAAATATGTACCAAATAATGAAATAAAATGTGAAATACCTGTAAATCTTAAAGTTTTATAGATGAAAAATGAAGTAACTCCGCCGATAACGGCGTTAAATGATCGTAATTGTTCAAATGGCAAATACTTGAATGGTTCACCAATTGAAATGAAATCCAAATTATCAACACTATAACCCAAAACTTTAGCAATTCCGGTGAATATTAATCCAGCCAGTGGTGGGTTATAGTCAACAAATAATTCACCAGTTAAGTAGCTATTTATAATTGAAACCATTTTAGATTCTTGTAATAACAGTTTATTTGGTTTATCAATTTGTATAACTCTCATAAATATGCCTAAGAAAATAACCAAAATAATTTGAAATGTTTCACTAAAGTTCATACTTAACCATTTTTGTAATTGATTTTCATTGATATGAACGTAAGGACGAAGTGGACCCTTACGAAGTGTATAAACTCCATTGGATTCCACCTTTTGTTCAGATTTTTTAACCTTAAGTTTCTCACTTTTAGGATCAATCATTGGTAAAAAAGTGAAAATGTAACGATTGTTAATTGATGTAGGAGAAAAAAAATTAAATTGGTGAACTTAAATAACTAGTTCACATAAATCGACTCGTATTTTCTATGGTTGCTCTCGAGATTTAATTTTTTTCTTTTTTCCAATTTTATAAGTTACACTCTTTATTGTTCTCAATATAACATAGTAATATTTCTAAATTATAAATGTATATGCACTATTTATTACTTATTCTTTTATAAACAGTTCAAGATCAGATAACCACTTTCCATAAAGTGTATTTTCACTATATGTGCCTAGTATCCATAGAATTGTAAGTAATTTATCTCCATCTTGTTTACCAAGCTTGACTCCTAAATTTTCAATAATCATATAATTAATCAATGTGTCAATTAACAAACAACCATCCATATCTGGTAATAAATCGTAATCACTTCCATTAAATGTCAAAAATTCAATAACTTTTGGATCATTTACGTATAATTCCTTTTGATAATGATTACTTAATTTATTAAATATAGTGTTATCACCTGTGCATAAAGATTCAGTAAATTTAGTTGGTGTACACTCAAAATTGAGTGCATTTATAAGCATCGCATTTTTAAACATAAACCCATGACCTTGTGTAAAATCTCCAAGTAAATATAACAGTTGTTCATTATTCGTTTTATTTGTGATAATCAATTGAACTTCCTTTGTTCCAATTTCCGAGATTTTATAATCAATCAACAAATTAAACACTAAACCATCTTGGGTCTTACGTAAATGAATCGCTTCTTCAAAGAATGAATCTAAATATGGCAATGGGCCTTTGATAATTTCAAATCCGTATAATAATAGAACATCTTTAAACTGAGACACAATACCTTTAATATTTTGATTCTTTAATTTAAAATCATCAATTTCTTTCCTCAATTCCTTCAAAATATACAAGTCTGCTTCTTCTGAATAGCTTAGTTCCTTTTCAGTTGAATTATGTGACCGATATGGTTTCTTATGCTTGTTGTATTTTTTGCATACCGGTGTTGATGTTTTTTTTTTAAAATCACCAAAATTCCTTAAATTCCTAAAACAAGGTCTGATAAAATGTTGTTGAAGATGTAAAATTTGTGAAGTTTTTTTAACAGTTCGTCCAAGCATGACTAATTATCTGTATTACTAAGATTGCATACAAATTTTTTGAGTTCATAACCCTGAAATTTTTGTTTCCCACCATTTAGTTTTCAATTTCCCACAAAATTGCGGTAGCTCGATGGGTAAGTGTATTTTCCCCATGAAAAAAATTGCGTTTCCCACAACTGCTACAAAATCGATGTTTTAGTCATAATTTAAACTAAGTCATAATGTTATTTATAAGATTAGAAAAAAGTCTACAATAAATTGGTTTATTTACTGACTATATTGGTAATGTAAACATCCTAGCCTTTCTACCTTTCTTCCCCTTTTTCCCCCTGTTTGAATCTGATTCAATTGCTTCATCTTTCGCCTTACGAATCATTTCGTCAAACTGCCTATCTTCTTCCCTTCTTAATTCTTCTTCCTCGGGATCTAAGACAACGGGGACTCTTGTACCCCAAACTGAGGTTTTTACTGTCATTGATGGTTTAAAATTTGAACCTATACTGCCACCAGTATTGGTTAAACTGTTTTCTGATTTATTATTATCATCGCTTGTATTATCGACATTTGCTAAAACGTTAAAACTATTTGAGACTCCTTTCAAAACTGGTATGTCTCCAATTTTTTGAATATGGTTAAATTGATTCCTATTCCATCTTTTATTGTCATTGAGTGATCCAAAAAATTCTTCACTATCACTATCAATCTGCTCGTTTTGTAAATCATTTGAAAAAACTTCCAATGTTTCTTTTTCTCTTCTTAGCTCACCACGGACTCTTGCATTCTCTTCATGAACTCTTTTATTATTAGTATCTCTACTTCTGTTTTGTAAGCGTTTTTTAATTTGTGTTGATAACTGAATTGGATATTTACTTTTGTTACTATCGGACAAAGTATTTTCATTGATTGGTATAAATGAACCATCAAATTTCGTCCAATTAATTTCTAAAAATCCAAGCTCTGCTCCATATGGTAGATTACCTAAAAATGGGTATTTTTTAACCAGCTCAAATGTTACTTTGCCCTCATCAAAATTAATATTTTCAATAAAAACCCTCAATGTTAATGGTAGTTTGTATGCAACATTTCCTTCGTTATTATCATTAATATTAAACAATTCATTTACAACATGAACGTCTAAAGGTGATAAAAAATAATGAATACGTGAGTTAATATCAGACTGATAATAATAAAATCCATCATCATAGTTTGGTAAGAAAATTTCTTGAGTTGAAGAGAGTTGTGATAGTTGATTTTCTAATGAACTTTCGTCTAGTTTTGGTGGACCCTGAACTAGTTTAACGGAACCATCAATCTCATCTTGAATTTGATTAATATTTACTGTAATTTTTTCAATTGCTAAATCAAAGAATTTGCCTGAGTCTCCATAATATTCGCAGTCTAATAATTTTTGTGTCATTAGATCGTCAATTTCTTTTTGATAGCAAGAAATTATAAACGCTAAATCACAAATCATTAACCTTGAATTTGCAATATATGGTGAATATTGTTTATAATTTAGTGGAGTACATTCGTGACTGATCCAAGGAATATTCGCTTTCAAACCTTTTGATAAATAGAAATTCGAAACTTTTTGTGAATAAATTTTTGAATTTGCTCTATGCATTAGGGATAAATTTGTAAAATGATTTGAACTTAACTTGGACTCACATTCTTTAACTTGTTCAATTAAAACGGGCAACTGAATGAAATTCTCCTTGATAATTTCAGAACATAAAGGACATGAAATGGATGGATTGTGTCTATTACCAAGATTCGTCTTTGTTTTATCTTCTCTTGTATTATCAAACATATTTAAAAGACACGAAAAGCAAAATATATGTCCACATTTGGTCATTCTTGGAGCAACAAATTCATCTCCTAAACAGATTGGGCAGTGATAATCATGTTGTTTAACAATCACCCTAACTATATCTTTGACGTTTAATGGTAAATTCGGATCTAATAATTGAGGTTTATAGTCACCCTTGTTATTCAAAATAAATTTATAATTTGCATTAATATAACTTAGACCAGATAAATGGATATCGGTGCCTGAAGTTTTTTTTTTATTATTTTTACTACGTGGTCTATTCTTACTATCGGCATTATTATGATTATGATTATTATAATCATCATCTTGCACATAACTATAAGTTAACAAATGACTTATATCAGTGCCTTTTTTGGAAGATTTAATAATTGATAAAATATCGGGAGAATCATCAATAATTTGATATCTATTGTTGCTATTATTGAAAGATTGAACATTACGTTTTGCATGTGAATGTGAGGATCTATTTCTTGAGCCTGATTTTTTACCACTCAAAGAATGTGTGTTTTTATAAGAACTGGAAGCAGATAAATTTGAACTAGAACTACTATTTGAAGAATTCATCCTTTTACTGTTGACGGAACCATCAGTTGGAACAAATGCAGGAATATTAGAGGAATCACCCTTAAGATCTTTCTTATATGACATTCTTAGGTAGGGAATGAAAGCTGTTTCTTGTCAAAATTTTCTGCTGGTAAGTCCAGAAATGTGTAAAAATGGATTGACCACCTGTTGACAGATGTCCGTAGGTGTTGAAGAGAGAAATCTGTAAAACAGAATTAAACAAAGCAGTTATATATCAAAAACATCAAAATCTCGCAGAAGGATCTTCATGCAATGACAGATTCTTTGAAATTTACCCGGATTTTCTTGATGTTCGATTAACTGAAGGAGCCGTTTTTATTATTCTTCCTTGCGTTTTGTTAGGGCGGTAGTCGATGAGCACTGGAGAGTGTTTAAATCGATAGATTAATGATTGGGCAATAATGGTGCTGGAAGTTCTAAGCATTTCAACCCTAGAACTCTTCGGCTAAAGAAATCAATAAAATATATAATAATAATAAATAAAAATAGAATTCAAAGCCGATTTTCAAATTAAACTGTTTTATGAACATCAGTGAAATTTATTCTTGTTCATACATTAGAATGATGTGTGCTCATGGTTCAAGCTTTAAATTATTCAAAGTTTTTTGTGATGATCACCTTTAAATAAAATACATGAACGTCATGACAAACAGTATTGGAAGAACGAAAAAAAGTTCTATTCAATAATGAAAAAAAATCATATCGCCATACCCAGAAAGTAAAGTGCAAACTGACTGGATGTGATACATATTATACATTGCACCGTCCACTAAAAAGCATTTATAATTTATCTTTAGTGGTAGTTTTGTCGAGAGAATGATAAATCAAAAATTACTGATTAAACAATAAATCATGACGATAGTTACCTAATATTTATAAACATTTTTGAGTAAACTAAGCTACCAAATGAAAATGTAAAATGTTTAGCTTGATTTTCAACTGTACTCATACATTTTATTTTACAATCAGCAATTGGCTTTCAACAACACGTTATTTCACGTTTTGTCTCTTTAGTTTTTTGTCTCTTTTTGAATTCAGTTTTATATTCCATGCTATTATCATTCTACAAGTTCAATTATTTATGTTGTCATTCAAAGGTTTGTAAAAAAATACAATGCTTATAAGAGAACTTACTCAAATTATTTGGCCTTTAACTCCGAATTCGTTCGGAGTTCTTGCTAGATATTTGCGTCGACCGTCGCATTTTTTATGATTTCATATATTTCACTTTTTAACGTGCACTGGAATTTTTTATTTCTCTTTCTGAAAAATTTTAAATTTTTTTTGTCATAATAGTTATTGATAATTAAAGACCAGTTTTAAGAGCAATCAAAATGTCTTCTAACATTAACAACACTAATAAAAAGAAGGTTCTTGATTCTCGTGTCCCTTCCCTTATTCGTAATGGTGTTGATACACGACAAAGATCATTTATCATAATGGTCGGTGACAAATCAAGAAATCAAATTCCAAATCTTCATTATTTAATGATGAATGCAAATCTTAAAATGAATAAATCCATTTTATGGGCTTACAAGAAAAAACTTTTGGGTTTCACATCAAATAGATTAAACAGAGAAAAGAAAATTAAAAAAGATGTTAAACGTGGGGCTAGAGAAGCCAATGACTTAGATCCATTTGAAGCCTTCCTTTCAAATAATCAAATTAGATATGTTTACTATAAGGAAACTGAAAAAATCTTAGGTAATACTTATGGTATGCTTGTTTTACAAGATTTTGAAGGTTTGACTCCAAATTTGATGGCTCGTACAGTTGAAACTGTTGAGGGGGGTGGTTTAGTTGTTATGTTACTTAAATCAATGAAATCTCTTAAGCAGTTATATACCATGACAATGGATGTTCATTCAAGATATAGAACTGAAGCTCATAGTGATGTTGTTTCGAGATTCAATGAACGTTTCTTATTATCATTGTCTGATTGTTCAACTTGTTTAGTTGTTGATGATAAGCTAAATGTTTTACCTCTTTCCGGTGCAAGACATGTTAAAAGATTACCTCCAAAGGATGATGATGAGATCAGTCCAAAAGAACAAGAATTAAAGGATTTAAAAGAAAGTTTGATTGACACTCAACCTGCTGGTTCATTAGTTTCTTTAGCAAAAACAACCAATCAAGCCGAAGCAATTTTACGTTTTATTGACGCAATTGCTGAAAAAACTCTCAATTCCACTGTTGCATTAACTGCTGGTAGAGGTAGAGGTAAGTCAGCTTCTTTGGGTGTTGCAATTGCTGCGGCTGTTGCTCAAGATTATTCGAATATTTTTGTTACTTCTCCATCACCTGAAAATTTAAAAACTTTATTTGAATTTATCTTCAAAGGTTTTGATGCAATGGGTTATGTTGAACACCAAGATTACGATATTATTCAATCAACCAATCCTTCATTTAATAAAGCGATTGTAAGAGTTGATATTAAGCGTTTAGGCCATAGGCAAACGATTCAATATATTTCGCCAAATGATAATCAAGTCCTTGGTCAGGCAGAACTTTTA
Source organism: Pichia scutulata (assembly GCA_030560845.1). Lineage (NCBI taxonomy): Eukaryota > Fungi > Ascomycota > Pichiomycetes > Pichiales > Pichiaceae > Pichia > Pichia scutulata. Next base: position 352,222 of record JAKTWB010000083.1, read on the forward strand.
ATTATTGATGAAGCTGCCGCAATTCCTTTACCTTTGGTTAAGAAATTGTTAGGTCCATATTTGGTCTTTATGGCATCAACAATAAATGGTTATGAAGGTACAGGTCGTTCACTTTCATTAAAGTTAATTCAACAATTACGAGACCAATCAAAAAATATTATTAAAGATAATACACAAACACAAATTGTATCACGTCATGAATCCTCAAGTTCAGGTAAAGATATTGATTCTATTCATATATCTTCAAGGTCGTTGATTGAAGTTGCATTAGATGAGCCAATTAGATATGCACCAGGTGATCCAGTTGAGTCATGGTTAAATAAATTACTTTGTCTTGATGCAAAACTTCCAAAACATACTAAATATGCAACCCGTGGTTGTCCACATCCATCAGAATGTTCTTTATTTTATATTAATCGTGATACACTTTTTTCATATGATCCAGTTTCTGAAGCCTTTTTACAACGCATGATGGCTCTTTTTGTTTCTTCACATTATAAAAATTCACCAAATGATTTACAACTAATGTCGGATGCTCCAGCCCATCAACTGTATGCACTTTTTGGTCCTGATGTTGGTAAAGATGCATCTATTCCAACACCTTTATGTGTTATTCAAATCGCTTTAGAAGGTGAAATTTCAAAAGATAGTATTCGTAGTAGTTTAAGCAGAGGTGTTCGTGCAGGTGGGGATTTGATTCCATGGTTAGTTTCCCAGCAGTTTCAAGATGATGACTTTGCCAATCTATCAGGTGCAAGAATTGTTCGTATTGCAACTCATCCAGATTATACAAAAATGGGTTATGGTTCAAGAGCTCTAGAACTTTTAACTGATTATTTTGAAGGTAAATTTGCTTCCCTAGAAGAAAATTCAAATAACCTGTCAGGGGATAAATTTTCAATTAATCGTTTAACTGATAAGGAATTGGAAGATTCAACTGTTTCGTTACGGGATGAGATTAAACCACGTAAAGAAGATAAACTACCACCATTGTTCGTTAATTTAGCTCATAAAAATCCATATTATTTACATTATTTAGGTGTTTCGTATGGTCTAACTCAAAATTTGCATAAATTTTGGCGTCATGGTGGTTATACACCTGTTTATTTAAGACAAACAACAAATGATTTAACTGGGGAACATACTTGTGTAATGTTGAAAACTTTAGAAAATCGTGATGATCAATGGTTAAGGGCATTTACAAAAGATTTTCATAAAAGATTTATTAATTTATTAAGTTACAGTTTTTCAAACTTTTCATCTGTCCAAGCATTAAGTGTTTTAGAGTCTTCAAGAATTGAAGGCGCATCAAATCATGTTTTCAATAAAGCTGATTTAGATAGAACTCTTACTCCATTTGATTTAAAACGTTTAGAATCTTATGCAAACAACTTGATTGATTACCATGTTATTCTTGATTTGTTACCTTTTATTGCAGTACAATATTTTGGTGATGAAATTAGGGAAGAGGTTGGCCTTTCACATGTTCAAAGTGCAATTTTATTAGCAATTGGTTTACAACATAAAGAATTAGATAGTATTTCCAGAGAATTGAACATTGAAACTAATCAGTCGCTTGCGATGTTTTCCAAAATAATTCGTAAAGTTTCTCAATATTTCCGTTCTTTGATCCAGGAATCAATTTCTGAAGAGATGCCTGAAATAGTTGATAATGAATTGAAGGAACTGAATGGTGAAGAAATTGAGACTATTAATGATGTTGAAGAAATGGAAAAAGAACTAGAAGCTGATCTTGAAGCGGCTGGTGCTGAAGCATTGGAAGAGATTAGAGAGCGTAAGGAAAGACAAAAGGAGTTAATTAATAACTTGAACTTAAATAAATATAAAATTACTGACGTTGCAGATTGGAAATCTGATAAAAAGGCAATGGATCGTGCAATTAAAAATAATGGTACGGTTAGTTTAAAGAAAGGTACTAAAAGAAAGACAGATGAAACTGCAGATGATATCTATAAAGGTGAAATGAAATCACTCACAAAAGAAAAAAATAAATCAAGTAAAGGCAAAAAGTCAAAGAAATGATTTTTCTGTGTAACCAATTTTTATAAAAATAACAAAACCGTAAAGTTAACGTAAATTTGGTAGAGAATCCACTTTGAAGAATATTAAAAAACTGTTAAGTTAACAAAATATTACGTTTAACTATGTCCAGAACTTTCAAAATTAATTCATTAGCATCACAATCATCATCATTTAAAAATTCAAATACGTTAAACTTTTTTTTGAAATCTGGAAGTAATTCACCTCCATTCAATTTTACAAAAGATTCATCATAACCTTTGATGAATAGATCTTTATGGTATTCATAATATCCTGGCCAAACAAACAAATCAAAATATCCTGGTGGATCGATCCAAATACTTTCTTCGACTGTGTAAATTCGTTTTTCTCTACGACTTTTCAAAGTTTCGTAAGAAGTTTTAAAAAACAACGAGAAATCAAACAACTTCATCAATTCAATATTGTGCAGTAATAAAAATCCGTCTAGCAAAAAAATTCTAAATTCTTTTAAATCTTTAACCGAATCTTGGATTTCTATTCGTAACGAGTTGACTATCAAACTATCATTTTGAAGATTACTATCATTTCTTGGTGGTTCTGTGCTTATCATAGCGTAATCGTAATATCCCTTGTTATTCAATTTCACGCTTGCTTTAGGATTGATTTCAAAAGTTTTGGAATCTTTCAGTACCGACAAGGTTTGGATCATTTTTTCAATATCAATTGCCTCAGGACAATCCCAATCTCTATCGTTTCGTATTGGGTCGAATGGGACGTCTTTCTCTAACTTAAAAAAATCATCTTCATGTATTATTTCTGTGTTCGGAAGAATCGCTTTCATCAAATAAGCCAGTGTTGATTTTCCTGAACTTGAAGCACCAGTGACACCTATCAGTATGGTTTTCATTACCTTGTACCTAATTATAATCAACAATTCACTGATAAAGAATCACCACACAAGAAGGTTACATTTAAAAAATATTCAGCACAAGTGAGTACTGATTTTCTGAAATTTTTTGTTGATTTTTTGATTTTTATTTATTGAATTAAAAAGTGCTATAAAATTAAATATTAAAACGGAGATAAAGAAAAGTAAAACAAAACAATAAAAATTAAGTATTAAGTAAAAAAATCAGAAGTAGTAGTGACATATTTGAAAAAAGGGTGTTTGAGGTGTCGGTTCATTCCAAATTCTTTATCCTCTTTTTGAATAAACTAAATCCTTCTTTTGGATTTTTAATTTTGGACTTAGAACTAGGACTTACTTTTATTTGTTTTCTTTGAACTGTAGTTGGTGGCAACTGCGGCCTACTGTTAGCATTGTCGATTCTGTAGTCATTACTCAAATCTTTTTCCTTCATTTGGTTTGCATTAGCTGTTAGAATGTGATTATTTGTACCATTAATTTTATCAATGCGTACTTGCCACCATTTTTTAGCATTTTCATTGAGTAATGATCCAGGTCTAACTTGGGTACCAATGTCACAGCCATTTAAAACAAGTAGTTCTGCTATATCAAAAACTTCACGACCATCTAAAACACTAGGATGTAATAGTGAGTATTCTAAAAATGTAATCTCACTACGTTTATTGGATTCGCTTTGGTGTGATGCTATACTCGCAGATGAAGATTCATCTGAATTTGGGGTATAATAAAATTTCTTGTTAACATTTTCACCGCCTGCAATACCTTCTAAAACTTTTTGAATGTTGTCATGTTTTACTCCCTCGAGTAAAGCATTCGACGCATTTATTTTAATTTTGTCACTAATAAACTGTTTATTCATATATTTTTGTGTAATAAATTCTAGCCTAGCTTCATGGCTTGACTCTGGATTTGGTTTAGAATTTTGTTGTAATTTAGATTCATAAATTGAGTTTACCGATGCATTATTGATATGACAAGCTAAAACACGATGTTCACCTGCAAAGCTGTCAAGAGTTAAACTTCTAACTTTAGAAACAGATGTACCCAAACCTCTATGAGCTGAAGAACATTTTATGCAAAAAACAACTAAAAGGTTGAGTGAAATCCATTCAACTTGCTCGGTTGAATTACAATCTGCACAAACACAATTGGATTGATCAATCCTTTGAACAACATTAAGCAATGACAAGGACACTGATGACACGCGTCGAATCCTTGGTTTATCTGCTTTCAACATGTTTTCTCCCAAAACTGTATTATGTACTTTTCTAAAATTCTCGTCATTTTTTGACCTTGTCGATCTGTTTTCCACTCTAGATCTTTGTTTCACGGGCGTATTGAAGGCCATCATTTGACCTGCATCGATTAGAACTTCAACCCACTCTTTGGCATCTCCTTGGGTGAAAGCTTGAAAAACATGTTCAACACCTTTTGTATTGATAACACGAAAACAGTTCTTTCTTAGACCAATGTCAACATTATTTTTATGATCATTAAAATCAAGCAACTTAATATTACATAAAGAAATATCAAGTGGAGGGTTTCTTAATTCGGCACCTCTTCGCCAATCCATATATTCGTACAACTTACCATTCAATAAAACAAGCCATTGTTTGTGCCATCCGGATTTTCCCTGGCCCCCATAAACAAATAAAAGACCTGTTTTAAGTGACGATTGGTTAAAATTTAGTCTATAGGAAGAGCTGGGATCAATCAAAAGCAAAGTAGATTCAGCAACTGTAATTTTGGAGTAGACTTGCATTAAGTTAGTGAATTCTTCCATTGAGTTGCAATTCTTTATTTTTTGAATTGCATGATCTCTGAGTGGTTTTTTTTTGCGATAATCTTTATTGAATTTTGAAGCAGAATAAACTAAAGATAAAATCATTGGGCTAACAGAATCATATAAATAATTAAAGTATTCTATTTGTGAAATTTCAAAGTTCTTCATCTTATTTAACAATTTTTCATCTTTTGTTTTTCCTGAACTCATTAATTTTGATAGCCAATCATAAAACTTTTTGCTTTCCTCTTCGAAACTTTTTTTAACTGAGCCAAAATTTTGCAATGATTTTAAAGCAGAACAACCAAGTTTTGTTTCATCGCTTGATTGCCGTAATGCTTGTAAAAATTTGTACGTAAGATCGTTTTCTATAGGTTTTGCTTCAAGAGAATCAAGTTTTGAGTAAACCAAATCATGCTTTGACGTTGACAGTAAAAATCCCTTTTTGAAATCTTTTAGAGTTTCTAACATTTGTGATTTCTGATCGAAGTTATTCCCTTTATCCATTGGACTTTGCAATTTTTTAAGTATAATAGGAGCAAGTTGTTCATAATAATTCACGGTTTCACGGAACAATGGCCCATCAGTCATTGGAATTGGAAAAGGGTTTTCAGAGAGAAATATACTACAGTCTTTGGTGTAAGATTCTAACTGCAAATTTGATGGTTTCCTTGATTTGGCAGCGCCAGTTGGAGGGTCAATTTTTAATGATGATTGATACATTGAGAATGGTTCTCTATAAAACTTGAACTTCAATATTCGTTTGTTATTATCAAAAACTTCAATCATAATTGTACCTGTATAATTGTTATTCAAAGGCAATTTCATTTCATATGCATCGGTCAAAAATGTTGAAAAGGTTTTTGAAGATGTCAATACACATCTCAAAGTTTCTAACCTCGACGTACTTCTCAATCTCAAGATAACTCTATCAAATATAAAAGGGACTTTCAATAATATTTCCTCATCTTCATATTTTGAGTTAATAAATTCGACCTTTTCTGCTGGTTTAATCGACTGTGTTTCACTATTCAAGTGTATACTATTGTCAGAAGTTGAACTGACAAAAACAAGTTCAGAAAGCAAGTTGGGCACGTCAACTGGATTCAGTTGACGCATAACAAAATCGGTTGCCATTTTCTGCCTTTTTAAATCAATATGACGCTTGAATTGCCTGTTGAAGTGTTAATAGTGATTAATTGAAAGAAAGAAAGAAAAAGGTGAATCAAAGTTGGAACATAAAGATTCGGAACACCATGAATGCGCTGAAAAAAATGTGCTACAGTTTTTTTTCTTCTTTTTGGTAAGACGATATTAGTTTTTTTTTGTGCTTTAATAAACACAAAAGCAAAAGCAAATACATCAAAAAAAACTGCCAACTTATTTAATACAATTTTTTTTATGTTGGGTACAGAAAACTTGGATCAAAAACTTGTTAATAAAGAAGATACGATAAAAAATGTTGAGACTAATCTAGTTGCTGTTGATAAATCTGAAGATGAACAACAAAAACAACTAGTTGTTACTGGAAATAATGTAAATGATAGCACAGATAATGATATTTTTGATGTTGATAAGGTTATCAAGTTTTCTTCTGATGAAGAATCTGACGCTGAAGATGGAAACTTGGATTCAAATAAGGACTCTAGCTCTGATTCCAATTCTGATTCCAATTCTGATTCCAATTCTGATTCCAATGCTGATTCCAATGCTGATTCCAATGCTGATTCCAATGCTGATGCTGGTTCTGATTCTGATTCCAATGTTTCCTCGGGTAGTAATGACTCTTTAGACGGTGAATCTTCAGATGGTGAAATAGATGATACTAATAACTTAAGTAAAAACCTTATTGATGATGACGAAATTAATGAAAATGATAATGATGAACCAATTACATCCAAAAACGAGTTACTGAATTATAAAGTCCCTTCGCTTCCTGAAGATTATACAATTTCTGAAGATACTAAAATTGAGTTTATTGGTAACATAAGTGGTGTTGTTGAGAAAAACGTTTTGATAAAAGGAAACAAAAGTGCCGAAGAAAAAGTTTTGAAAGAAGGTACTGTTTTCTGTTTTGAAGATCGTGCTCCATTAGGTTTACTGTACGAAGTTTTTGGTAGGCTTCAAACTCCAGTTTATAATGTGAGATTTAATTCACAACAAGAAGCTGAAAATTTCAAGGATAAAAAAGGAAAACGGATATACTATGTGGCCCCGAGTGCCGAATTTCTTTCAACTCGAGCAATTAAAAAAATGAAAGGAACAGATGCAAGTAATTGTAATGATGAAGAATTACCAGAAGATGAACAAGAATTTTCTGATGATGAAAAGGAAGCAGCTGCAAAGAAAAACAAAAAGAGAAAGAAGAAACAAGTTAATGATTCTAGTGATATTGATAACGAAGATGAGCAAGAAAATGTGACAAATGAAACCAAGAGGTTGAAATCGAACTCTTTCAAGCCAAAACAACACGCTACTGTCCCGATATCTGTTAAAGCACGTCTAACTTCATTACCGTCAAAAGGAAAAACAGCATCTACTTCATCATCTCTACCAGGATCGTCATATGAAGACTCTGATCAACAACAAAATGCTATTAACCCTATGACTATGGTGCAACAATTCATGAATATGATGCAACAACAAGCATCAAGTATGACGCACCAACAACCTCAACACAAAAATCAATTTCAGTATACTAATCAGCCTCAATATAACCAAACTCAATACAATCAACACCAATTTAATCATCCTCAATTTAATCAATCACAATATAATCAACCAAATACTCAGCAATTTAACCAATCTCAATACAATCAACAGTATAATAATCAATATGGACAATATAACAATGGTCAACAGTATAATAATAGTAGTGTTCAACAATTCAATAACAATTACAATCAACAATATAATCACTCATATAATCAACAGTATAGTAACCAAAATAGTTCACAATTTACCGAAAACTTAATGAATAATCAATTCAGTCCACAGTTTTCCCAGCAAACTTTACAACAACAACCATTAAATAGCACCGCAACTAATTCTACTTCTTATTTGGTTTCACAATTAGCTGCAGCAATTTCTAAAAACGCAGAAAGCTCGACTGTCTTAGTGCAGCAAACCGATGAATATGACCCGTTGCAACCTGTCATAAATACCACACCACAGGGCTCTAGAAACACTGGGGTGGATGAAGGTAATGATGATGGTGATGATGAGTATGATCCGGCAGCATAGTTGTTAAAAACAACACTGTACAAACTAATCTTAAATTTCAAAAATTACATTACCTTTTATAAACATGTGTAAATTTATTTTCAGTTACATCACATTATTCTATTTTGGGTGACTTTATATCGCCGTTATCGTCATGAATCAGATTTACTAGCGTAATTGGTTAAGAATGAAAAATAAGCACTTACTCCGGAACGGGTCAATTAACTTGATGGAAATTTCAGCCGTACAGAATTATTAGAGGTTTTTATTAATATAATTACAAACGCTTTTCAACTTCAGAATCTTGAACTAGGATCAAATTACTTAAAAGTTGCTTTTTTTTAAAAGAAAATTGGGCACCTTTTTTATAATATAATACTATAAAATCTAAAATCAAACTCAACTAAACGAATTACTGATACTATAAAAATAACGGATTACAGAATCTTGAATATACTTCTCTCATTTGTTTGTATAAATGTTCACAGAAAATAAGTCTTACGATTTATGAGTATATATCAACTTTTTCAAAAACAAAGGTTAAATAATAATACTTTAGAAATTCATAAGGTTTTCATACTAGAATAAATTTTCCTAGTTAGCTTATTTAAAATGTTCATATAGCATTATTTATCTAATTACCTTTCATTACAAAAATATTATTTCAAATTAACCATTGAAAATTATGTACCTCTTCACATTCAAATAACACACTATAGGTTTCATCTCTGCCACAGCAACGAGATGGATGATAAAAACATTTGTTTCGTAGACAATTCATAAATTTCATTAAATCCTACATGATTAGAATTATGTATTCCTGTTAATCTTAAAATCACTTCATTCCAAATGATATCTGTGGTTTATCTGTCCAATATGCAATTGCCATGTCTGGTGTATTTAGATACGAATGGGCACTTTTTGTATAATGCTTAAAAGAATTTGAGTTTTGACTTATTGAATAATTGTTTTAGTTGCCAAGTTTGTAAATTGATTGGTGAATGAACCATTTGATTATGTTTTCTAAATGTGTAGTATTGCGATTTCGGTTCTACATGTTTTTGACATTTGATGATAGATTGCAAAGCGTCTTTTTTTTATAAATTTTTTTGTTACTAATAGTACATAATTTATAAAGTTTTATATACTGGAAGTAATCCATTCTCCTTAGCTTCAATCTATTTGATCTAGTATTGTTGTAACGTATCTTATAATACCTGGGTAAAGTAATGTGTGACTCTGACCGATGTTACTGATAAGTTTTTTCCAATATTGTTCAGCTACTCTAAAACTTTTTTACTTTAATATACTTGAGTTGATGCAAAATAAAAACCCAGTAAAAATAAGTAAAATAAATGTAAAAACTGGGCGTGTGGCGTAGTTGGTAGCGCGTTCGCCTTGCAAGCGAAAGGTCATCGGTTCGACTCCGGTCTCGTCCATTAATTTTTTTGGGTAAACTTTTTTTTTTATTTTACACTTTTAAAAGTTCGTTTGAATAAAGTATTGTACACAATTGTAGCATAACTTACTAAAAAGTCTCAATTAGACATAAAATTCTCTAATCAACGTAGTGTACAAATCCAAAATAAGCAATTTTCAACTGTTGGAAAAATTGAGTTGAAGATCATTATCTTCATGATTAACCTCTGATTTGTTCATCTATTTTGTTTGTCCGCATGCTGATCACCCGTCTGGTGACCCATGAATCGAACGACCTCTTCTTGAAACTAGTCTGACAATCTATTGTCGACTCCTCATTAATTGCATTCAAATCTTGTAATTTCTATAGTTTTGTTTACTAAATTTTATAAATTCTGTTTTAGAATTGCGTTAAACAAGTATGTTTATCTTGGCACAACAATATATACACAATATCAAAAATTACTTACTAGTATGTTTTGAATTTAGTTTTCTAAAATTTTTTTCAGCTAAAAGTAAAACGTCATTCGGAAAACCCGCAAGTTTTGCAATTTGTAAAGCATGTGAATGAAAACTAATTCCCTCAGTTAATTTATGATCAAAAACAATCTTTTGATCGATTGATTTTGAACTATTTTCTGAATGCTTCTTCAAACTAGTTCTATAAAATGATATCACATCATTTACTATGTCGTCTAATTCAATTAGTTCTTTTAATTCAGCTCCAAAATGAGTGGCAAATAATACTTTTGACTTGTTAACTGTAAGCAATCTAAATAAAGTCGCATATGCAATCGAAACACCTTCATTCGTTGACGTTCCTCTGCCAAGTTCATCAACAATAACCAAGGATCTTTCTGTAGCTTCTCTTAGAATGATAGCAGTTTCATTCATTTCAACCATAAATGTAGACTGATGTTTAAAAATATTATCAGATGATCCAACTCTGGTAAATATTTTATCAACGACACCAATATGGGCCTCATATGCAGGAACATATGATCCAATTTGAGCCATAATCGCAATTAGTGCATTTTGTCTCAAAAAAGTGGATTTACCACCCATATTTGGTCCTGTTATTACCCATGCTTCAGCTGCTTCAAGCTGACAATCGTTTACTGTAAAATTAACTAAATCAATTCTATTTTTTAATCCCTCTTCCACAACTATATGTCTACCACCTTTAACCTTAAATAGTGTAGATTCATCTATCGTCGGTTTAACAAGATTATACTGCATAGCTAAGTTTGTGAACGATTGCATAACATCCAACACTTCAATTATTGGGGATAGTTTTCTTAGTTCTCTGTATATACTCATTATTTTGAAGTTTAAATCTTTCATAATTTTATCTTCCTCAATCAAAATATCATATTCTAGTTTAACCAGCTTCTCGCCAATTTCTGTCCACTTATCATGCGTTAATTTCGTCATTGATTTTGATTTTTCTTTAACTTTCAGGTTCAGATTTTGAATCATCATTGGAATAGTTTTGCTTGTAGATTTAAGTTCAACAACATAAGCATATGATTTTAAGTCTTTAGTTAATCGAACAGAACCAGTATATCCTTCATTTTTAAATTTCTCCTGTAAACTTAATTTCAATTTTTCACTTTGACTAACTAAAATGTTATACTCTGCTCTCATTTTTTTTAGTGAATTAGTTGCAGTATCTTTGATTTCCCAAAATTCTTTAATAAAATCACCATCTAATTTATTATTATTAGATTTCAAATAGGAAACTTTTGGGTCAATTGTTTTCTGTATTTGATTTGCTAAAAGGTGCAATGCCCTAGATTCGTTAAATTCTCTAAATATAGGATCTATCAATTTCATTGCTTGTTTGTTTTGCGAACTTTGTGATAAACTATAAATTTCATTAAGAATTTCAATAGTCAATGAGAGTTCTAAATACTCATACCTTTCCGCCCTATGATTATCAATCCTTCTTATAATTCTATTAATATCAGCCGTCTTCTTTAGACGTTGGGATACAAGATCCAAAAAATAATTATCTTTTAAAAAAATGTCTAACAAACCGTGTCTCTTTTTAATCTCATTTAGATCAGTTGACGGCGCAAGTAACCAAGTGTTTAAAAGTCTAGCGCCAGGACTTGTTATTGTTTTATCTATCAGATGTGACAAAGCGCCGACTCTTTTACGAGATTGAAGAGTTTCTAATAATTCTAAATCTTGTGCAACACGTGGATCTATTTGCATTAATGTCTTGGGAATGGATCTGGTGGGTAATTGAAAACTCGTTTTATAATTTGGTAAACAAATTTCCAAGTAATGTAAAAGTAAGGACATTGCCTTTTTCTCTTTTTGGGATAATTTATCTAAAGTAGTAGATACCAACCGTTTATTATCAGCAAAACGCCAAGTAAAATAATCTAATGGTTTTCTCGTTGTAGGTTGATGAAAATGTGTAATATAGTAAGATTTTAAATCAATTAGTTCAGGTAAAATTGAGCCATTCAAAAGTTTGTCCAAATCAACCTTGTCAGATATTAATATTTCAGATGGATTAATTCTTGTGACAGTTGAGAGAAGTTGACTAAACTTGATTTCTAAAACATAAGATAAACCTAGGTTAACATCACACCAAGCAACACCAATGTACTTAGATTCTACGTCTAATCTAAAATCCTCTGGGAAAGAAATAGCCATTAAATAGTTGTTTCGATGAAAATCACGACAGGATTCATCAACAACTATACCAGGTGTCATAATTCTGTCAATTGGACGCGTCAAGGTGTTTGTGACTGTATCCAAAACTTGATTACAGATAACTGCCTTAAAACCATTTTTATAAATTATATCCATATATTTATCTAGCATTCTGTCAGGAAACCCAGAAAATGATATAGGTCCCAGTTTTAACGCCTTTTTAGTTAATGTCAAACCCAATAAGTTCGAAAAGTTTTCAGCCTGTTCAAAGTACAATTCATAAAAAGAACCAACATGGAATAAAACAATATATAATCCGTCAGGTCTATCCGTGTACGTTTTGTAGGTATCAATTATATTTTGATAGAACTCAGTGTATGCATTTTTATCATTAATTGAACCTCGGTCAAGTAAGTCTTCATTGGAAAATAATTCTGCGTTTGCTGGGGCAATCTCAATATCTGTTCTTCCATTCACACTAATGGAGTTATTGGATTTTTTTGAGGTTCTTATTTTTTCCAAAGACTTTTCATTTGGCTTTCGATCACTTTTACTATTCTTAACGCCATAATTGTCCTCTGATTTGGAGTTCACAATATTAATATTTAAAAGATCCTTTGCTGTAAGAATCGTCCCTGATAGATCCTTATCCGATTTGGCATTAGCTGTAGGTCGTGTTGAAATGACGCGTCCATGGACATAGATCAACGATGTTCTGCCCAAATAACAACCAGCAATTCGCCTTAAAGCAGTGCGGTACCTCATGATGACTTTGAAACAGTTACCATTCAAAAAAAGGAAATTTGAACTTCAGCTAAAAACACCCTAAAGTTTCAAAAAATAGCTCTCAACATTACTTGTAATTCGTCACAAAAGGTGTAAAAAACATGCCTAAAAAAGGCCACAATCCGTGCACCAATAAAATTTGACAACAGGTTTATTTTTTTTTTATTTACATTCATCCTGAAAAGGGCACCCTCAACCCAGGTGTGAATCAAAGCACAACAGCAGAGCAAAAATATAAGTAGCTAAACAGATACCTTATAAAGCTAGGAACCAATCAAATTTAAAAAACATTTGTCATCAAATTGCACGTGGTGTCTAGAGCTTTTAACTTTACTAAAACAACAATTTTAATACCCAAAACTATTATTAGTTAAGCTTGTTTGTTCAATATACTTTATAAAATATCAATTGCAAACCAGTATTGATGATAAACAGAGGTAAGTCTGTAACCAACCTGGACACATTATTGTCTGCTCCAGAGTCAAAAAATACACATTCACGCCAAAAGTCTTTGTTGACTGTTTCTAAATCATCATCTGAAGGTTTATCTACATTGGATGGACTGGATACTGCGGTAACAAGTATGGATGATAACAAAGTGAATAATAGACAAGAAGCTACGCCTTGTATGCACAATTCAAATATATTGCTTTCTCCCAATAATACTGAAACCAATGAAAGTTCAAACGACTTGAACAAAAAAATTTTAACAAATATTGGAAATACTGATAAAATTGTTCATAAGGGTTTAACACAAGATGAAAACAATTTTAAGGTGAGTATACACTTTGACGATTCTTTAGTTCGAATGCATGAAGATACATACACAGAGACAAGCTCATCAGAAGACATCACAAGAATTGACGAAGGTCCTATATTTAAAAGTCGTGCTAATTCAGCTCATTCATACCGTATATTGGCAGAACCATCATTACCTGTGAAAAATGATGATGGTACAATTTTAAGCATTGATCCTCTAACTCCTTTAGCAAAAAATGAAGAATTAATACCACTTCCTCATTCCGAACCGATTTTTCAACCGGTTACATATATTGGAGCAAATTCATCTGAAAGAAGAAATAATACATATCCAAAATCTACCGTTGAAGATGTTAAGAGAAATAATATTGCTACAACTGCAAGACATAGATCGTTCACTAATGATACAAAATTAAATTCAGACCAACGGAACTCTCATAATATGAATACTATTAAAATCCCTGATAATTACCAAAGAACAGAATTAGCAATCACATCAGGCAATGATCATCGTCAGCAAAATCACCATCATCTAAAAAATATTTCCTTACAACACAAGTCAGTAGATAATGATTATCCCAAACGCCATCGTGTTTCTAAAACTTCATCGTTCATAAATACTCCCCGTATAAAATCTAAAATGAAAGCAGATGATTTATATAATATTCCAGGTCAAAGCATATCAGAAAATCACGAAAATTACGCAATTGTTTATGATTTGGTTACGGGTATAAGATTTGCAGTTTCTAGATGTTCAAAACTACCCATTAGTATTACTGATGATAGCTTCCAACAAGTTACAAAATTAATTTTTAGTAGAGAAGGTAATACCCAAGCACCACCGACAAAATATGAATTTAAATTTAAAGATTACGCACCTGACGTTTTTAGAGGTCTTCGTGCTATGTTTAATGTTAACCAAGCTGATTATTTAATATCATTAAATGATGAGATTGGTGTGAAAGCAGTTGGCTCATCAGGTAAAAGTGGATCATCATTTTATTATTCTAATGATCGAAAATTCATTATTAAAACAATTCATCATTCTGAGCATCGCCATTTAAGAAAAATTTTAAAAGATTATTATAACTACGTTAAAAAAAATCCAAATACATTGTTATGTCAGTTTTACGGATTACATAGGTTAAAAATGACAACAAAAACTGGGACCGTCAAAGTTCATGTTTTAGTTATGAATAACTTATTACCATCAACAGTGAATATAAATAATTGTTATGATTTGAAAGGTTCAACACATGGAAGAAAAACATCAGAGAAGAAAAGGCTATCTGGTTCTTGTATGAAAGATTTGAATTTTATTGAAGGAAAAGAGAAAATACATTTATCCAAAATCAAAAAAAAAGAAATAGAGACCCAACTAACCAACGATGTTAATCTTTTAAAAAAATTAAACATTATGGATTATTCACTATTGCTAGGTATACGTTACTTGAATGTAACTGATGATGAAGACCTCGGCGGTACTAGTAGTTTTTCAGCGCTTATTCATCAAGAAGTGCGAGGTTCTCATAGAAATACAATCGTTGACATGGATGGAGGCATTCGTGCAAGTGATATCAATGATGAACAAATGGATATAGTTTATTATATTGGAATCATTGATTGTCTGACAAACTATAATACACTAAAAAAATTGGAAACGTTTTTTCGTAGTTTAAAACATAAACGAGAAACAATCAGTGCAGTTCCCCCAAATGAATACGGTGACAGATTTTTAAAATTTATTCTGGGTCATATTGAATCACCTGGTACTAATTCCACAAGAAAAAAGAAAGGATTTGGTAAGTTAAATTTACTGAAAAACTTTTCAAATAATAATACAGCATAAATAATTAAGAAAATTGAAAAGGTGATGTTATTAGCTAAGCACATGCATTCAAAGTCCATTACCACATTGTGAAATAAAAATAATTTTCCAATTCATATCAAGCATTTAATTTAAACATCCCTTTATTTTCTTTTTTGTTATTTATTTATCTTTACGTTGAAACTACAAATAATTTCTTCTAGATGATATATTTTTATTTTAGATATTAGCATTAAACTATATATAATTTTTTAAAGTCTTTTATAATAATTGTACATTACAAAATAAACTTGGAACAAAATCTCGAAATGATGTTTCTTCAAGTGTTAAAACATTTATTCTTCAATCATTTCATCAGCATCTTCACCAACCTCAACTGGTTGTTCTTCGACTGGTTGAACTTGAGGTGAAATATCATTGACTGGTTGATCAATTTGTTCTTGATGCGAAGCTGGTCCGGTTGGGATATCTGAATTAGCATTTTCAGAATTTAACGGTGCTCCTGTAGAGTCAGCATTGTTTCTAATTTCTTCATAAAGCGCTTCTAACTGTTCTGCAGACGGATATTTTGCAAAACTAATTCTTAAATGTCTATTACCATATTCATAATCATTTAGTTGTTCGATGACTGAACGCGCTCCATTAATATCATTAAATTGAACAATTGCATTACCAGCTGATCTACCACCACGTCCATACTGCAATTCGGCCTTTGTAACAGTCGAAACTGAACCAAATAATTCAAAAAGATCAGATTCTGCAGTTTCCCATGGTAAATTTGAAATAAAAAGAATTGTTGACTCTGGTCCATCGGCAGAAACACCTAAAGTAAACTCAGTATTTTTTGATAAACCATCAGTTCTGATTCTTGGAGCCTCAGCTGATGATGCAACACCTGGAGTACCAGCTTCATCATCTCTTGGAAACTTACTTTTTCTAACTTCAATTCTTCTACCAAACCATTCAAAACCATTGAACTTGTTAATTGCATTTTCCGCGTCTTCTAATTTATAAAAATGAACAGTACCCATACCTCTTGATCTACCAAATGAATTTTCAAGGACATCAGCTCTTTCAATTTCACCACAGGGTCTAAACAAATCCTTTAAATCTTGCCATTTTACAGAAAATGGAATGTTACCAATAAAAACTTCATAACCTTTTGTTTGTTCTCTTCTGAATGGCTCTCTTTTTTGTGGAGCATAGCTATCTCTTTGATATCTATCAGTTGGTCTACTATAACCATTATATCTATCATATCCACCACTATATGAATCCCTCGGATAAACATCTCTGGAATATCTATCATCTCTGGAATATCTATCATCTCTTGAATATCTATCATCTCTTGAATATCTATCATCTCTTGAATATCTATCATCTCTTGAATATCTGTCATCTCTTGGATATCTATCGTCTCTTGGATATCTATCATCTCTTGAGTATCTGTCAGCCCTTGCATCCTTCTTTTCTGGAGGTGGTAAATCTTCTCTAACGAAAATTTCACGACCTTGGAAATCGGTTCTATCGAACATGTTAATTGCCTTTTGTGCAATTTCACGATTTTGGAACTCAACAGTACCCATACCTCTTGGTTTACCATGGCTGGTCACAACATCTGCTCTAACAATTGGTCCAGCAGATGCAAAATGATCCTTTATTTGATACCATTGAACATTATAAGGTAAATTTCCAATAAAAACTGAATTTTCGTATTTCCTATTTGATTTAAGATCATATTCTGCTGCTCTTTGCGCATAATTTGGACGTGAGTCTCTCGAATAAGGATCACGTCTCGGTGGACCTCTATATGATGACTGATATCTTCTATTACCACCATCATGGTGTGGCGGTGGAGAACGTGATCTTTCACGAAGTTCATCATTTTCACGAGGCCCTCTTGCAGGTGATCTTGAACGATCCTAAATTAAATGAAAGTCAAAAGAATAAAAAAATGTTAGTTTCCTATATCATAATATTAGTAATAAAACTTATCACAAAATACTAGTAAAGATATGAAAAGAAAGAAACAGAGATAACATGAAAATTAGAAAACTTTTCAGTCTTGTTTTATTCAGATTCGGAAACAAACATGAGCAACAACAATAGCAAAAGCATCGACAAGCATCGAATCAAACCGAATCATCGACAACTTAGCAAACCATGCACCGGTATACGCACATTTATATTCACAGAACAAAACAAACTTTAGTTAAAACTTATGCTTCTTGTTACCGTTACTTCTAGCCCATACTCTGTCCAATAATGTGCTACCTTTCAAATTCAACGTACTCTTGGATATTCATCAAAGTCCATAACTTCAGACATGCTTCTTTCTTTGTTTACAAACTTATTCAAGAGAAAAAAAGAAAAGAACCTTTGTGGTTCAGATGAAAACCTTCATGACCTCCTCGCAAAATCAAAATGTGGAAGTGGCAAACACAGAGACCGATGTTCAATTTCGCATTTTTTACAATTACTTTTCACTTTTCACTTTTCACTTTTCATTACTATTGTACGTGATATTTTTTAGGTTTTGATTCTAAATTATACTATAAATTTTGACAAAAGGTTATAAAACTGACGCCTAATTAAGATAACCCTTACACCCAGGAGCACCACAGAGACAAACAATACGTTCCTCATCGTTGATTTCACGTTCGAATTTGTAATCGTAAGTAAGCTCCTCATTTTTCTTGATGTCTCGGAGTGCATAGATAACAATACGCTTTTTACCTCCAACTTTAATAATTTTGGCAGTACAGGAAGGTTCACAACAATGATTGATAAAACGTGCAATACCTCCTTTTTTTGATGCATCAATAACTGTATTTTCATCAACACGGAACAAGTAAGATGAACCAATTCCCGATCTTAGATAACTCTTTTCACGAAGTTCGGCAATTTGTTGTCTAATTCTTTCACCAACATATTCGATGATCATTTCGCCTGCATTAATAGGCTCTAATGCATATAAACCCCAATTATGAATTGCACTCCTTGCAAATTGGACAGGTTTCTTTCTTTTATTTAATTGATTTAAATCTAACAAATCTGTTTCACCAATGATTTGTTTCTGTGCCGAAATATCTGCAACAAATCTACGTGTATTTGCACGATTAACTCTTGAACTTTGAATATTATTATGTGTTTGGGTATTTGCTTCATCGTCATCTTCATGTTTAACAGGATTTAAATTGGTTAGTTTTCTTCTATGAAGTAAATATTCTCTCTTTAAAGTATCTGGGATTTTATAATATCCTTGAGTTCTAAAACATCCCGATGAATTCTTTAATTCTTTATTGTTTAAAACTTCATCCGCATAATCGAACACTTCAGCCTCATCAATTTCTTCATCTTTATTTTCTCTTAATTTTGCATCTTCCCTCACCGATTCTAAATGCTCCCATGCCCAAAAGTTTATATCTTTGATTGGATTTTTAAAAGTAAAATCTTTACATAGTTCTTTTAGAATTTCAAAATCTTCAATAGTTTTGATTGACTGTTTGAAAAAATTTAAAGTTGGACGGAATAGTTCTAAAGAAGCATCAAATACAGGGCCTGGTGGCTTAGTTGATGGTTGGAATACATCATCAGTTTTTTCTTGCTCAATCTGAGCTTTAGTATTAGTGTCTGATTCGATTAAAATTTTATTGCCAATCTCATTATAGTCTTCATTATTGGTAGCTTCCTCACGCATCAACCCTTCATTGTCATCATCATTTTCATCACTAATATCTTTAATAAAATGCTTGGTCTTCTTCTTAACAGCTTTAGAAACAGTATCAGTTTTACGTTTCCTCCCCCTTTTAACGGGTTCTAAAATAGTTGTTTTTATATCTTCTTCATTTTCACCTTCTTCCACATCATCTTCACTTTCTTCACTAGCTTCACTAGCTTCACCATTGCTTTCCTCGTTTAAAGAATGACTGATTGGAATAAATGACTTTTTAACATTTTTTTTGAAAATATTTAAGTCTAATCTTTTAACAACAGTAACCGGATTTGAAATATTAGCAGGTTCTTGCTTCTTAAGTTTCATTAACTGTAATTCTGCATCTTTTTTTTCCTTGGCTTCGGCTGCCAACTTGACTATTTCATCAGTGCTTAAAACATCTAGAATCATTTTGCCGACAACTTTTTCACGTAAATCTTTCAACAAATAAGCATTTAATTCATTATTTATTTGTTTTTGAGCTAATTTGAAGTTACCTAACTTTCCAACTCTTGTTTCATCTATTTCTTCATCTGGAACGTATAACGCCATAAAAATTGTATAGCTTAAAAATTTAGTACCATCTACAGCATCAAAACACCCCATAGCATCATCCAACTTGTTGAATATTAAATAAAATCCACTTCTTTGTTGTAAAATTTTAGATATTTTGAACCTATTCAAAAATCTACCTAGTTGGTTTGAATTAACATACATTGAAGAAACTGACTTATCAGAAATAAAAATATATGGATGATTTGCAATATATTTTTGAACTTTATAATTCAAATTAAACGAAGAATATGGAAGAATTCGTTTATCATGATTTGACGGTGTTGGTTTTTGAAAAGCTGTGGCCAATGATTGGTTATTGGTTTGTGTAACATTCTTATTACCATCCAGAGACTTCCTAGAACCATTTATACCATTTTGTTCTTTACTTCTTGCTTCTAATCTAATTTTTTCTTCTCTTGCTAACTTTTCTCTTCTAAGTTTTTCTAATTTTTGGTCTTCCCTTTTCAATTCCTCTAGTTTTTGCTTTCTAATTTTTTCATTACGAGCACTGATAGATTTTTCATAAATTTCTTCATATAATTTATTGTTAATATTTAATCCACATCTAATGAATCTACCTTGAATTAATAACTTTTTATTACACGATTCAACAACCTTTAATGCAATTTCATGTGCTTGTTCACCTTTGCCTTCAAAACTTAACAAACACAACCCTAACGGAACAGCAGTTGATGGATCATCAATCATTTTGAGTTCACTTATTGGCCCGTAAGACGAGATGTTGTTTCTAATAAGCATTGAACTTGTATTTGAATGTAAATTCCAAATTACAATTTCATTTGATGGCTTCTCACCAATTGAATGATCATCAAATCTATATTTAGGAAGATACAATTTATTCACAGGTGTAAAATATGACTTAGATAATGATTTTGTATATGCGACTGAGTTATTTAATCTTGGATCTGAAACTATTTCAGATAAGCCATCAAAATATTCAACTGACTGTTTTTTTTTATGGTCGTTAGAATCTTTCGAATCTTTCATAAATATGGATTTAAAAGATTTAATTTCTTTAATGCTAGTGCTTTGTGATGATGATAGTAGTTGTGATATATAGTTACCCTGTTTAGTTCCATTAAGGGAGTACGATTTCACTATGGGTATAGATGTTGGTGCACCATTTTTTTCCTTATCAGAAGAAATATCAGTTACTGAAGTGAAAGCTTTAGAATATCGTTGTTTCTGTGGTTGCTGTGGTTGCTGTGGACTATACGATTGATTGTTTGATGATGACTGTGTTGCATGTGTTTGTTCTTGTTTATAATTATGGTTATTGTTGTTATTATAATTTTGTAAATGATACTGTTTTTTTCCATCATAATCTTCATAATATGAAGCATAACCATTTTGATAAGCTGGATATGATTCATACCCGTTCGAATATCTCTGGTTTTGATTATATCGTTGTTGCTGCTGTTTATGGTTTAGCTGTGGATGTTGTTGGTATTGTCGCTTTCTATATTCGGCACTGTTTGGAGAAGCACCGTAAGAACCACTACTACCATAAGGGCCACCACGATATGCCATAACTGGACTACTAAGTAATAAAAACAATGAGTGGAAATTTAATTTAAGAGAAAATAAACATGTTGAAACTGATAAATTTCCAAGAATGTCAGAAGTTAAACGCGGCGATTTCGTTTTAGTTGGGATCTGGAATCTGCGATCCTTCTTCTGGTTAAAAGATCAGAAGAGCGTTTGTACTCGGAAAGTATATGCCGAAATTTGTATTGGATGTCAACAACTTGTCTGGGTCGGATACCAGTTTAGGGACCACAGGGAAAGACACCTCTGTAAATTTGGAGGATGAAAAATCTACAAATTTACATGATTCTACAACAAACATCGATCTTAATCAGAACAAGAACAAAACTGATACTAACGAAGAAGAGGTCAGTGAAAGAACTAAGTTCAGGAAAAGAAAAAGCTTACAACAACAATTGCTAAATAATCGTCAATATAAATACCGAGAGTACAAAAAGAAAATGGAGAAACAAAATTCATCATTCAAAATGAAGAAAGACACAAGTGCATATTATGGAACCTTAGAAATGGAAAAAAAAGCAAAGAAAGCAGCTGAGCAATTGACTTATGAACGTGAGCTGGAGCTGTTTCGGTTGAAGAAGGAACAACTGAAGAACAAAGAAAGCAAAACTTTAGAGAAAGATGGATTCGACGATTCGGAGTCTGAGAAAGAACTCGATACCAACACAATCTCATCGAGTTTTACACAATCTTCTCTTGTGGCTTACTCCGACTCTGACTCTGACTCGGAATGAAAACAGCCCAGAATCAATCCATTTCAGCTACAAATTCATGTCACGAGCAAGAAAAAACCCGTGCACGGGAAATTCTCTGGATCTCGCTTTTCTTTGACATGAATTTTGATTTTCCATCAAATCTACACGCTTTTTCAACATACAGAAGAACCTGTTTTTTGTCTGCCATAGGTAATAAGCAATAAAGCAACACATCACAAGATGTCTTCATTCACGTTTGTAAGACCGGTGATATCTTCATTTTTATCAACAGTAAGCCAGGTTGCTGCAGTTAGATTCCAATCAAAAACACATAGAGCTACCTACAAGAGATGGAGAAAAACTGCTACTGGTTTCAAGAGAGGTATTCAAGGAAGAAAACATGGTAATGCAGGTTTTGCGCAAAGTGTGTTGAAGAAGAGAACAGGTACTGCATATTCTACTCATACACAGTCTAAAATCTTACAAAGATTACTGCCAAATATGTAAATTAGATCTTTCATAGAATCAAAGTCATGTACATACATATATTAACACTAACACTAAACTAGTTTTTTTCAAAAAAAATTAAATAGGAATTCTATACAATCTATAGCTTTTATTATCAAATATAATATTTTCATTATCTAATCTCTAATCGGATTTACTTTCTTCATCGGAAAATGATTTCCAAACACCATCGACTTTTCTTAATTCAACAGTTGGAAAATAATGATAATTAACTTTCAGTGTTAATGCCAATGGAATATTATCAAACGTGACAATACGTAGTTTAACGTAAGTGTTATCCTTAACATCTTTAACAACTTTTAAGAACTCTCCAAGTGTTTTTGTAGGAATTTCATTAACATGGGTTATGAAATTTGTTATTCCAACAGCATAAAATCTACCTGGCGAACCATTTGAAACCGTTGTACAATAAACTTCACTTGGCAAATTATTAATCGTTTGTCTAACACCATGATGAGCATTTTGTAACGCACAACCAGACCAAAATACAACTCTATCAGTTATAAATGATTTGGTTCTGGTTAACTTAACATCTAAATCAATCATTTTCTTTTCTCTAACAACTTTACATTTAATAGATTCCTCGTCTTTACCTAACAACTTGACAACATTATCAATATCTCTCATACAGGTAATCAATTTATCATTTGCTGTTAAAATCACATCACCAGGATTTAATGAACATGATGGTTTATTATCTAACCCAACAGAAATTGTAGGGACATATAAAAATTGAAATTTGTCAATTTTACTTGATTCGACTCTGGCAATCCATTCTTCTGAAACTCCATTAATTCTTGCACTTGCAATTGAAACTGAACTAAATTCGACGTCGAGAATTTTTAAATCAGGTTCTTCATTATTTTTCAAAAATTCTAACTCCCATAAAACGTCAGTTATATTAATGCCCGTTGTATATAATTTATCATCCTCACCGTCACATGAAATCCATAAACCTCTAATTACACCATCATCTTTATTACATAAAATACCCGAATGGCATTTTTGTCCACTTGTAGAATCAATTAAAATTGCTTCAACATTAGTTGCTTTGTATCTTGGAGAATTTGAATTTGTTGGTATATTCATAACTCCAATATCACTAATCTTAGTTTCATCAACAACTGGTCTTAAAGATTTATTATAACCGATAAATACGACTTTATCACCTCTTTCTAAAGGTATATCACTAAATTTTGGAGTTTGAACAGGTGCATCAACTAATAATGGATCATATTTAACAACTGCATAACCTTTAGTTGGATGCAAGAAAATAACCTCTGCTGGGACGATAATCGATTCAGCGATTGTGATATTAACATCACACAAATCATGACAAACTGCATGTCTTGAAACTAACACAAAACCTTTCTCTGCATCAATTATAACACCATGAACCCTTCTAACATGGCCGCCAAAAGAATCTAAAGGTAACTGATAAATTGCATCAACTTGCACAAATGATCTATTCAGTTGTTTACATGCTTGAAATTCTGTTGGTAAATCCAAAAATTTTGCAGTTTTCTTTTGTAATGCTAAACTTTTAATAGGTTCCTTTTGAACTGTTTCAAAATCCCATAAACCAGTTGTATCATTTCTTGTTGATAATTTAAACGAGGATGCCCAATGTCTATCTATGAAAATATTCTTAAATAATGGTACATGAATATCAGTTAAATGATGGTATTTAACAGGAATAAAAGATTTATCAGCGATCGTTTTCATAACTTCAACAAAATCATTTAATGTTGGAGTTGGTTTATCATCAATTGTATCAATTATCCAACAATTATTTAAATCAGGTCCACCTAATTGAAACGAACCCGATGCATCACTAACATAACAACCTTTGACTGGTATACCATAAATTCTTGCTAATTGATAACTCAATTCATTAAACGTTGCACCACAAACAGAAATATACTTATTTGGTGTGATTTCATGTAAATTGCCAACCTTAATTTTGTTTTTAATATTTTTACCGTTTCTTTGGATTGTAAATTCACAATAATTATCAATATTGTTATCCAAAATATCATCAACTTGAATGAAACTGGTAATTAATTCGTCATTAATTGAAATTAAGCAATCACCTTCTTTAATTAAGTTATCAGCTGGCCCATTAGGTAATGTGATTGAAGCAACTAACATACCGTTAATATTTTCGCCCAGTTTTCTGACTTTTTCTTCAATGTCCGAGGTTAGACCTAACCTTCTACATTTGTCAAAAGGTTCTAAAGTCCATTGAACTTGAATAGTACCTCTAGTAACCAGTTCTTTCGATTGAATTTTCTCTAATGCCCTTTTCACTCTCCAGACTGGTAAGAAGAAGTCAGTCGAAGTTTCGGAGTTACCACCTGCCTGTAGTGCAACGGCATGCCCATCAATATTAACAACAGGAGAACCACTTGAACCACCACTTGCACTTGCAGCTGCTTGAATATATTCTGTATTAAAATCATTATATGTATTAGAACCATAATCAGGTGCATTTCTATCTAATCGTGAAATAAAACCAGATAAAATACTTAATTTTTCACCTGAATCATTACCAATAACTCTAATTTCTTCACCAACCTTTGCTGATTCAGGATGCAACTCTAGTTGTTGAACTTTCATATATTTAACATTTTTAACATTGAACTTCAAAAATCCAAAATCATGAACAGGATCACGATAAATTGGTGTGACTTCGACTTCTTCATGATTATCAAAAACAGCATAACCAACAAATGGTCCAGGTCCAACAACATGCCTATTTGTTAAAATAATACCTTGCTTTGAGTCAACAACAAAACCAGTTGCTTCAGAGACTAATGAAGTTTCCGTATCAAAATTAACAGGTTGCATAAAATGTATCGAAACAACAGATTTAACAACTTTTTCAACAGTTTTCTGCCATTGGGTTTCTGATTGTGGAATATAAGCAGCTGATGTGGTAACGTTTGAAACATCATCATCATTATCTGATTCAATAACTATTGGCGAACCAACCATCTGGAAATTATCATCATCATTATTGTTATCAGTAATACTCACAGTATGTTGCCTTTTTTCTGCTGACAATTCTGTAGAACCAGGAAAAGATCTTTTAGATTCGTTAACTGTCATTTTCTATAACCCAACAAAAAAAAAATTGTATATTATCAAAACACGTAAAGAAAATATGTACTAGGACATGAAGAAAGAAAAAGCTGCAAAATGAAAAATTTCAAGTATAGCTTAGCGAAAAGCGATGAATGCAATTTGTGATCTACACATATCAAAATGCAAAATGTTGTTAATCTACACGCAGAACTAATATTCAATAATTATAAACTTTCAACCTTAATAGACTTTGGTTTCACCCTGCTGGCCCTGTTATTGATTTTTCTCACCCAATTTTGGACATGCTTGCCCTCCTTCATCGAAACATATTCATTAGAGGAATCAATAAATGATGAGAGTGAAGTTAATGAATCATCGTTTTCTTCATCATTATTACCGAGGACCATCTCATCAAGATTATAACTTGCCTCTTTAATCCATTTTTGATTTGAAATTAATCTTGCAACTTCTTTAATATAATTTTTCACATCTTGGTTGGATAATCCAGCATGTTGAGATTGATGTAGATTATCAATAAGACATTTCTTCAATCTATAATTAGATTTGATTCTATGTGAATTCAACTTTAAATATGATATTCCAACTAATCCAATAAGCAACCCCCATGAATTTGTTACTATTTGTTTATAAAATTTATATGTTTTCAGAATGTGAAACGTTATATGCTTTGGAATATAAAATTTGGAACATAAAGAAATTAAAATTGATGTAGTTATAACCACTTTCGTACGTGCTTTGTATGGTGATAATTTGGTAGGTGTGGAAGATAGTGCTTTTCTTGGTGTTGAGGGTGGAGTCTGTTGCTGTTGAAGTGATCCAGTTGATCCAACCCTTGATAGTTCATTATACAAAGATTTCTTAACTTTATCAACACTTGTTAATTTAGATTGTCTAACTTGATCAATGTAGGAATCAGTAGATTTACTAAATCCAGAAGATGAGGTTGGAGTTTGCAAATAATTAACTATTCTATCAGATTTTGGTGTACTTGATAAAATCAAATTGTTTAATAAAGTTCGAAAATTCCCTAGTAACATTTGTAGCTTTTTACCTTTGATTGGAATTTTATTTACATACAAATCAGATATGTTGTGTTTTTCTTGATAGTGTTCCAATACAACAAAACATGATAAATGATATCTCGCAATTTCTTCAGGTCCATTTAAGGGAAGTGACATTTTTGATGTAGTGTATAAAGAGTTTGCATAACTCAAAACTTCTTTTGGATAAGGTTCAGGATGGGTAGGTATTATATCTCTAACAGCCGATGTGAGAAACAAGCTGGACATTGCAATTTGTTGATTCAGCTGGATCAAAGCATCAAAATTAAGTGAAAAAGATGCAGAATCACACTTTTGAAGAAGAGTTTCAGTATCTGCAATGACTGAGATTCCGCATTAGGAAAAAGTTTGAACCAGCCATTTCTATTTCCATTTTCCTTTTCATCACCACGGTTTCTCTTTCGATTTTGTCGGTGCACATACACAAACTATGTCCGATGAACCTATTAACGCTAACCCACAAGTGAAAGATGTTTCTCAGCTTCCAACAAGAAAAAGCAAGACTTCAGAAGACGTTACTGCACCATATGAACATGACATACATGCATCCAAACTAACTGCATTGGTAAGCAAATATTCGTTTTGCAGCGATAACAACGAGGACGAAGAAAATGAAGAAGAAGAAGATGATGATGAAAGTCTTGATTCACAAGAAATTTATGATCTTATATCGTCAATTTCTGACCCAGAACACCCTCTTACCCTCGGACAGCTTTCAGTTGTGAATTTAGGAGATATTCATGTAAAACATCCAAATTACGAAAAAGGAAAAGTTGGTGAAGTGACAGTCCAAATCACACCTACTATTACACATTGCTCCTTAGCTACATTGATTGGATTGGGAATCAGAGTACGTCTTGATCGTAGTGTTTCCAAAGCATATCGTTCAGGGATCTATGTTAAACAGGGAACACACCAAAGTGAAGGCCAAGTTAATAAACAACTTAATGATAAGGAAAGAGTATGTGCAGCTTGTGAGAACCCACAGTTGGTCAAGGTTGTTGGTCAAATGCTGTCCACATGTGTAATATAAGAAAAAGTATATTAGGTCCATAGTGTTTTTTTTTTCGATCGATGTTATAGGACATCTGGGAACTTTTTGAACGGTTAATAAGTGCAGTCACTTAGATTCACCATTTATACTTATGTAGTGTCAATGTATTAGTCATTAATTTTGTTTCTTGAATCTAAACCATGTATTGGTTCAATCCTGACATTGTGGTATACATGTTGCGGCCGATCGACGTACAATGCCCAATTGCCACAAAATTGAAAAGCGAAAACTGTGTTTTTCACTTTTTCAACAAATCGCTTCCAATTCATGAAATCGAATTTGGATTTAGGAATGCAAAAGAGAAGACTAAGTGTGTCATTAGAGTAACCAAACCATGTCTGCCGAACAAGTATACACCCCAACCGAAGTTGAAGCAGTGCTCGAAGCTGCTGTTGCAAAAGCTGAAGCTGATGTTGAACAGCTTCTAACTGAAGAAGCACAAGCAGAAGAAATTGCAGAAGAAGTTGCAGAAGAAGTTGCAGAAGAAGCTGCAGAAGAAGCTGCAGAAGAAATTGCAGAAGAAATTGCAGAAGAAATCGCCGAAGAAGTTGCAGAAGAAGAAGCTGTTGAAGATGCAGTTGCTCAAGTTACAAAGGAATTTGCAGATGAGCTTGATGAATCAGAAGAAGATGAAGATGACGATGAATATGACGATGATGATTTTGATCCAAATGATGAAACCTTAATGGAACGTATTGAAGCATTAAAGGATATTTTTAGTCCAGAACAAAGAAACTTTTTCACATCTGCTTATTCCAATATTATTAGTACTTCAAAGTCTGCAACTTTAAAATTTGGTTCTACTTTATGGTACATTGCAACAACTTCCATGTTAGTTGGTGTGCCATTAGCAGTTGCAATTTTAAACGAAACTCAATTAACTGAATTAGAAAAGGAGTTAAACGGTGCTGGTTTAGGTGCTCCAGCCCCAGCCCCAGCTGTTGCAGAAGCAAAATAATTAATTTATTAAATGAATACTTGATTTTTTCATGCAATAAATAATTTATTTATAAAATTCTATATATCTATATTTTACACACTGTATATAACCTTTTCAAACATAGTTGTCCATCAATAAAAAAAGAGGAAACGAAAAGAAAAGACATGAAAGAAAAAGAAAAGAAAGAAAAAGAATTAGTCTTGTTTGATTTCCTTGGGATGTTTTATAGATAATGCCCAAATATCAAGATATGTTGTAATATCATAAATGATTTCCTTAACAAACATACCATAAATAATTAATGAACCACCTAAACCAACGTAAACAACCATGTTTAAAGCATCCATGTAATCAACTAGGAAAACTTTAACTAAGATTTCCATCATTACGGCTTGAACAACAGGCATAAACATTGGGAAGTTAATGAAAGGAAATTCTTGTTTTGTTAAATGGCCTGTAATTATTCTACCAACAGTAAATGACATACATGAACCAATTGTAAGAATCATTGAAGTTGTAAAGTTGGTAAGTATGATCGGATGTAATAAAAATAAAAATGAAACTGTCAGATAATAAATTGCAAATGGGTATAAACCTTTCACTGCAATATTAATTTCATTTTCCCTTTTATCATTTTTTAAACATTGAATAACATTTCTTCTTGCAGAATAAATATTATAAAACATGACGAAACCACCAATAAATGCAGAAACAAAAGACCCAGTAATCGAAATTGCATAATTGACATCTAGTAATTCAAATTCCAGTAAATAAAGTTGAGATTTCCACATTTTTTCAACACCCAAAATACCTGTAAGTATGAAAACAACGCAGATCATCAATAATCCCTCAACAGGGCCTGAAATTTCAGCAAGAAACAACTTATGGGTATAAAACTCTTCCCAGGTTGAGAGATAAAAATTAGCCAATGCAGAGAATTGAACAACAAAAATTAATGGGTTATTGCAGGTTAAGTTAGCAACAGAAGCAAATTGAATGACCATCAAAGTAGTATTCATTGAATCACAGCAATGATCAAACAGTTCACCCAGTGGAGAACTTTGACCAGTTCTTCTTGCATGAATACCATCACAAGCATCGAAAGTTTGATACATGAAAACAGCAAAAGCATGATAAAAATAAACCCAGTTTGGAGAAACAACATTATAGTAAGGATCAAAATAGAAAACAAAAATATCTGAGATAACAATAAATAGCAATCCAAGTAAGGTCACCATGTTTGGTGCCATCCACAATGGAAAAATACGTACGAATTTTGTCCAAAATGGCTTAAGAATATACTTTGTTACCAATGAACGATCTTCACTTTGATATTTATATTCATCAAGGTGCTTGATGGCGTGCTGGGGAATGAATACACTCATATCTGATTGTCAAATGTCAACAGCAAAGGAATGGAAGAAAAAAGAGGGGAAGGAAAAAGGAAGCAACGGAAGGGAAAGGAACCAAAAAGAAAAGAGCAGAAAGGTTAATTACTATCTATCAAAAGAAAAAAGGATCAATACATGTAAATCGTTCACATGTGCCTCCAAATTCGAGCAACATGAAAATTTGTAAAAGTTAGTTACCGCATTAGGAAATATTTCATTGACGACGTAGAGATAGCATTACACAATAAGGAGTGAAGAGAAGATAAAAATAATAAGAATAATAAAACCGGAATTGAATCAATTATGACATAACTTGTTTGGCAAGCTCGACTCCAAGGAAAGTGGCTGCATTGGCTGGGAATGATCTGGCAAGTGCAGGGCCAATACCCGGGAAGAAGCCCGCGATCCCCTTAGTTCTATAGATGTTTCTAGCAACTTGCGCAATAGATTGCTTGATGGCACTGGATTGTTGTATACTCTTGATTGTATCAACTGGGAAAATGGCTGTCCACATAGCCACACCAGCACAGCCACCAGCAATAGTAATTGCAGAAAGAGACATTTCACCGTCCTTTGAGAGCCTGTGTTTGATATATTCATAGGTTGCAAAATAAGCAGCGGAACCGGGTCCATCCCTTGCCAATGTTGCAAAAGACCCTTTATAAATTGATCTTATACCCCCTTCCGCATATAACTTTTTAACAGTTGACGAAAATGTTGATTGTTCTTTATCAATCTGCATAACGACCTTAATTCTTTCAAATGGTGCAGCAATAAGAGTTGTTGGAATAGCACTAAAAAAACCCGCAGCACTAATTTCAGCAATTGTTAATGGCTCATCAGGAGATTTCCCTCTGGATCCAATAACTAAACGTTTACCTAAATCGTAACCCCAGAACGAGACGGCAAACATTGGGGTAACACCAAGCAAAGGAGAAGTAACACCTTTATAAAAACCCAAGGGACCATGTGCTGCCAAAGTTCCTTTAATGGCTTGTGCCGTGGTTGGATATTTGTTTGTTTGAAGAAGAACCTTGGTAAGATCAAAAGGTTGTCCCGTAAGAACGGCACAAACACCACCGAAACCACCTGCTGCAAAGGACTTGACGTTGTCCACGAGAATTGAATCGACTTCTGCCATTGTATGTTAATTGTTAGTTGTTAGTTGTTAGTTGTTAGTTGTTAGTTGTTTAGCTATTGACACCATGTCTTGTTCTTGAACAAACCGGGCAAAAGTCCGTCTTTTATACCCACTGGGCCAGTCTTATCAACTCCGCACACCGGTCTTCCCTTCATCCAAGAGCGTCACCGTTTTCTCTTTTCGTGCCGGCCCCCCGCTTAACCCAATCCGGCATTTTACGCGAGACGCTTTTTTTTCAACATGAATCTGCTCTACGGATTATCATCAAACCAAAACAATACCAAAACAATACCAAAACAATAATAAAACACAGTAAAACATAGCAAAAATATTTCCTCAAAGCTGTGATACATCTGGCTGAATTATGACTTTTGTATCAGATACTCAATATTTACTTCTTGGAAACGATTCTTCATCTTTCACCTTCACATCTCCTGATCAATCGCTGTTGGTCAACATCCATACTCATGAAACATCCCCTTTACTTGATGATATACTTCAGCTATCTTTGATAGTGAAAAAATTATCCATTGTTTCAAATCCTTCATCTCTAACCTCATATTCTGCTTCTGATATAAACACTGCGTTTTTATCATCTGTTCATTCAACAGTACTTGAGTTTCATCAGTTTATCAATGACTTTTATATCAATAACCGAGATCCTTCATACATTAAACTACATTCAAACCTTTTGAACTGGTATACAATATTTAGACATATTTATTATCTTTATTTGAAATCTAGTTCTTTGAAAACACACGAGTTTTTATCCTTGATTTATGATTATTCATTAGTTGGTGATTCCCTTATCAGAAATTTATCTAAAAATTACTTTGATTCACTACTTTATCCATATACTAAGTTGGTTAATAGCTGGCTATTTAAAGGTGAAATATTAGCTACTCAAGAATTTTTCATTTCTAGATCTTTTACCTTTGATGAAGCCTTAATTCCCTCATTTATTACACTTGCAAATGCTTCCAAAATTTATCAGATTGGTAAATCAATTCATTATTTGAAAAACTATCTAAATCTGCACGAATGGTGTAATCAATTCTATATTGAAAATAAAAATGATTCACTAGTTAACTTAAACATTGAGAAACTTTATGAAATCTCAATATCTTATTTGGATTCTGTTATTTTAGATGATTATATATCTGAGATTAATTATTTACACAAATTCTTGTTATTCAATCAAGGTGATTTGATAAATACAATTTTACAAAACGGTACCAAAGTTCTATCATCTCAATCAAGTCAATTATCAAGTCACCAACTAATATCTTTAGTCCAAGAATCGATTGATTCATCTTCAGTTTCCAAAAATTATTCTCCTTCTGTTTACAATAGAATTGATGCAAGACTACTAAATATAAATCTAACTAAATCAACAGGCTATGACCTATTTACTTTAGATTTTAAAGTTACTCCCCATATAAACTTTCTAGTTTTAAATCAATATAAAGAATACCTTAGAGTTTTCAATTTTTTATTTAAGTTGCTAAATTTAAAGGATAAATTATCAAAATCTTGGAAATCAAGAAAATCCATTAAGTCAAAACAATATTTATCATATACAAGAAAGTTTGATTTAATAAGACATCAATTTATTTCATTCTTAAATTCAATATATTCATTTATTGAAATTGAATTGATTAATAACTTAAATAAATTCAACCATTTTAATGTTTCAAGTTCACTACATTTAGATAATAATAAATTGTTACCATTTGATTTGAAAATACCCAAATTATTTAATATAGATGATTTAATCAACATTCATGCAGCATGTATATCATCAATTTCAAGATCCGAATTATTTAGCAATGCCTCATTGTTTCAGCTAATTTTAATTATAGAAAAATTCGTGAACTTGTCTGTAGAATTTGAAATTTCAATCAAGGATTTAGATCATTTAAACGTATTATCA
Organism: Pichia scutulata; assembly: GCA_030560845.1. NCBI lineage: Eukaryota > Fungi > Ascomycota > Pichiomycetes > Pichiales > Pichiaceae > Pichia > Pichia scutulata. The sequence continues at coordinate 385,329 of JAKTWB010000083.1, forward strand.
CTAAGTACGCACGATTCAGAAAAATATAACTCATTGTTATCTCAAAAGATTAAAAACATATTGTCAAACTTGAATATTCAAATTGTTAATAATTTCGAGAATAACATGACTAACTTTATAAATTCTTTAAAAATTTCCAATAATGAAAACTTGAATTATTTATCCCAAATTTTAATATAATAAAATAAATATATACGTCTATAATTCTATATTACTAATAAATCTAAATATTCTTCAATGAACAAAGCTTCTAACCCAACTTTATCGGCCCACACTCTCTCCAAAAATCCCAGTGCAGATTTTAATGAACCAGTCTTCAAGGCAGCAATAAATCCAAGCAACCTACTCTTAAATAACTCTTGCTTATTAGGATCAACAATAGCTGTTCCTAAAACCACAAATGACCATTTTGCAACCACTGAAGTTTGACTATGGTTACTTATAAGATTTAAAATCTTAAACGTGGAATCAACAATTTCTTGTATTTCATCATCTTTTTCATTTAAATCTCTATTAAGTACTTTCATTGAATAAAGGTATACACCCTTTGCAACAATTTCGGAAACATAGCAACTTTCAAGTAATTTTTTACTAACCTGTTTGGGATATTGACTCCAAATTTCATCTCCAATTATAGGCCTTGTATAATATTTTGCAGTTCTTTGAATATTTTTAATTAAGGAAATTTCATGTTCACTTAATATTGGTGATAATGATAACCATATGACTTTTGCTTGCAATTCAATCATTGATAACGCAGCACCGGCAGTTGGATTATTCATCCATGGTACAGCACAATTAAAAATTGGTTTTGATAACAATGGTGTCATTAATTCGAATACTTCAAATGGCGATGGCATACAATGTAATAAAGATTTATCAAGAACAAATAATGTACATGCATAATTGAATACAAAATTTTCTAATAATGTACGTTCAAATGCAGTTACTGGAGATTGTATTGAATTATCTAAAATTTCCAAATCATTATTATATTTTAACAATTTTGTTTTATCAACTATTTTATCTAATAATATATAAGATTCAGTTTCTTCATCATATTCATTACCTACTTCGAAAATATATCCATCATTTGGATTATTAAAGTATTGAAAAACGTTATTAATCTGTGGGCTTGCTCTTTTCGTTTCAATCCATAATTTAATTGTTTGAATTCCGGAAATTAAATTAATTGTTTGTGCTGTCCGACTTTCATATAAAAACTTTTGTCTTGCATTTCTCAAAGTAAAATAAAGTAGAATCAATTTTCTACTTTCCATAATCGGTCTCTTGTCTAACCGATTTATTAATTCTTTAAGTAGGAAAACATCTAAATTTCTAACGGCTGAGTGGGTCAGTTGCATATCTTTTCCCATAATTCCATAGTTTTTGTTTTCACACTGAGATAAAAATGAGGCACCACAACTTATACATAATTTCATGACCAGTGGATCAAAAAATCCAATTGGTACAATAATCGTACCAGGTAATAATTTTTGATGTGCTAGTTGATTTGAAATTGAAACTATAAATCCATTAATAAATGCATCAAAAAATCTAAGCTCTTGTGAGTTTAAATGCAAAAAATTGCTAATTGGTATAAGATTTTTACTTGTCTCTCTAATATATTGTCTTATTATTGCATCTTCATCAACAACTTCTTCAATTTGTTCATATTCATCGGTATGATTATGATTATGATTATGATTATTATGTTTATAGTCATTATCATCATTATGATCGTAGTCATTATCATAGCCATAACTACTACTGTTATCATCAGATGAAATGTCATTATTTTTGATCCGAAGCTGTTTTTCAATTTTTGCGTTCATATTTATAAATTTGGTGTCATTCACTATCTTAACCAACCTAAACTCAGAATTATGAGATAATGAGGCATTACCATTCTCCGGCCAACAACATAAAAACCCACCTCTATCACATTTCAAACATACCGGTTTAAGTTCATCACATTTGATCTTACGTTTCCTACAGCATAAACAACCTATTTTGTTTCTTGGTACACGTCCCTTTCTACTGCTCACTGAAAATTTTGGTTTTGATACTCTTTTGTTCGACGATATCGATGTATTCACATTAATTTTGATATTCATTGAAACATTCAATTCTGGTTTTATGTTAACCATATGTGATTCATTCAGCGGTGCACTTTTAGTTGTACTAGATGTTTGATCATTGGTAGAAAAGACATTCACGAATTGGTGTTCAAACTGCATATACAAGGTAGTTTCAAGGTAGTTTTGCTGTGTTAAATAAAGTGGAAAAAGGTAAAGGAATTAGCTAATAAGAAGAAATTAACATTTGTAGTCTAATCACATAGTTTTTCTTCTCTCCAGGATAGTCCTATCAGATCAAAAAAGCACCCTTTTGGGATTTGTGCGGAAGTCGGACACTTCCGTTATCTATGTCCGCATTGGGAAACAATCTCGGCAAGTGCATTTTTCCATTTCTAGCAATTTACATTATATATTGTTACACACCAATATCCATACATTCTTTAGAAAAGAAATCCCCACCTAACCTTTCCACTTGACTCATGAATTCTAAGCAGTCTTGTGAATATCCATGTTTGGATAATTCTGCACTGTAATTTTGGAAGTTATAGAATTTAATCATTGATCTAATGGAAACTTCATTATCAAATCCACGTTTTGTATTTTCTTCAATTCCTAAATTAAAGAAATTATTTAACCATGGATCTTTTAATCCAATTTTATGAAACAAGTAAACAAATGAAATCAAATCCATGTTATTGGATCTCCATTTTTTACCAACAAATGGAGATATCAATTTAATCGTTTTCAAAATTGGTAAATAAAACAATTTATTATGAAGCGTTAAATAAAATCTTAAAATCTCTGTTGGTCTAACTCCAATCAATTTATAAATTCTTTGAATTTTAAAATGACTTATTGTATAATACATTGATTGTAACAGATTGGAGATTAATATGCAACATCGCAAATTCGGATTTATCACTGTAAATACTTCATTATGTGGCACAAATGGTAAAATAAAGGACAGAGGATTAGTATTTTCTTTACTGCCAATTCTTTTCTCGAAGATTTTTTCAAAATCTTTAATTTCATCAAAATTCTCAAACTCTTTATTTGGATTTTTAGAAATTGTTAGACATTTCCTAAAAAAATTATAATCCTCTAAGCAATACAATACTTTGTAATCACAATAAACAATTCTATTGTTTAGTAGATTTTTTTCATCTTTAAAATCAATATCTTTAGATGAATGCGCTTGGATTTTATTACTATCCAAATATCTGAATAAATAAATTAGAAAATCTTGATCAAATAATAATGTTGTAAAAAATTCAAATTTTAAAATATGTGATAACTTAAACCATTTTTGGATTAATAAAATGATTGATGTAGAATTCTTTAGCATTGTTTCCTTCATTTTACTAATTTCTAATTTCTGTTTTTCAAATGTTGAAAGTTTTGAGCTAAGATAAGGTTTATCATTATTACTATTATCATTATTTTCCTTTGATGTTGTTCTTTGTCTTGTTTTACCATTCTCCGACCTTTGCTGTGTTGGTATAATATTTGAAATCAGTAACTTTAGCGTTATAAAAATTAGTGAATTAAAATATGGAATACCTTCTTTATAAAAATTCTCAACATTTTGTAAGCTTCTGATTTCATCTTCAAACATTGGATTTTCTTTAATATCACTATCACTGTAAATATAATTACTTATTGAATTACGTTTTGGATTTGTTTCATTATATCCATTTTCTTTACATATAAAATCTTCAAAAACAGACGAAAATTGTTTTGTCGTATAATTATCCTTAATATGATGAAAGAAAATATTAGTTGCATCTTCTATACTTTTTGGTACAGTATCTGAAGATGGGTATATATTTGGAAAATTAGATTGTGTAATATACAGTTTCTTCTTAATTTCATTTGATGTATGTTCAAATTCAGATATATTTGAACAATTTCTTGTATTGCCTGTATGCTGTGGTGTTAAAGTTGGTGATGGCATTGGAGTGGCGATATGAATATCTGGTGGTTCATTTACCATTCCATTAAAATTATCCCTTTTATTTTTCAAATGTTGATGTTGGTTGATTAATAGTGAATCAACATTAATTAAATCTGATATTGTATCGTCAGTACTATTGGTATTAACACACATCTCCAATATTTCAGGGATTTCATATTTCGGTGGAGTATAAGTAGGATATCTTGACAGCAATTCACTGACATAAAAATTATAATCTAATGACGAAATTGAATAAAGATTGCCCTTATTATTATCATCATCATCATCATCATTACTATTAGCATCCTTATTATTTGTGTCATTCAGTTTTCCATTACTTTCAAACTTAAATTTCAAAAAATCTTTTGTTGATTGAATATGTTGCAAGTCACCAAATTGGAAAATGATTAAATTATTAAATACATTTAAAATGTTTCTGACTTTAAATTGTGTTGTTATCATTATTTGAACGTTTTCATGATCACTCAATTTTGAACTCATTGATTCAATAATAGTAGTCGGATCATCATTTTCAGAATTATTGGAGATCCATTTCCATCTATCGATTGCCTTTAATAAATTTATTAATATGTTTTTATCATTTAAAGTATTAGATAATTTCCTTTTTAAATTGTAATCATTTAATTCCTGGGTATTGAAGGAGATTAATATTATATATAGAATAGTTAACGCAAAAAAAAATTGATTCGATATTACCTTTAACTGAAGCATATCTACCTTTGATTCCTCTAAATTTGAAGATTTTGTTAATTCCATTGAATTGTGGACTATAATATCAACAACTAAATCAACTAGACCATCACATTTGAGAATTTCTACAACATTGTGAAAAATAGATTCTTTGATCTCCAGTTGATCTTTAGCATTGTCAAATGAACCCATAGAAATGTATGATAATTGTAATAGATACTGTAATATTTTACCATTTTTTTCATTATTTTCATTATTTTGTAAAAGTAATTTTAGACATTGTCTAATCATCGATAAATCTTTGATTGAAATGTTCTCTGATATTTTAGATATTGATTTTAGCTTCTTTAAATCTTTGAAACTAAACCAATCGTTTAATTCATCTACAAATGGAAGTAATTGGACATCTTCAAAGGTTAGTTGAGGATATTCCAAAATGATGTTGTAATTTGTTAGGCCATCAATTTCTTGATCGCTCAGAGTATCATCATATGAAAAACTTGAATGAGGAGAACCAAGAATGTCCTGATCATCTGAGGTCTCCATCATTTCATCTTTATCAATCAGGGCTTCCAAGAATCCATCATCATCATTATCATCAATATCATCATTATCATCAGTATCATTATTGGCATCATTATCATCATTATCATCATTATCATTACCAATGGGATCCAACGAGTCTCCTGCCAAATCTAGGTCATCCATCTTGTCGGACAAAACATGTGTTTCTGGATCAAATGGCACTGGTCCCTCCTGATGTTCTGGATCTGCCATTGGGATCTTTGTGACTCTGTTGTTGTTTTCCATCATACCCAAACAGTAGCTCGTCAATTGAAGTAGTGAAAACATGTCGAAGATGATTAGTTCCCTTTATACGCCGGTCGACGCAAAACTGAACCAAAAAATTGAAATCAAAAGATGGAAAATCCGATTCTCAACATGAATTTAGTCTTTCCACTTTGAGTGAAACTAAAATTCACCTACAGAAATACCTGTATTCACCAAAGACTCCATCTCCACTATGGTTCTCTTGGACGACATTGTCGGGTTAAAGTATGTTTTTTGTTTTCAAATCGGTTAAGGTTGTTTTCTCTAAATTTTCATATCTCATATCTTATATCTCATACTAACATTCATCTGCCTGTCGCATTCTATAACAGAGTCAAAGTAGTAACCAACGATGGTGAAGAAATTATTGGTAGAGTCCACAGTTATTCTCCTCATCTGTTAATAACTTTAACACGTGCTCCCGAAACAAATTCCCAATCGCCATCATCATCTGCATCAATACCATCTAATCCAAACTATACAAAAAATACAACATTTATAGCAATCAGTGCATTTTTTGTTAAATCCATTCAAGCGTTAGATAAAGATAAACCTCGTGCTAAAATTACAATTAACGAGAAATTTTCTAATAGATTAAATGCCCCAAGCTACATACCGCTTGAAACATTAGGTAGTAATATCCGTAAAGGTAGCAAAGATATTAAAAAACAAGAAATTGAATTTAAATTACTTAGAATGTCAAATGGTAAAGATGTTTCAAGTGATGGTAAAAAATTATTGAAATTTTTAGGTAATATCTTGCCTATTGATACCATTTCTGTTGATAATGCAGGTAACATTACATTCCAAGATTCTGCAATTAAAATTATCAAACCTTATAAAGTCTCAGATGTTAAAGTAATTAACGGTGATGATAGTAACTCCGAAGAAACCCAATTTGAATATATAAAAAAACTAGTAGAAAAGTCATGGGAAAAGATAGAAGAAACTGAAAAGGGTGGATGATAAAATAATCAAAAAATATTTCACAAAAGAAAAAAAAACAAACAAAACCTCATTTATGCATAAGTACTTTAGACTAGATATTTTATGTTGTAAGTTGGTATATTTTCAAATATACATATTTTCTATATATACTTAAATTTATATAAATACAAAATATTAAAACCTTCTAGCCCGATATCTAGAGGATTACAGTAGTTCCTAAATCGATCAGAATTTCATCACTTCTTATCGTAGCAGTTTACCCAACTTATTTGCGTCTAGAAAAACATACTAAAAAAAACGCCCCATTCTGATGCTTAACTAATCAACGCTAAAAATATTAATAGAAAGATAACTAACACAACAAGTACTATACAAGTCCACTTACCTTTCTTTTTTTGATAATTATTAGCCTTCACAAGTTCATGACTTGCAAGTTGATTATTATTTGCATAACCAATCATATTGTTTTCAATTGAATCGATCTGTTCACCTTGTTGGTTAACCAGTTCATCTAAATCTTTAAAAATTTTATTTATATCTTGAACACCTTGTGAGATGGAGGTGATTGCTTCATCTCTTTGCTGAATTAAATCAGTATGATATTGTAATCTAGACTCAGAAATTTCTTGTTGTTGAATAGGCTTTTGTATTTGAATTTGTGTTTGAGTTTGTGATTGTGAATTATTTGATAATAATGGTGTCTTCTCAGTACTTAATGATGGTACGTTTTGCTGCTGCTGAATCAGTTGATTTCTTTCTGATAATAGTGTTTCATAGTGTTCTTTAACAATAGCACTATTAAGCTTATCATTATAACTTCGTATAATAGGTTGATAATTTTTATATACATTCATGACTTGAGATCTTAAAACGTCTTTGGAAAACTTTGCTTTTATGATATCTTTCGAATTTGTATCCTCAGCATCCATAACTAACATATCCAAGTGATTGAGATCTTTCATTAAACCATCAAATAAACTCTGACACTGGTCGATACTATTAGCTGTTGATGTTCGCAGTTCAGGTGTGTCATATGATGTACCTAACTCTTCTAACGCTCTACTGATATTTGAGATATGCAATGTCACTTTCCCCATTGTTGAAGAAATATGGTTCAGAGTGGATGACACACCATTTTGATTACCAGATTCAACGTCTTCAGTAAAACCATTGCCCTTCTGGTCAGATAATGCAGCAAATGACATGTTTAGAAATGTAATCCAGTAAATAGACCTACATAGTTCCCTGTTTATTATTAAATTATTTGAGATCACTTAGAAACAGTTACGGAGTTTCGGTCGATCGACGTTTTTTTGTTTTTAGTTAATTGACGCGTGAATCTTTATTTAACGCGTATGTTTTTATATCTGACAGAAACGATTGCTGGATAGAGATGGGATAACTGTGAAGTCCTTCATTTAAAAAGTTTGCATCCTCAAACGATATATCCATCAAGATATGGCCAAGTCAGACAAATTTGCAAGATTAAGAGCAGCAAGAAGCGGGGCCAAAGTTGATGATTTCAACTCCAATAACGATGATGACATCAATATTTATGATGAGGTTGATGAAAGTCAATATAGAAAACATAAAAGAGATCGTGTTTTAAATGATGATTTTATTGTCGATGATAATGGTGAAGGTTATGCAGAAAATGGTGCTGATGACTGGGAAGCTAAAACTATTTATCATTCATTTGATGATGACAATAATGATCAAGATGCCAATAATGATCCCAAAAAATTGAAGAAAGTTAAAATGTTTAAAGATTCTTCAAAGTTAGAAAAACCCGAAGGAAAAGCAATTGATTCATTTTTCAAGCAAAAATCCCTGAGCTTAGATCAAAAACAAAAGATGAAGAAAAAGAATACAAAAGATTCTGATATTTTAAATGATATTTTGTTTGATTTTACATCAAAAGCCACAAGTACAATGAAAACGAAACCAACTGATAATTTAAATAAACGTAAAAATCCATTTTCGTCATTGAAATCAGCATCAGCATCAGACTCTCATTTCAATACGTCAACGCCATCATCTAGAAAAACAGTTTCATTATCAATGACTTCGACAAGTGTTAAGTCTGATCAATTTGCTTCACCCAGTTCAAAAAGACGAAAAAATTCATCAATTATCAAGGATGACTCAACTGCTTTTTTTACAGCAGAGCAACATTTTACTGATTCAATGAATATTAACGAACCACCTTCATCTCCACTTAAAAATAATAATGATTCAAATGCAAAAAGTTCAAATCTTTTAGATGAATTGAATAATGTTTCAGTGGATATATCAAACAATGAAACCGATGATTCATTGATCGTTAAAAAGGAATCTACACCAGCAACCGCATTAAGTACAAGTGATAATGATGATGATGATGATGACGAAGACGATGGTGATGTAATTATTTCAAACAGAAAAAAGAAAAACATTGTTAATGTTAACCGTTCAATTAGTCTAAGTTCTAAAAAAGTTACTAAAAAAATGATTGATTCATCACCTCTGAAAAACGTCAAACATATAGATTTCGGATCATCACCATCAAAAGCATCCAATACATCAAATATCTCTAATATTTCAAATATTTCAAATGTTACATTTGAAAAATTAGAAGGTGATGATGTTGTCATGAAAGATGAAGATGGTGATGAAGCTATTCAAATGTATTGGCTGGATTATATTGAGTTAGAATCATCACTTTATTTATTTGGTAAAATTAAATCGAAAGATGGTAGGCTGATTTCTGGTATCGTTCATGTTAATGGTTTATGTAAATCTCTTTATTTTTTGCCAAGGAAAACAAGATTAATAGACGAAGAAGAAGAAGACCAAATGAATGAAGAAAACGCTAATAAACCAATAACTACTATGGATGTTTATGATGAAATTGTCCCATTATTGATGGATAAATATGGTTTAGATTCAATCAAGGCAAAACCCGAAAAAAGAAAGTATGCTTTTGAACATTACGAAATTCCAAAAGAGGCAGAGTATTTAAAAGTTTTATTACCATATAATACACCAAAGAGTAAAGGTGTTATAATTCCGTCGACTTTAAAAGGTGAAACATTTTCTGCGGTTTTCGGTTCAAACGCTTCAATATTTGAATCATTCGTTTTACAAAGACAAATAATGGGTCCTTGTTGGCTAACAATTACAGGTTGCGATTTTAAATCTTTGCAAAATGTTTCACATTGTAACATTGAGTTATCTGTTTTTTCACCAGTTGATATTTCACCAAATTTATATACGAAAGATCTCCCACCACCATTAAATACTTTATCAATTAATGTCCAATCTTATTTGAATCCAAAAACATCAAGACAAGAAGTTGGTTCAGTTTCTCTAGCTTTTTATAAAGATTTACCACAAGATGTTCCAATTTCACCAGATTTACAACCAACTGAACAAATTACTTTGGTTAGACCTGTTGGTGGTACATCAAATTTACCAATTGGTTTAAATGGTTTAGCTGAGAAAAGAAATATTCAACTACGTACTTTAAATAGTGAAAAAACTTTATTAAATTGCCTTGTTGGTCTGATTAAAAGGTTTGATCCCGATGTTTTTGTTGGTCATAGACTTGAGAGTGTCACTTTGGATATTTTGTTACATAGAATGAAAGACTTAGGTATTAATCAGTGGTCAAATATGGGTCGTAGGTCGAAGAAGGTTTTCCCTGAAAAGTTCAGTAGATCAAACGGTCGTTATAATTTATTTTTAATTAGGGATATGTTAGCCGGTAGATTGTTATGTGATATATCAAATGAAATGGGTCAAAGTTTAACACCGAAATGTCAAAATTGGGAGTTATCTGAAATGTACGAAGTTGTTTGCCGTGAAAAACATTCACCAATGGAAGTCAATTTAGCAAATCCTTTAGTTGCCGAAGATGCAAACAAATTATTAGCAGCTATTAATGAAAACGTTCAGTCAGTTAGAATTATTGCAAAAACTGCTTTTGGTATGCAAATTTTATCAATTTCTAAACAACTAACAAATTTAGCTGGTAATGCGTGGTCTCACACATTGGGTGGTACAAGAGCTGGTAGAAATGAATATATTTTGCTTCATGAATTTGAAAGAAAAAATTATATTGTACCAGATAGAGAAACTAGAGCACAAAGGCAATTACAACAACAACAGAGAAATAATAATAATAATGATGAAATTAATGATGATAATGATGAAAATAATACAGTTAGTAATAATAAAAAGTCCAAATATCAAGGTGGTTTAGTTTTTGAACCAGAAAAAGGATTGCACAAAAATTATATTTTAGTTATGGATTTTAATTCATTATACCCATCGATTATTCAAGAATTTAATATTTGTTTCACAACAATTGAAAGAAGTAATTTAAACGAAGATGAGTTACCAAAAGTTCCAAATAAATGTGATATGGGAGTTTTACCAAAATTATTGCAACAATTAGTCACAAGACGTAAGGAAGTTAAATCCTTAATGAAAGATCCAAAATTAACAGCAATTGAAAAGGCACAGTTAGATATCAAACAATTGGCTTTGAAGGTCACAGCAAATTCAATGTATGGTTGTTTAGGTTATGTTAATTCGAGATTTTATGCAAAGCCTTTGGCAATGTTAGTTACTAATAAAGGTCGAGAAATTTTAATGGATACAAGACAATTAGCCGAAAGTTTAGGATTGACAGTTGTTTACGGTGATACAGACTCTGTTATGATTGATACAAGATGCGATAACTATCAAGATGCGATTAAAATTGGTAACGGATTTAAAGAAAAAGTTAATGAAAGGTATAGATTGTTAGAAATTGATATTGACAATGTTTTTAAAAGATTATTACTTCATTCAAAAAAGAAATACGCTGCCTTAAATTCATCAATTGATAAAGATGGAAAAGAAGTTACATCATTAGAAGTTAAAGGTTTAGATATGAAAAGACGTGAGTATTGTCCATTATCAAAAGAATTATCAGTTTTTGTATTAAATCAAATTTTAAACAATTCTGACCCACAAGAGGCATTGAATGAAATTTATAAAAAGCTTGAAGAAATTAAAATCGAATTCAAAGAGAATAAAATTCCAATGGTTAAATTACGTATTAATACAAAATTATCAAAAGATCCAACAAAGTACCCAGGTGGTCAGAGTATGCCATCAGTTCAAGTTGCATTAAGGTTAATAAATCAAGGTAAAATTATCAAAGCTGGTAGTGTTACTACTTTTGTTATCACCAATGGAGAAGATGAAATAAATGACGATGAAAGTGATAAACCAGTTGATCAAAATGCATCATCGGTTGCAAAGAGAGCAAGAGCTTTGATTGAAGTTTTAAATAAGGATTATAAACCAGACATCAGATACTATTCAGAGAAACAATTATTTAACCCACTAGATAGATTATTAACACGAGTCGAAGGTTATGATGTTGTTAGATTGGCCGACTCACTTGGTTTAGAATCTCAAAGATACGAAGCAAAGGCACGAGATATTGTTCAGCAAAACGAATTGCAACCATTAGAATCAACAATTTCTGATAGTGAAAGATTTAGAGATATGAAGGATCTGAAATTACAATGTGTTTCCTGTTCAGCTGAATTTATATTTGGTGGCATTCAACCAAGTAATAAGTATCAAATTACATTTCAAGGTATCAAATGTAAATCTTGTGAGGTTAGTTTACACCCATTATTGATTTCATCACAAATAGAACTGTTTGTTAGAAATGAATTAAATAAATATTATGAATGTTGGTTATCATGTGATGATTGTGGTATTCATACAAGACAAGTAAGTGTCTATGGTAAAAGGTGTATTGGTGAAAATGGTTCAGCTCATGAATGTAAAGGTGTTATGAAAATTGACTATTCAAGTAAAATGATCTATAATCAATTGTTGTATTTGCAGAGTCTGTTTGATGTTGATAAGGCAAAGGGTAAAAAATTGAAAGAAATAAAGTTTGATGAGTCAGTTAAATTGATTTATAATCAAGGTGAAATTGATGCATTAGCTGAACAAAACCGTAAACAGTTTTCAATTTATCAAAATGTTATTAGTAAATATCTTGAAGTTAATGGTAGAAGATATGTTGATTTGAGTTCAATTTTTAGAATTAGTTGAATTATATAATCATTTCGTGTATTTATATGTAAAATAAGTTTAAATTAAGTTATAAAAACAAGAAGTAGAGAAAAGAAAAATACTATAAAATGGAATGTATATAAATAATGATATTTGAAGATAAATGAAAAAAACGACATAAATTAATGAATCAATCAGTCTTTCTTTAATGAAGAAATTGAAGCACAAAAAGATTTTCTAACAGAGCCAACATTGTCAACCAATCCATTCCATAAACTATTTTGTAATTTCTCAAAATTTTCACAAACTTCTTCCGTCTGTTTACAACTTTGTTCTCTGGTTTCTTTAAACCCAGGGAAGTATTTGTTTTCAATTTTTAATCCAATATTTGAAAACACATTTGAAATATTTCCATAAGTTTTAGGTAGTGAATATTTTAAAGCAATCGAACCAAATAAAACAGGAGTTAAAAACCTTATTGGAAATGAACGGTTTCTAGAAACAATGGAACCAACTAATGTTGATGTCAAAACAGTACAAGAATTTGGTAACAAATCTTCATCTTTTTCTATAAAATCAGATGCCTTATCAACAGTCATTGCAAAATGAGATTTTGCAGTCCCTGTATAATATTCATATTTTTCACTGATTAAATCATAATATTCAGTTGTCTTTTCTCTAATATTTGCTGAAAAGTTTTGTAATCCTGGAGCTGTTGTTATAAGATTACCAAATTTATTGATTGTAATTTGTGAATTTGAAGGAATTGGTTTGGTTTCATCCTTTTTGGCTTCGACATGCGCAATTGTTGGAAGTCCTGGAGTACTGTATTTTTCTTCTTCGTCAGTGTAAAATGATCTAGCCATTGTCAGTTGTGGTTTTACTAGTGCTCTCTGTAGATCAAAAGTTACATGAATTCTTACTTCCTTATTCATGTTGATTTCATTAAATGCGAATCGAGAACCGAGAATTCAAGAATCGAGGGAAACAGGAAAAAATGTAAGACGATCGTCTCGTTTGTGTTTTCTGTGCTGTGTTTCTTAGTTTCCTACAGAACAAGTAGTTTATTTTATATAGAATATATAGAAGAGAGATGGTACGAATGGGTCGAATCATTTAAGTAACTGGATCGTAGAATAAACCATAGCTACTGCACCTAAAGCAATAATAAAAGCATCTAATCCCTTTGCAAATGAGCTTTTTGCAACTCCCTTCATATGAATTAATGGGGGATACATGTACACTAAAGGAATACAAGCAATACAACCAATAAATGAAACAAACAAATCTAAATTTGAGGACCCTAAATATGCTAATGCTGATGTAATCAAAGTAATGAAAATTCTAAAGCAATTTTTCAACCATTTTGTTCTTACATTAACTTTTCCACTTTGACTACGTTTAAAAATTCTTTGTTCCATTAATCTAATAGCAGGTAATATTTGTAATGGAACTGATAGCATGATTGCTAATGCATAAAAGAATTGAATTAAGATGACTGGAATTGAATTTTGTGGTAAGTTTAAAATAACAACTGTGTGAACATTTTCACCATAAGTTAAGTAACACAACCAACCTACCCCAATAAATAGAGAACAACAAACTGCTATAACACCAAATAAAACTTTTGGGAAATCTTCAGGTTTACGCATCGATTGCTGAACTGGTATAACTAACCCGATACCTTCAAATGCAAAAATTGCAACACCAATAAATAAAGTCCAATCATCTCTATTGACGTACTTAATTTCTGCTGGTCCATACTTGATTAAATCTTTTGAGGTATAAAAGATGATAGTCACTATACCAGATAGAATAAAAACATTTGCTAATAATGCGGCTAATGATAATTTAGTTATATTCCTAATTAATGACATTGGAGCAAAACAAATTGTTTCAAAAATAACGTAATAATATGATGGATATTCTAAGCCCAAGGTATTCTTGATGAATGCCCTTAAATTTTCAGCAGTAAAAATTGTGTAAGCAGCAACAAAACCAATTTGTGTAACAACAATTGAAACTAAAATCAACATTCTTAATGGTTTACCAAATGTTTTATTACCCAATTCAGTAAATGAAGTGACACCAATTACAATCGTCGACTTAGATAAAACAATGTAACAGTAGTATGATAAAATACCAAAAAATAATAAAAAGCCAATTGATAAAAACAAACCACCATTGCTAAATGCTTTTGGTAAAAACAACACACCTGTACCAATAAAAGCTTTGACAAGTAGGAAAAATGCTTTAGTTGAAGAAGTCTTCTTGGAATCTTCAACATCCTTTTGGTTTTGATTATATCTGTTGTTAACCAAAGGAGATTCTTCATCAATTTTATTATCGTTGAAATTTGTATCAATATCACAAGCAAGGAAATCTTCATCTTCCAAATCTTCACCTGCAAAATGTCCATATATGGTTAAAAACTCTAAGAAATTCTTAGTAACTAACGTTGGTCGGTTTAACGTGTAACCAAACTTTTGTTTCTTCATTTGAATGAAATCTCTTCTAAAACCACCTGGTAATCTTAACTGTGATGCCATCGAACCTCTTCTTTCATCTAAGAATTCATTACCAGACATTGATTTAGATCTTCTTAAATTCGAAGGATTATTATTACCAATCTGATATAAATCTCTTGTTATATCACCTGAAGGTAATTTTAGAGCACTTTGAGGATCTGTCGGTAAATGTTTTGAAACATTCTTTAGAATGGTTGGATCATCAACAAACGAACCATAAGAATGCGAGGCAGTTTCGAAACCAGTATCATCATCGGATTCAATTGCAGGTGACGAAGATCTAATGATTGGATTTTGGTTTGCATTGATGCTGGATGAAAGAAACAGCTTCTTTGAGTTTGGTGTGTTGGAAAATGCATTGATGTTACTAGGTGGCAAGTCTCCCACTGTTGAAGACGAGGAAAGCCTGTCTCTATAAATGGCACTTAATTGCGAGATCGAAGTAGGTGTATTATGCAAAGGAGACGATAGTTTAGCAATTGAGTGCCTTCGTATATCGAGCGAATGCTGTGGCTGCGGAGCCATGATGTTTAGAGATGGAGAGGATGGGTTGTCAGAGGGTTTAGAGTTGCCAGAGGAAGCCATGTTCTGTGTGAAGCTGTCTCAGTGATGGCAAAAAGCAACTAAGATAAGGTCCAAAACAGCCAAATCTGCCAAATCTGCAAGGAAAAAGCCACAAACAAACAAGACAAAGAAAAAGAAAAAAAAAGAAAAAGAAAAAAAAAGAAAAAGAAAAAAACTTTACACAACGTCCAAATCTACAGCTCGTGACCTCAGAAGACAAGAGTCGTACATGGTATCTTCTGACTGCATTCTAGTGGGATGCTGGAAGCGGGCGTAGCGTAGTGATTACTGAGACCCCCTCCTTCCCCGACCTTCTCACAAAGATCAATAATCAAATACCCATAGACAAGATATCGAGCTTTGCGGCTGTGAAACTCAACAGCGTGAGAAAGTGTTCAGAAGTTTGGAAGTTGGGAAGTTTCCCCTACTATTTGGTTCTACAAACAATCGATACCACATGTAATATTTGTTTACCGGATGGTTTCTAAACCACGTCTTTGAAAAGTAAAGTCGTAATTGTTTTTAATTGCTCTTGATAATGGATCTCTCATCAGGAAAAACAGAGAACAATAAATAATGAGTACCGAATCTTCTCATTTCGCAATTTGCTTCCTTTTTCAACAGAAATTTCAGTGTGAAAGAAAATAGAACAATTCTTTGTGGATCCAACATACCTTAATACAACACAAATCATGGGATGGTGGCCATTTGGAAGGTCTGCAAAACAATCACAAGAGGCAAATAGCAGTGCCTCTACGGCAGAAGCTCAACAACCGGTGTTTTTAGACGATGTTGCTGCAAAGTATAATAATGAACAACAAGTACCAAAATCTCAACAACAACAGACACAACAAGAAGCATATTCAACATCTAAAGAGGTCAAGAGTTTTATCAGCACATTATCACTTGAACAGTTTTATCTGTCAAACCTTGTACAAATTCCATGTTTCCGTGAAGCTGGTTTATCGGGATTCTCCTGTTTTTTTGTATTTTCATCAGTTTTATTTTTCTATCATAAGAATTTCCGTAAATCAGTTAATTGGGGATTTGGTGGGTTGCTCTTGGGTAGCATATTTGGCTGGGAACAATGTAATAATGCAAGAAGAAACTCTCAAATGGCGGTCAAATTAGCCCAAGAAAGATTTGAAAAAAGACAAAATGTTCGAAAAGATTAGAGAATAAATTTATCTATCATGTATATAATATAACTTTTACTTATAATTTTACTATCGAAGTAACCAATCAGGTGCAAGTTGTGAATTTATTTCAATCGTATTAACATCAAACGCCTCAATCAATAATTCAACTAGAATTCGACCACCTTTAACACCAGTAAATCTCCTATATTCTTCACTTACACTTGCGAGATTCCAACCTTGTAATTTTCTCAAACATCCAATAACGGTACCCGTTCTATGTCTACCCATACCACAACATACCAACAAAGGATGGTTACGTTTATCTGATATAATTTCTAATGCTTGTTTTATACTATTCTCACTTAATCCATCCCAAGAATTTGAACCGATTGAATCATAACCTAAATTATAAAAAAAATTAATATCATACTCCTCAATAAATTTCAAAAAACTATCTTGTGGATCTTCAATCGCCAACCAAATGATTGATTTGATATTTAATTGCTTTAAAAACGAATGATTTATTGTAGATGGTTGACCTGATCTGTATAGATCTTGTTCGACTGGACAAAAATTCATTGGAGGTACAACTTTGAACTTGGGAGTATTAGATATCTTGATCACATTTGATTCTTCATCAATATTGGTGTCTTTATCCATGGTTGCCATACTTTTTATGTTTTTGCTTCAATACCTATCTAAATATATAATAATATATCGGTGCAACGTTCAGAAAATAAATAAATAAGTAAAAGATAGTATCAGTAGGTTAGAGTTTCGTTTCGTTTCTTTATTTGTGCGTAGACATGTTTTTCCAAATTTCAAATTTGGAATTCTACACGTTTCAATAAACAACATTTGGATTCTTTTTTTTTACACGCAAAAATATCCATACCATGGCAAAGAAAGATGCTAAGAAGGTCAATCCAATCAAGGAAACAAAACCAATAACTAAATCATCAGCATCTACACCTACTTCAACAATTTCGTTTTTAGAAGAAATAAAGAAATCTTTCAATACAGCATTAATACAATATAAGAAAGATTTGGCAAATAATCAGAAGTTAAGACTCATTGATACATTTCTAGCATTTTTAGTGTGTGCCGGAATTGTACAATTTGGATTTTGTATTTTGGGTGGATCGTTTCCGTTTAATGCATTTTTGTCAGGATTCAGTGCAACTGTAGGCCAATTTGTACTTACAGTTTCTTTGAGATTGCAATCATCTGAATCAAATTCAAAACTCTTTAATGGTTTATTACCTGAAAGAGCATTTGGTGAATACATTTTTGCAAGCTTATTATTACATTTTGTTCTCATACATTTTATAAATTAATATCGTGTAAATTGTATAAAACTAATGGAATAAAACATGCCATAGTGCGATATCCTTGAATATAATGAGCTATATTTTTAAAATTTTTATATATGAAGGAAAGCATTACACATAATTCTATAAGGGGTTGATAGTCAACGAAAAAAACTTTAGCTTAAATGATACTCATCATACTTTCACCGGCACTTTGATTATTATTATTATTATTATTATTATTACTATTTTTCCGGCTATTTTCGATTTCTGTTTTATCATTGTTTGATTCATCCATTCGATCATCTGTATCATTATTATTTTCATCATTACTATTAACCTCACTTAACTTATCATCTCCTATATTAGGTATTTGGAATTCACAATCTTTGTATTCTTTTAACGATTCTTCATTATTTGGCCACGCACGCAACCATTTCATTCTTGGACCACAAGGAGCAGAAGAATTCACACGGAAACCAAACAATTTTAATTGGAATTGATTCTTTGCACATTGATTTGTTTGATTTTTGATGTCAGGGAACATTTTCATAAATAAACCGGGGAAACTCGTTCCAAAAAATGCACCATCAATATTAAGGTATCTTGAAGAACTTGGTAAATAAATATCATTACAATTTGGACAATATAACCTAACAGTTTCAATACCTGGAGAATCAAACCTTCCAATCGGTATTAAACGCATTCTATCACAATAATATCTTGGACATGAACCAAAACAGTTTTCATCAAACTTTTCAGCCATCAGATGTAATCCTTGCTTGGTAATTATAAACCTTGAATGAATTAAACCATATAATAATTCGGCAGCATGCTCAATTATGGGTAAATCGTTAGGTTGTATAGGGGTTTCTGGTTCCAAATCTAGAATAACATCCAAAGCTTGTTTATAATAAGGTACAATTGAACTTAAACCAGTTAAATTAAAGTCATCTTCGATAAATTCCGGTGCCACTTCCACAAAATAGTTGTGGCCAAAAATACTGCAGAACTGGACAATCCAAGAATCTACATCTTCGCTGGAGTCTCCCATATCATTGTAGCCGGTCATAGTGTAACTTGGTGGTCTAATGTTAGTATGAGTATCACTATCAATCACAGAATCTTCCCAGCATTACATATTACACATAATTATGAATTTAATCGTCGAATGAAGATGAAAATAAAATTGCCAGCACCTGAAAGTTGCGCCGATAGACCTCTCTCAATATTCTTGCCTCGGCCTTTCTCCATCAAAATTCACTCTTCATTGAATGATATCCATTCTACAAGAGTGCCTGTTCCCATAAGATAACCCCAATGCTCTCTGTTTACGGCTTAGAGGTACAGCCATTGCTTGCTGTAGTTACCACGGTTACTCTTGTGGCTTATTCGCTTACACATTTTGTTGATCGATCCAAAACCGCCGAGTGGGTGGCTACATTCTTTTCAAAGGATAAAGAAACATTACAAAGGGTGGAATCTTTGAGTAAAGAACGCCGTGAGGTTGAATTGGAGAGAAACAAGGTTTCTGCTCAAGATGAATATGCCAAATGGACTAAGCTCAATAGAAAGTTAGATAAACTAAATGCCCAAATAACGGAATTATCAAAACAAGTCAGTTTGAACAAAGCTGCTCAATCTGGTAAAATTAAATCCATTATCATGTTTATTCAAAAGGCTCCTACTTATATTATAAGATTCTGGTATTCAAGAGCACCTGTTATTACATTATTTTCTGATAAATCAATACCAATAGAAATATTTACAGTTCCATTCCCATTCTCTTGGGTGTTATGTATGCCATGGGGTAAAAAGAACACCGTTAGCTCTTTCTTTTGGTGTATGGCAATTGAAACGGTTTTAGATACGATCTACAGCTTCTACGTTGATGTCAAGGATTACATTTCACTCTGTAAAGCACCAATTCAAGTTGATCCAGAAAAGAAAACTGCATGATTTATTCTTTTTTTCATAAAACTCCCTCCGTCTTCTTTTTTCTATTTATATGTATAATAATATCTAATTTTAATGATCCCACTTGTCTGTTTTCTTGCCAATGCTTAATGGCTTGGTTTTTTTAGAAATTGGAAATTTTGACATTTGAAAATTGCTTCTTCTCTTTTTTATTTTTGTTTTTTGTTTTTTGTTTTTTGCTTTTTGTTTGTTTTTTGTTTGTTTATGTTTTTTTCTCTCGTTTGTTTACATTAATTGTATTTCTACCATTTTCACGTCAGCTTGCTTTTTTTCTGACTGGTCTCTTTTTTTATAAGTTTATTGAACTATACAATGTCCTCTAGACTTTCAACCTCTTCAGCTTCTTTGTCGCTTTCTGGTCTACTTGAAAGCAACAACAATGTTAGCAATATTCAAACTCAGAAAAAAATACATTCAAATAGTGTTAATGATACAAATGCATCGTTTGATTTGAATAACAATAGCATCAATAACCATACCAACAACCCAGGGCTTCAAAATCCTCTATCTCATGGTACTACTAGAAAGCAAGCCACAAGGTTAACGATGCAATCCTATTTTGAAAAAGAAAATAAATATATTTATTCTTCTGACAGATCGCCAAAATCTAATAATAGTAATAAGGGTAACATTTTAAGAGACCACAATAGAGGCAGTTTATCACCATTGGAGCCAATAAATCAAAATATTTTGAACAATTTGACATCAAACACTTCTAATCGTCATTCCGTATCGAATAATTCAAACCGACATTCATTGGCGAGCTCAACTAATCGCCAGTCATTATCAGCCACTACCAATCGCCAATCATTATCAACTTCTTACAATCGCCATTCTTTGTCAAATTCTTCCAATAAGTCTGTTTCAGCAAAATCTTTAACAAACCAAAATAGAAAGTCAATTCGTTCTCATGATTCTTCAGCTACTTGTAAATCGAATAGTAGTAAAAGACAATCAGTTGATACATTTAATTCAATATCTTCAAGTATAAACGATTATAATACCAAGGTAATCACTGACGATTTAGAACATCTAAATGTCAGCCCAAGATCAAATAGCCCAACATTAAATAGTCCAAAAATTAATAGCCCAAAGTTAAATAGCCCAAAGTTAAATAGCCCAAAATCAAATAGCTCAAAGTTGAACTTAGCACATCATATTGATAATACCATCGAAACTGAAAAATCTTCAATCCATACACAGCCAACACAATTAGATACTTATCAAAATAGTATTAATAAAAAGGAAAGGAAATCAATTTCAAAATCAACATCTTTTAAAAGTTTGAGAAACTCCCTTTCAATGAAATCCATCGCATCATCATTAAAGAGTGATAACAGAGAAAGGGATACTGCTATGGGAACTGCCAATTCTGAAAAAAGAAAAAGTCTACTTAATGGTAGTAGAAAAATGTCATTGGAAAATATAAGATCTTTTCTAAAAAATAATAGATATTCCTTGGTTGATAACAAATCTGATTATAAAAATAACATTTCATTGCCAATTATGCAACCTCAAACAAAGGATAAAATTAGAAACAAGTTGAGAAACTCTTCTTCGATTGTTTCAATTTCTTCATTTGTTTCAAATAATGAATCAGTTAAAAGTGAAAATTTAAAAGATAAAGGAGTCAAGAATATCAAATCCATCGATATTAATCAAATTCATTATTCCTTACTGCTGCAGTTATGTAGCCAATCAAGAGCAGTTTCGTTCAACAGTTATTTGAATAAATTTCAATCTTCAAATATAAGGAAACATTTAACAAAATTGCACATCAGTGATTCAAGAAATTACTTATTCATGGAATTCTCATGTTTAGATTCTGAAAGTGATGTTGATCTAAAACCTTCAGGGGTTTGGAAAATTTTACCAATTGACTTGGATTCAAACTTAATAACTCAAATATTACAAGAGTTAACTTTAACAATGTTAATGAGTAACAGGAAGGGTTTTGTTAAAATTAATTCTGCTAAAGTTGTTAGAGGCCCAATCCCAAATTCCTTATTAGATATGATGGATAAAAATGATAAATTAATTCAGAACTCAAATCAATTATATCTAATCATGAGGTTGAACTATTCCGGAGTCACATTAAAAGATTATAAACTAGAAAATTGGAAAGATGCTTCACATATTTTCAGTCAAGTTTTGGATTCGGTTTGTTTAGGAGAATCAGAAAACTACGAACACAGAGACTTAAATATTGAAAACATTTTGATTAATCATCAATTTAAAGAAAACTTAGATGATTCAGACGATTCAACTTCAACTTCAACTTCAACTTATGCAGAAGACGAATATTCTATTGAAGTTACAATAATTGATCATGCTTTAGCTCGTGGACTTGTAAGTGGTCAAGTAATGTATAGAAACTTATATGATGCTGAATTTTTTAAAGGAAGCGGACAATATAGGCAAACCATTTACAAACTCATGAGAAAATATGTTTCAAGGGTGACATCAAATATTCCAAATTCATCGTCTGCGATGAGTTTGAATACAGTCAATACAGAAATGAGTTTTAATTCAACGTTAGTTCCAGATAAGGAAGCCTGGTCAAAATCATATCCAATTTTCAACTTACTATGGATGCATTATTTATTACATGTTTTAATTTTTGAAAAAGGTTTGAAACCAATCAAAATGAATCCAATATTGAAAAAGAAAGGTTGGTTGGCAAATGCTGGTGAAGTTGGTGAAGAAAACGCAGTTTATGAAAAATTATTACGAGGTTATCGTATGGTTGAACCTTCAATCTTATTTGGTCAGAAAAAAAATAAATATATGATGAAGGTCAACAATGTTCATGAGTTTAGGGATTGGTATCAAGGACAGTAAGTAATTTTTTATATTTGAATTTGTATAGTTGTTTCGGTTTTATAATGAAAAGAAAAATAGGGGTTCCGTTCTGTAATTTACGCACTGAGTAAATTTCAGGCCGCACTAAGTTATGTTTTGACAACATGAATCGATTAGTGATCTTGACTTTTGATCTGAGTGTTTATACTTGTCATCCAAATAAAACATTAAGCCAGTAATACTAAGTATCCCCTTGAACATGGAAAGGGGTTTTCAAAACTTAAACTTGAATAACGGTGAGTTATCTACTGTCCATGAACATGATGAACAACGAACGTTAACTAAGGAGAATATTAAATTACTTTCAAAACAAAAATTATTACAAAAGTTTGTTGAAAACTCATACGAAGATACAGATGATGATGCAGATTTTGATTTTGAAAATGATATTGATGATGATGGTGGTCGATATATTGATTTTGATGAAAACGTCAGACTTAGATTAGCAAATCAATATCAAAGTTTAAACGAGAAGGATAGTGAAGTTTCAAGTAGAGACTTGAATAATAAAGCATCTAGAAATAAACTAAAACCAGCAATGAAGATACCAACTTTCAATAACACGTTAACCGCTATTGATTTTAAAGGAAGAAAGAAATCGGCCTCTTCGTTTTCTTCAAGAACTCCATCATCTATAAATTCATATTCTGAAAATGAAACTGAAAATAGTGACTATGCAGATGATTTTGATGATTTTCACAATAACATAAATTTAATTGAAAATTTCCAACGTAAAAGATTAGAAGCAAAGAAAATAGCCGAACAAGAACGTAAAAAACTACAAAATTATACTAAAAATATTAAAACTCCACATAGACCACAACGAATAAACTCACAATATTTTGAAGATGACTTTGATGATGATAAACAAGCTGTTACTGATTTTAGTAATGATTTTGATTTCAAATCATTTGGTAAGCTAGATCCAACAAAACTGAATAGATTTAGAAATAATTCATCTCCACTAAAATCAATTGGAAGGAAACAATCAATGCCATTGATGAAGATGGGCACAAGTTTACATGGCTCACCCCAAAGAGTTAAAAGATATTCGTCCATAATGGATATGAAAAATAATATTGATACCCCAGTAAATAGAAACTATTCAAAAGTTACTACTTTACAAGATTTAGACTATCCAGTATTTACAGGTAATGAACTAAATGATGCAAATGATTTTGATCTTACAATTACATTATCAGATTTTAAAAAACTGAAAAGGAAAAGTCAAAAGTTTGATTTGACAAAATATGCTGAGACTCCATCAAAACATTATTCAAGGAAGTCTAGATCTAATTCTAATCAAAATGCAAGTGAAAATAATAATAATCTAATACATTTAACCTCACATGATTCGCAAACCACAAAATTAACAAGGGAAGGTAAAATAAAATTAATCAGAGGCTTAAGTAGGCCAAAAGTTAAAAAAGTTATGTCTGGACATTTGTATGGAGAAATATTCTATGACCCGGCTCTAAAAAAATGGTGTGGTAATGAAGGAGATCTGATTAAGTTTGAATCAGTAAATCGTTCAAAACCTCAATTAATTGATAAATCAAATAGTATACCGCATACTGTAGGTAATATGGTTTATGATGATAAAAAATTAAGGTGGGTGAGTATAACTGGCTCTTATGAAGATGATCCATTTGGTGATGAATTTGATACTACCATTAAATTACCAAATAATGACGAAATAAATAAAAAATCAATCTCAAGAGGTGTTTCAAATAGGCTAGTACCATCCGAATCAAGCATGACATTAGGTGATCATTTGAAAAAGCAAAATAAATATTATAAAGTTACTCCTGACATGTATAAACATTGGAAATTAGAAGAAGAAAGATGGATTAGAAAAGTTGGTAGTTGGTTCCCAAATCATGAAGAAACACACAATTTCAAATACGAATTAAAGGTGTTTTTAAATCAACAATAACAAAATGACTAATGAATAACTTGCCTGCTATTACTGTACGCAATTCTTAAATTAAACTGTATAAACGAAAAATAGAGACCATGTAAGACTTTAAATTGAGTAAAAAAAAACTCACTGATAGGCTTGAGGCCACATTACGACATTCTACTTTAAAGTTTTATATGGGAAATTGCTAGTACTTTTAATCACGCCAGTTAAAATTTTCGGTTTTTTTTTTCAATATTGGATTATCGTATATTTTATAGTAAATTTTGTTTTGTTTCTGTTCAATGAGCTACAATAGCAGTTCGTTATGTTATGCCTATTGAGGTGATAGATATTTTTTTCAGTTTGCATGCTGCTATAAAAGTTACTCAATATTTAGCCAAATAAACAGGCTATTGAGTTGTGACAATAAAATATTTAACAATCCAGTAGTTTTGGTAACATGTGTAGATGATTTATCCCAACGTTTACTAAATGTTAAATGTGCATCATGTGAATAACAACACTAGTGTATGATTATATAATGTTAAATAATATTTAAGAGGGATTTTCTCTGTTGAAGCAGCTCCAACTAGTGCCGAATTCATGTTCATTGATTCGACATGTAAAATATAAAGTAAAAACTGTTTTCTAGTGATCTATTGCGATGTCCCAAAAGGGTAATTCGTGAAACTTGAGGAACATGAATTCAAAAATCTTTCCACGGTTTCACTTTTCGGCAATAATACCTCTTCATTTAGAAGATTGACAAGTTTTGCCGTATTCCAAATGTTGACGGAGAAGTATATTATTGAATAAATTAACTTCTTATTCTATGCATCGAACAATTGAGAAATCACATTGAATCAAAACTGTTTCAGATTACAATCCATAAATAACACAGTTTCAAATGATTATTTGTTTATAAACAACTCAGATTCTCTTTAAATTTATGATTGGTATCTTTACGATGTTAATGAAAGTTTTGTGTTTTTGTTTTACAATTAAAACTTGAATTAACGTCATAAATAAGAAAAAATGAAAATTATAAGTTTGATTTTGACAAATATTTTAATTATTACTCACCTCGCTTCAGCTTTAGCAGTTCCATATAATAAATATAATTTAATAGCTAGAGATGATAGCAATGATTGTGATCCTTTTGTTACAACTACGACTTATGTTACAACAACTATTTCTTCTACCAATGCTGCAAATCAAATTGTCACCACCGTATCTACTAAATCATTTGTTGGTCTCGTTGAAAACCAAGACTGCTATGATGCAGGTCTTCCAACTGTTACTTCAACTTCTACTATTCCTAGTGCCACCATTGCTTCTACATTTACTCATTGTGAAGAAAATCCACATTGTACGAGTACTGCATGGTCAACTCCAATTTGTAGTGATGCGACTACTTTTGCTTCATGTACTGTCGGTTTAACATCTCAATTGGGTGCCAACAATTATGTTGCTACTATTTCAACTACTTCTTGTATTAACCCAGAAGGTGCTACTGGTTCTTTTCAATGCCATCCAACCACTGCCGAAGTCGGTTTGAACGGAGAATATGCTACTTTTACCGTTACCAATTGTGATATTCCAGATTTTACTTGCCCAGCACCAGTTCCAACCACCATTACTACTGCAGTTACTAATTGTTTAGGTAATATCGAATCTGCAACTTGTACCACTGGTACTACAGTTCTTCCATTGGGTGATTCATCCGTTATTGTCGTTACCACTGGTTGTGTTGTGCCAGCCGACTTAACTGGTTCTTTCGTCAACAGTATTTCCGAAACCACTTACTCTGATGCTACTACCACTAGTGTCTTGACGGTATCTAATGCAATTATTCCAAGTTTTGTTTGCCCAACACCAACCACCATTACAACTCCGGTTACTAATTGTAAAGGCGAGACAGAGTCTGCAACTTGTACCACCGGTACTACTATTATACCACTGGGTGATTCATCTGTTGTTGTTGTTACTACTGGCTGTGCGGTTCCAACCGACCTAACTGGTTCTTTTATCAACAGTGCTTCTGAGACCACTTACATTGATGTTACCACCAGTGTTGTCATTACAATATCCAATGCAATTGTTCCGAGCTTTATTTGCCCAGCTTCCTCGCCATCATCTTCATCATCTTCATTATCTTCATCATCTTCATTATCTTCACCATCATCATCATCATCATTACCATCATCATCATCATTACCATCATTACCATCATCATCATCATCATTACCATCATCATCATCATCATTATCATCATCATCATCATCATCATTATCATCATCATCATCATCATCATCATCATCATCATCATCATCATCATCATCATCATCATCATTACCATCATCATCATCATTACCATCATTACCATCATCATCATCATCATTACCATCATCATCATCATCATTACCATCATCATCATCATCATCATCATTACCATCATTACCATCATCATCATCATTACCATCAACATCTTCAACATCTTCAACATCTTCAACATCTTCAACATCTTCAACATCTTCAACATCTTCAACATCTTCAACATCTTCAACATCTTCAACATCTTCAACATCTTCAACATCTTCAACATCTTCAACATCTTCAACATCTTCAACATCTTCATCATTTTCAACATCTTCATTATCTTTATCATCTTCATTATTTTCATCATCATCACTAGTTTCATCTTCTTCTTCTTCTTTCTCTTCTTCTTCTTCATTATTATCATCTTCCCAATACTCACCATTTCCTTCAACAACTTCTACATCTTACTCTTCTTTATCCTCATCATCATCTCTCTCTTCAACTTATTCATCTTCTTCATCTCTTGTGTCATCAGTCAGTCCTTCTTTGTCATCTTCAATAAAACCGAACATTTCTTTTATAACAGATTGTTTCGGATCAACTCAACCTGCGAATTGTACAACTGGTACCACCTTGGTCCAAGTTGGCGACTCATCAATTCCTGTTGTTACCACATCATGTGCTATTTCATCTACATTTATCAATTTAACTGGCTCATTCATCAACACTCCATCTGTGACTACTTATAGCGATGTTACTACTACTACTGTTATTACTGTTTCCAATGGTATTGTTCCAAACTTTGTCTGTCCAGCTTCATCTACTTCTTCATGTTTAACTACCACCGCAACTACTTTTATTACTGATTGTTCCGATATTACACACGAAGCTACATGCATCGAAGGTGTTTCAGCAACCTTAATTTCAGATTCATTACTTTGGTTTACAACCACATCATGTGAAATGCCTAGTGGTATTACTGGTTCATTTGGTCCATCAACAACAGATGCAATTACTACAAGTGGTTTATTTTCTGTGACCATTGATTTAACCAATTACGTTGTTCCATCTATTGTTTGTCCAATTCCGTCGACTCATTATACTTCATCAACTACATATATTACTACAACACATTGTTCTGATAATAAATGCACTAAATCATCGACTGAATCTTCAGCATCATCAGGATCAACCCTATTATCTACATCAAAGACAGAATCAGTTTCTTCAACGAGCCCAGTCCTACCTGTTGAATCATCATCTAGTACTGTTGTTCCTGTTGGACCATCATCTACTCCTATTGTTCCTGTTGGACCATCATCTACTCCTATTGTTCCTGTTGGACCATCATCTACTCCTGTTGTTCCTGTTGGACCATCATCTAGTCATATTGTTCCTGTTGAATCATCATCTAGTCCTGTTGTTCCTGTTGGACCATCATCTACTCCTATTGTTCCTGTTGGACCATCATCTACTCCTATTGTTCCTGTTGGACCATCATCTACTCCTATTGTTCCTGTTGGACCATCATCTACTCCTATTGTTCCTGTTGGACCATCATCTACTCCTATTGTTCCTGTTGGACCATCATCTACTCCTATTGTTCCTGTTGGACCATCATCTACTCCTATTGTTCCTGTTGGACCATCATCTACTCCTGTTGTACCTGTTGAGAAATCATCTACATCAGTTGCTCTTGTTGAATCATCATCTTTACCAGTTGCTTCATCTATTTCTTCATCTTTGGCTGTTTCATCCACCCCATCAACTTTGGCTATTTCATCCACTCCATCAACTTCAGCTTATCCCTCAACTTCAGCTTATTCATCAATCTCTCCAATTCCAGCTGTTTCATCAAGTACTGTTTTGTCATCATCTTTTTCCCATATTAGTTCTAATACTACATTGCCAACCATTATTCCAAGTACTACACTTACAACCGTTCCAACTACTGATTCAGGTACTTCTGCCATTTCAAATACCGTTTCAACTACTAGCGCAACTACTGTTTCAGAACAAACCGAATCAACATCATCAACCTCAACATCAACATCTACATCAACTGACACGACTTCAAGTGACACATTTATATTTGAAGGTGCAGCAAATGCAAAAATTGTTCCCGGAAACACATTATTCACTGCAATTTTTGGTTTGTTCATGATTATGAGTTAATTTTAAAAATTTTTATTCTTGTTTTTGTTTGTTGTTTGTTTTAATCTATTACTTCATTCGTTTGATTTTTGACATGTTGAATAAACCTAAATTATAATATTTAGTTTTTTTGTTTTATTGTTTTTTATTATTTGGTACTTTCTGAATGAAAAAGGAAATATAAAGTTGAATATTTAAAACATTGCAGATTAGCATTTATGTTACTTTTATAACTCTATGATTTGGGTTGTACTTCATCAAATACCTTTGTTCATTTATTTGAATGTTAATTTTTTTTAATTGTTTATATTAAATTTTTAAAATTAAAGTCAGATATCTTTGAAAAGTTTTTAAACATTATTTTAAGACTAAAATAGTAGTTCTTCTTTGAAAAGTTTTAGCACGTAAACATGTAAATTCTAATTCAAAAAAATCAGAGTTAACATGTTTGAGAAAAAAATAGTGGCAAATTAAACATCTTTTTTTATGAGTTAGATTTAAGTAAAAAGTATAGAGATCTATATATTAAAATAAAGCAAAAATTGCTAATTTATACAGGTAATATTGGATAAATCGAGATCACCTTACAAGTAAAACATAAACAAAAAGGGAATTTAAATAATTAAATTAAAAAAAAACAGAAGGTTCTAATAAAAAATTAATTAATAACATTAAATGCTACCAATTTATGCAGATAAAATAAATTACAAAACAAAGGTTAAAGAAAATTAAAAGGATGATTAAAAAATGACATGTTGTGATACGAAGTAGACGTATATGGGACATAAGATGATGAATGATATATTAGTGATAATTAAAGTAGCCGGAAATTAATTGGTATCAAACAACCAAAAAACAACAGTTTTTTTTCTATTTGAAAAAACCTATATTAGTAAAAATGATAACTTTTAAAATAAAATTTTAAAAAGTTAATTTTATTGATTTTTATGGATATCAAGGGTTTCAAGTTCTGTATAATTATTCTATATGTGACTATTATCATCTGATGAATCTAATGTTGGTAATTGAGGAGAATGAGAACTTGAAATTGGATGAAAATATTCATTTGTATCATCAGTTGTATTTGTTGTTGGTGTTTTCGAGGTTGTAAACCCGGTATCAAGGTCTGAATCTGACCGATTCATCAGTCGTAAAGGTTTTGGACGACTGACAACAAATCCTGAATTGGTGTTGTTATCATCGGTAAATTTTTCGTTATTATTATTTGATTTTTGTTGCTTATTAAATATATTAATATCCTCATTATTTTTAAAATTTGGAGTTTTTGAAATTATTGCATTATTATCATCGTCATCATCATCAAAATCTTGATTAATTGATGGATTGTTTTTTAATGTTGGTAAACCAATAAATGCGTGTCTAAACGCTCTTTTGAAAAAATTGCCTTCGTCGACTGCAATACCTGCATCTCTACCATTTGAATCAACATAATTTCTAACAGACATTCTCTGTTTTCTTCTATATAACAGTAATATTATAATAATAATTATTGCAATTATTGGTATACCTAAACCAACACCAACACCAATTGCTATACTTCTATTTTTTTGAGAAATACCAGATTGTTTTAATGATCCAGATGCAGAAGCCGTAATTGTTTGAAACCTTGTAATTGTACTTGCACTATTAACTATTGTTGTTGCACCAAGAACAATATATGAACCATAATTTGAAGAATAGTTTGGTGCTGTTATTATTAATGATGATGAGGAAGTACTCGAAGTTGATGATGAAAATGAAGTTGAAGTAGGTAATGAAGATGATGACGATGACGATGACGATGATGTCAAAGAACTAGATGATGAACTTGTTGTAAACAAGGATGAAAATGAAGAGGATGACGTGCTGGTTACTGAAGGAATGAGAGACGAAGATGATGATGATGATGATGATGATGATGACGACGAAATAGAGGAGGAAGATAGGGATGAAGAGAAAGTCGTTGGAATAAACACAGATGATGATGTTGATGAGGAGGATGAAGATAGGGATGAAGATGAAGATGAAGATAAAGATGAAGATGAAGAAGAAGACAATGACGATGACGAAGACAAAGACGAAGACGATGACGATGACGAAGACGATGATGAAGATGAAGTGAATGTTGAAATAAAACCTGTCGGTGATGATGATGATGATGATAACGAAGTGTCTGAAAGTAGTAGGACTGTGGATGAAGAAGATGAAGGTTCGGAAAATAGCGGGAATGTGGTAGATGTAGATGACGAAGTAGATGACGATGATGATGATAAAGTAGAAGAGGATGATGATGAAGATGATGGCAAGGTCAAAAATGGTGGAAATGTGATCGATGATGAAGATGATGATGAAGATAATGAAAAGGAAGTAGGTGACAACAAAGCACTTAAAGTATCACTTGGATCGATTGTTTGGGAAGAATTTGTTCCATCGGCCCTTTTATCAATTTTAAAACGTGGAATAATGGCATTATTTGAATCTTCCATTATTTTACGAATAATATCATTCGCATGGTTAACTGTTGGATGATTAAAACTTGAATCTAACACATCATTTTCGTTATAATCATTATTTGATATCTCTATATTTCTGGAATCTGAGTTAAAAAAAATAAAAAGTAAGTTTTCATTATCGTCTATGGTATGTAATGGTGGTGGCGTTGTTGTCGTTGTTGCTATTTTAGCTGTAATAGACTCATTTGAATTTAGTGTTGGATTGAAAATGATAAATAAAGACAATAAAATAAATGCTGTAACTAGTATTATTTTGAATAAAAGTTTTTTGCAACTTGAAGAAGCCTTATTATGAAGTGGATCTGTATTAGCATTCATAGTGGTACTAATACCATTTCGCTTGAACAAACATAGATCAAACTTTTCGTCCTCTGAGGTAACCTGTAACATGGTAACAGCAGCTGGAGATGAAGAAGAACAACAGTAGATTTGGAGGTGGAGGTGGACGAAAAGATGCTGAAGAGGTAAAAACTTGTTACAGGGGGTTAAAAAGTGTTGAACGAAAACGAAACAATAAAAATGAAAACCGTCAACAAACAAAAAAAATTAAAACACAAAGGACAATTTTGAAAATACACAAAAACAAAATTACAAAAAAGAAAACAACAAAATCAAAAAAATGATCTGAACAGCAACTTTCAAACATTTGTGACACATCATTGAATAACTACCTACACAATCATTTAAGTACACATAATGTATATAACAAACATAATTATCACCCTTTCTGAAGATCAAAATATAAAATGTAAAATATAAAATACAAAATATCAGCTTTTCTCCTTTGTTTATATACTATAAATAGAAGATATCCCCCTTTTGTGGCGCATGTCTTTTTTAACGGGCGTATGCGCCACGTCCCTACAAATATTATTTCACAACTATAACACTAATATTTCACTTATTTCATTTACTTCAATAAACTATAGCTAATCTACATAGTCCTTAGGCAGTGGGGTCAAGCGCAAGTATGGCTTGATGCATCTGAATTTTGGGAACAAAGTTCTTGCTTCATCGTCTTTGACATTTGGTGCAATAATAACATCATCACCAGGAACCCAGTTGATTGGAGTCGTTATCTTTTTACCAAAGAAATCTGAAGTTTGCAATGAATCAACACATCTTAAAACCTCTGCAGTGTTACGTCCACAACTTGCAGGGTATGTCATTATTAATCTAATTTTCCTATACGGATCAATTATGAAAACTGATCTAATGGTTAATTGTACCCCTTTATCATCGATATTAGTTGCATCTTGATAATCGATCATGTCATATAATAATGCAATCTTACGATCAGGATCTGCAATGATTGGAAATTGTAATTCACTACCAGTAATTTCATTAATATCATTGATCCATTTTCTATGGGATTCACTATCATTTGCGCTTAATCCAATTAACTTAACATTTCTTTTGATGAATTCAGGTTCAAGTTTGGCAAACGCTCCTAATTCGGTTGTACAAACAGGTGTGAAATCATCAGGGTGTGAAAATAAAATGCACCATGCCCCTCTGTTACCTATGTAATCATAAAAATTAATAGTTCCAACTGAGGTATCTACGGTGAAATCAGGTGCCGTGGAACCTAGTCGAAGTGTTCCATTGTTTGGTTTTGGAATAGACATGAGATGGGAGGTATATGAAGTCGATCTAATAAAAGAATACCTGGCAAATAACAAGTGTGACACCTAAGTGCAAACTATCAAGTCGTCAAACAACTACTCCTCTCCACATTTCTTCTACTGAGCACCACAATTTTGTCCAATTCATGTCCACGGGGATTGAAAAATAAAACTCGTTCGCGGTTAGTTACGTAATAATTATGATTTTTAATCTTCTTTCATTATAATCAACGCTGTTTATTCATTAAACACGGAAAAGCTATACACCAAGAAATACAAAAAGAATAAATAATAATATGGGATATTAAACTGTAATGTAATGTAAATTAAATTAGTAAAGTTAGAAATCTTTTAAGTCATTCAATGACTATATAATTATATTGTTAAAATCAAAAATAATTAGCCTACTTAATTATTTTCTGGTCTTAATTTTCTAACTTCTTTACCAACTCTCCAGATTTCCATACCTCTGATGATTTCTAATTCCTTTTCTAACTCTTCTCTGTAATTAACTTGAGAATTGAAGTCTAATGATCTTTGAGTTTCGGAACCATCTCTAACAGATGCATATAATTTTTGGAAAACTGGCTTTAAGTTATCCTTGAAAATTGGATACCAATCTAAAGCACCTCTTCTTGCAGTAGTAGAACATGCATCATACATATAATCCATACCATACTTACCAATTAATGGGTATAATGATTGAGTTGCTTCTTCAACAGTTTCATTGAAAGCTTCAGATGGTGAATGACCATTTTCTCTTAAAACTTCATATTGAGCAAGGAACATACCGTGAATACCACCCATTAAACAACCTCTTTCACCGTATAAATCAGAGTAAACTTCCTTTTCAAAAGTGGTTTGGTAAATGTAACCTGAACCAATTGCAACAGCTAATGCAATAGCTCTTTCTTCTGCCTTACCAGAAACATCATTCCAGACAGCATAAGATGAGTTAATACCTCTACCTTCCTTAAATAATGATCTAACAGTTCTACCTGAACCCTTTGGAGCAGCAAGAATAACATCAATGTTGGTTGGTGGGTCAACCTTAGTTAATTCCTTGAAAACTGGTGAGAAACCATGGGAGAAGTATAAAGTCTTACCTTCAGTGATTTGTGGTTTAATTTCAGCCCAAGTTGAAGATTGTGCAGCATCAGATAATAAGTTCATAATGATAGTACCCTTTGCAATCGCTTCATTAATTGGGAATAAGTTTTCACCTGGAACCCAACCGTCTTCAATAGCTGCTTTCCATGAAGCACCATTTTCTCTAACACCAATGATAACATTTAAACCATTATCTCTTAAGTTTAAACCTTGACCATAACCTTGGGAACCATAACCAATTAAAGCCATGGTATCGTTTTTGAAATATTCAAGTAATTTTTCTCTTGGCCAGTCAGCTCTTTCGTGAACTAATTCTTCAACACCTGCAAAGTTAATCTTCTTTAAACCTCTGACAGCATTGACATTTGATGCGATCTTTGGAATTGAAGCATTAATTAAAGTTGGTCTCTTTGCCATAGAGGAAAGAGCTCTAGTTGATGATCTAGAAGATCTTGCTAATCTTGCAGCAGCGTTTCTATACATGTTTTGAATAGTTGTGATAGATAAAGAAGGAAGAAGAAAAGAAAGGGAGGAGTAGAATCAAAAAGAAAAGAAAAGGGACAAAAACATGATGTTGGAACTGTCACTTAAAAAGTGGAAAAACTGATGGTTATATAGTGGTTTGCTGAAAATTGGCAGTCGTCGAAATGGAAAAAAAATTACTCATTGCTGAAAATTTAATTTCCAATTTCCAATTTTCAATTTTTCAACTTCCTATTGTCCACGGCCGGTACCGCTAGGGTTTCTCTCCGATTCCGGAGTGGTGTAAGAGTTAGATACACAATGTTCAGAAATCGAAGCCTGACGCCGGTGAAGGCACTGTAAACACTCCGTTGTGAACTACACAGAATTATACCATATACCATTGATGAACGATCAATTCAATAGTACAGTGCTTTTGTCTTTGCCAAATCAGGGTCATCTCATTTCTGTATTTCAGACTTCTATTTTTTTTCTTTTTAATTTTCCAGTTTTCAACCAAAAAGTGAAAATTTTGATTTGTGAAAAACAAAAAAAAATAGAAAATAAAAATTTTGCGACTATCGACCGCTTGTTGTACATCTGTACACCACCCATGTATATATTTTTTTGCTGAGGGGAATTCCCATCATGAATTTGATGCTTTTGTATTGGTTGTAGACAGTTAATTGTAGATACTTTTATTGACCTCTTCTTAACACAACCCACACAATGTCTGTTTCTTTTATTAGAACTCTTAAAAACATTTGGCGTAACGGTCTCGTCCGTTCAGGTCGTCAAATTGCATACATGAATGATACCAAATCTGGTACTTTAATCGGTGAAGATAGTTTTGGTAACAAATATTATGAAACAAAAAGTCCTGAAGAAATTCACATGAGAACAAGATGGGTTGAATATAAAGACTTTTGGAGATATGATGCTTCTCATGCTGAACCTGGTTGGCATTATTGGTTAGCATATGGTACTGATAAAGCGCCACCTGCTCTTAAACCTGAAGAAATTGCTGTTAGACATATAGTTCCTGAAGTTCATCATCCAATTAATTATACATATACAAAGGGTGCATTTGTCCCTTATAATACCGCAAAACCAAAGTTTGAATCTTGGGAATCAAAGGTTGCTTCAAGAGCTTAAGTTATAAAGTAACTTTTCAATATTTATTCGTTTATTCTACATATTTCTACACATATATTTTTATCATTTTATATTTATTAAACTAAATTAAATTAAGTTAAACTAAAAATCTATTATCATCTACTATATACCTATTTTGCAGCAAAAGTTGCTGCAACAATTAATGGGAAAACTAATGTAACATCAGAATAAACTTTAACACTTTTAGCTTCTGCCTTAATTTTACCCCATGAAACTGCTTCATCTGGTCTTGCACCTGCATCTGATGCATCGAACTCTTGTCCTGTATTAATGTAAACTGCATAATCTGCACCATTTCTCATCAAACATGCATTTGCAATATGATGTTTGATTAAACCACCACCTAAAATAATCATACCTGCCTTATATGCATTCATTGACATTGAATTAATTTTTCTAATATCTTCAACAATATCTAATCTAATTTGTTTTGGACTTGCTTTGAATGTATGGAAGAATAACATATCACCAATAGAACCATCAGTTAATGCTGGACAAAAAACTGGAATTTGATTCTTATGACACCAATATAAAACAGATGTCTCATCATTAACTTCTTTACCTAATCTATCAATGAATTTGCTTGGAGTCCAGAATGGTGTACCTGCATCAAATGCTTCTTTACCTTCCTTTTCAGCAAATTCATTTTGTTCTTCTAAAATTCTATCTAATAATGGAACCATCCATTCTTCAAATGAACAATAATTATCATTTGGAACAACCATATTACCAATTCTATTCATACCTTTTTCTCTTAGTTCTTTACCTGGTGCAGCAAAGTCGCCCATATAAGTTGGTGCTAAACATTTAATAATATCTTCTTCGATACCACCAGCAGTTGAAACAATAGCATCAATCATTTTATGTTGTGCTAAGAACCTTAATGTATCTCTTAATCCGGATGAAATTAAATTTGAAGTATATCCCATAAAAATGGTTGTCTTTTGAAATCCATTTTCATCAAATTGACCTTTTCTTTGATGCTCTTCTAACTCATCAATATGCTTACCTCTCCATGATCTCATTTCCTCAATGATATCACATGCTTGTGATAATGAACTTGCTTGACATCCCATAGTTCTCATACCTTCAATAATATCAGTTGCTCTTGAGTTACGGCTATTTGGGTTTGAATAATCAATACCATGAACTAATAGAGACCCTTCTGGAACTGGATCAGATGCTTTTAAAACTGCATCCCCTGCAAGATTTGGAACTTCAGTTGACATTGTTGGTACGTTAATATGTTAATACGTTATCTTTCCTATAACAATAGGTTGAAAGAAAACGGATGCTGAAAATTTTATTAGATGTTACATAGTTAGATTTTTGCTCAATTTTCAATTTCCGTTTTTTTTTTTTTCCATTTTTCGTTTTTGCAAACGTCAATGTCACACAACACAAAATACAAAATACATGATACAATATACTCCAGTTATTAAACTGAACAAAAATCCTGTGTTTTTAACTATGGTAGTAAGACTCAGTCAAATCATACTGGTAAATCTATTTATCAATGTTGAAGAAGTTAACATCCTTGTAAGAAAAATACTCTTTGTCTAAAATTTTTTTGCTGAAACTGTCAATGTTTTTGGTTTGTCAACGATACAGCACTAAACGATCCTATATTACGGGAAATGGCGCAAAGCAACTTAACAAGGACTTTCAAAAACCCCAATCTGATTTTGTCAGAAACTGAGAATTAGAATACAAATGCGAAATTTGGGACGATAACTTATAAATATAGTATAATTGGGGAATAATTTGGTTATGTGATTATAAAGAGGGAATTTCTAATTTTATGGTCTATAAAAGGAAATTTTATAATATCGGATTGAACTTTAACATCATCTTTTCAGTTCGTGGAACAGTAGTGTACAAGTCTAACATTTCACCATCATAATCATAATTGAAATCGTCTACTAGTTCAACATTATATCTAGATAATAAACTGGTAATAATCATTTTAATTTCAGCAGTTGCTAAATTCAATCCAATACACATTCTTGATCCAGATCCAAAATGCATTAAACTACCCTTCATAACTTTTAGTTGTTCATCATTGGCATTCAACCATCTCTCTGGATCAAATTGATCAGGATTTGAAAATATTGTTGCAACTCTATGTAAACTCCATGGTTGCATTACAACAGTTGTGCCTTGAGGAATTTTTAACATGGGCGTTTTCAAATTACCACGCCAGATTAAACCTTTTTCAGGAACAACTCTTGGCTCTTGACCTGGGATTGCCGCATGCACACGGAATGTTTCTAAAATGACTGCATGTGTATATGGTAACAATTCATCATTGTCAACAACATTGTATTTCCAGGTATTGTGATCTGAAGTTGGAATTGGATTTCCGCTATTTAATTTATCTAATACTTCATTTCGAATTTTTAATTGCATTTCTGGATTTTTTGCAAGTTGGTAAAAGAAATACGATAATGTTGTACCAGTTGTAACATGACCAGCAGCAATGTGGTCAAAAAATTCCGATTTTGTTTTAATTGGATCAAAGGTTGGGCTTTTTTGAACTACTTTGTCATTATTGGTGGGATCAACATCAAAATAAACTGTAAGTAATGTCTCTTCATCTTTACCAATTGTTTCATTAATCTTAGTTAATGCATTTGTAAATTGCCTTTCAATAAAATCATAACATCTTTGAGTTGCATCAATTATCTTTTTGGATGCAATTGAATCGTAAAATTCTGGCATTTGTGTAGTCCAAAACCACATTGATGATTGTAGACCAAAATCAACAACAACCTTTTCACCATCCCCAAAAGGATCTGATAACAAGGATTCATAGTTACCTTTACCAAAAGAAAATGATGTAACTGCATCCATCGCCATTTCACAGAATAAAACAAAAACGTCAACTGATGTACCCTTATTTTTATCAAATACAACCAATGTATCAGATATCACCTTTTCAACTTTAGACATGATATTTGATGAACAAATATTTGTTTTTGAATAGAATTTATGGCTTACTTTTCTTGATGCAATATGTTCCTTTTTAGTGGTTATGGAAAATGTATTTAGTTGACCATAATTTGCAAACTGTGAATAAAATGATGACTTATCAAAATTATTAACATAAATATCTTTAAGGTATGAGGAATCGTTGATATCAATTTCATTTGGTCCAATACGTACAATTGAACCATATTTTTCGTGTAATTCTTGGACATATCTATTTCTTTGTTCGTTCCACGATTTAAATAAGATATAATATTTAGTGATTGCACAAATTTTAGGTCCTGGAATTTTAGATAATGGATGGAAATAAACTGGATAGAAAACAAAATAAAATGAAATGTAGGTTATAACCACTACCAAAAATGATGAATATAGTGACTGTATATCAGTATTCAATAAATCGCCGATCATCCTTGCCCAATTGATAATTGAAGTTCAAGTAAAAAGAAGAAATATGAAACTAATGTGACTGAAGCAATTCTATATAAGGTTTTGCAAACCTTATCTTTCATTCCTTCTTCGACTTGATAAATTCAGAATTACCTGATCGGGAAGCTGTAACCGAGAAAAACCTTTTGGGGCCACATACTATATACTGTACACAATTATTATTTTTACACATTCAAAAAAGATCACCGCCAACTGTATACATCATTCATCATATTCATCCCATTCGGCGGCAAATTGTTGTAAAAAAAGTTCAAAATGTCTGACGTAATGTAATAAGAAGTATTTTGGTTGATTCATTGGAAATGTTAATGGGGAACGTGATTCAATCCAATAAAATGGATCTTTAATACACTTCTCATGCTTTATAATTGCAAACAATGTCTTCCATTCTTCATAAGCATATGTTAAATCTGGATTAGAACATAAATCAAATATAATGTTTCTTAGTTTAATCAAAATAACTTGCATCCTACTTAATTTATTTAAAACAAAATCATTTTTCTTTTTAAATGACGTTTCAATAATATTTCCATCATTAACAACTGACAACTCTTTGGACTTTTTTTCATCATTTATACTATATGCCATGTTAAATCTATCAATATCAAATCCATTATCAATTTGTTTAAATTTTTTTCCTAACTTTTTTCTTGATTCGACTAATTGATCAGCATTTAGATTAACATAAGTGCCTTCTCTAAAATAATTTGCCAATTGAATGGCCGTTGTATTTGTTCTGATGAAATTATTTGACGATACAAAATTATAATGATTCACACCTTCTGAATGAAGTAAAATTGTATATAACATATCTGCCGGGTGACAGATTAATGGAATTTTCCTGAGTGGATCAGTGGTTGGGATAATTGTTGAATTTGAAGTAGATATAACATTTGTAACGTTTTGAATTGTAGTATCATTGCTATATGATTCATCACTAAATCTGTCGCCAGACAAATCCGTTGAAAATTTGGGTAAAATTAGTGACTGTGTTTTCATTAGGGTAACGGATTGTGTGTCGACGTGAATTACCTCTCTTTCTTTGAGAAACCTACCTACTTTCCTAAGATATTTTTGACCCAGACAAAACTCAACAATTGCACTAGAAAATGACAATTTTTCGATCTTAGTTATTTTTGAAAAGACAAAATCACTTGCAATTGAAACTGATATTGTCATAACTGGAATTAAAGCTAAAGCCCATAAACAAAAAAATGTTCTACCACCAGGAGTTAGCGGGGTCTGGTTTCCTTGACCTAACGTTATAAGGTTATAAAAACAAAAATAAACACTCGATTTATAGGACCAATCTTCAAACAATGCAAACGCAATTGCTCCACACATTAAAATTATCAAAAAAACAATAACTGAAAATAGTAGTTCGAAAAAACCTTGGATTGTGTATGCCCATTTATGAATATCTTGCATCAACTTAAATGAATCTTCATTTTTTGTTAAACTATTTATATCATTTTTATGAATTTTTAATAATCTCCTACGTAACCTTTCCAATCTATTCCAATATAAAGTTGAGCTGGAAAAATTATACATCATCTGTCTGATACTACTAATAATCAAACCAAACATGACTAATC
Source organism: Pichia scutulata (assembly GCA_030560845.1). Taxonomy (NCBI): domain Eukaryota; kingdom Fungi; phylum Ascomycota; class Pichiomycetes; order Pichiales; family Pichiaceae; genus Pichia; species Pichia scutulata. Next base: position 426,595 of record JAKTWB010000083.1, read on the forward strand.
CACAAACAACCCAAATTGAGGTTAAAGTTTGACCTAATGACGCATTTGTTGGAACCAGGTTTTGTGCACCAACTGTAACAACAGAAACGACACTATAATAAAATGCTTGACTTAAGCTCATATTCAAAATTCTTGAAAATACAGATGCGCCAATCATCAACCAAACACACATTGATGTGGTTTGAATGATTAAAGTTTCTTGAATATGATCAATATTAAATAATGGTTTATATTTACCTGTCAAAAAACCAATCTCATTAACTGATAACATTAAAAAATTTGAAAAATGTAATATTACTGTTATAGTTGCAAACCAAAATCCTTCGCCTAAAATATACTCATCATCGTAATCAAAGCGATAAAACCACCAGTGGTAAACGATTATAAGAGCAGTTAGTAATAATGACGCAATTCCCCAACCTGAAATTGAAATAACTTGACAATAAGTGTACCTTATTTTTTTTCTATAATTGAGTAGTAAAAAAAGATTTGAAGTAATCGCAAAAACAATTGAGATTGAATTAACAAGATAACACCAAAAGGGATCGGCAATATGGTGCCTACTAACTTTATGAATTTTCCAAGGACAAATAATTGCTAATAAAGAGAAAATGTTTGATAGCGGTCCCGAACAACTGCACAGTAATGGAATATATGATGAACTAAAAAACCAAAACAAAAAGTTCTTGTCACCTGGTTTTAAGTTCAAGTTAGAAATTTGCCATTCAGCTGTATTTATAAATGAATAATAAAATTCTTCTAATCCAGCTTCCTCTAATTGTGAGACTGGTGGTATTATAAAATTGTCGTCTATTAAACAATGTCTTTGGTCCAAATTATTGTAATTCTCTTCATCAGCGATAATATTAGGATTTGTTAGATTACCACTATTTGTTTCTGAGTAATTCAAAAAACTATTGTTGTCATATTCACCTGAATCATATACTTCATAATGTTCAGGGATAAGGGGTACTGTTGGTGTTATTTTAGTTTTGAGCTTTGGCTTTACATTAAATGATCCTTCTATTTTTTTCAGATGTTTCATAGGATAAAAATTATTGCGTATTATTGACGGCTGTAAATCATCCATTATCTCCGCTGAACTTCTAGTATCTTCCTCCAATAAACCATGTGCTAACTCATCTGATATCTTTAGCTTTGAACGTTTGAGATGTTTCAAAAGATGTAGTTTTCGTCTATAATATGACGTATTAAATTTCAAAGTATCTTTAATTTTTCTTCGATTCTGTATATTTTTCCCCATCTTTCGGAAGAAATATATGTTCTTAAAGTAAGGCACTTATCGTATAGCTTGTTCTATTATCCACCTTCTGATATAAGTCATAGACATAACTATGTCAAAAAGTCAGAAATACAAAATATGCCGAAAATAATCTTACTGGCAGGTGATATTTAAAAATTCATGCTGCATCTAGAATTTTTTTATCCTTATTGTTCTTTCAGACTAAATCTTCTGCTGACATCTGAATACTAAGGGATATGTTTATTGTCCACGGAAGTACACACACTAGTAGAACGTTCCCAGCTCTCTTCAAAGGGGCGAAAGCGGCATTTTCTTATTTACGTTCACCCTGTAGAAACTACACTCAAAACTCAACTCCACCATCTAATTCTGTTGCTGCTCAGCAAAGAAAAAAAGTGTTGACATTTGAACAAAATTCTAATGATTCTACTATTCATCCCTTTTTTGCAACATCATCTAATCTTGAAACCTTTATGGATAAACCGGTTAAACCAGTTGTTAGTGTCACAAAATCTGAAACTTATGATTTAGAAAAAATTAAAGAACAACTAATGAAGATATCAATTACTCCTATTCCAATTGTTCCCGGGGAATGTATTAAATTTGTCTGGAATAAAAATCATGAAGTGTTTGTTTTCAAATTCGGTACCGTTGTTGCTTGGAATATTGATGAAAAACAAGTTGTTGATAAAATTATCCCAATGTTTACCGATGCAGAAATCAATAGCTATCCCTACCAATCAGAAGATTTAGATTATATAGAACTAGATGATAATGTTGTTTCAAAGTCAGGTTGCGAATCATTTGTTTCAAAAGAAACTGAAATTATATGCTTAGGTGATTCAACGCTGCAACAAAAGATACTAGATATGTTAGCTTTTTCCTATGGTATTTCCCGTTCCACCAGATTGGCAATTTTAGAAGAAGCAGTTGAAAGACATATTGCTATGACGAGATCATCAATTGATAAACTTTCAAAGGGAAAAAGAATTTCAGTTAACCCAAAGGAGGCATTAAAAGTATCAGGTAGGATTCTTTTATTACGTGGTAAACTTAATCTTTATTCGGAACTTGTTGAAACCCCTGATATCTACTGGAGTGAATCAAAATTAGAAAAAATACATGAAAATATTTCTACTGCGCTGGATATTTCCAAACGTGTAAGCATGTTGAATAGAAAATTAGATTATCTTTCGGAAGAGTCACAAGCTATGATTTCCATTTTGTCTACACGTAAGGAAGTAAATCTTGAGCTCATCATTATCTACTTAATTGTGATTGAAGTGTGTTATGAAACCTATCACTTTTACGAACGTCTTGGTGGAAAGTACAACATTGAGTATTTTCGTAGTCTGCTTGAATCCATCTGACTTACCAAGCTTTCTTGTAAACTTTCAAACGTACCTGTACATATCTATATAAAATCAGAATTTTAGCGCTTTAACTTGTTGCTTTTATTATTCATTCATTAATAAAAAGTTGTTTTTATTGTATATATACATATACATATACAGTATCGTCGCCCTAAAAAAGGCAATACTTTTTACAAGAAAGTTTTAAAAATTATTATTAATATATTCATGTGTTCGATTAGTTATGCTTGATCGGTAGAGATTTGACTTGGTTTTCGATTTCTAAAAATAACTTACAAAGAACTATAAGAAGTGATGATTCAAGGGCTGATTTATAGCGATTCTAAGTGGCGTAATCAACGACTTGTTTTAAAACCAAGTTAATAAGAAAATTTTGTATTATTTTGATTTTAATTCTGAATAGCTATGCTAGAATAAATTACACCTTCATGAAGTCACGTGCAAAGATTATTATATATACATAAATATATTTGGCCCGCTGGGACAATTTTAGATTTTCAATTTTCTGTTTCTGTTTCTCTGTTGTTTTGTCTAATTTCGAATATTGGCACTGCTTGTTTTTAGAAAAGTTCTCTTACTGGCTAATTACATTGTCAATACAGATCACATTTCTTTTCTTCTTTACGTCTTTTGTCTACTGAATTGCATTCAATCATGCACCATCGAAGCAGAAATTCATATATCGAAACTTCTTATACGGGTGTTGGAGCATTCAGCTCTGCACCTGCACCTCATACAAATGCACTGGCGGCTGCCTCTGCAATTGGTAGTGCTTTAAAGGCTAATAATCAAAATCCAACAAATTTGAATATACCATCACTTCAACCTCAAAAATCTTCAAGACCGATTTCAAGATCAACAAGCATTACTTCCAATGCAAATAGAAGGACCAGTTTAGTTCAATCTTCATCAATTAACCAAGCTTATATTAATCAATCAAGAAATAACTCAATTGATACTGCAAATGCTCGTCGTTTGTCTTTGAGTTCAATTCCAAAACAAAGACTATTATCTCCCAAAAGTACTCCAAACCTGAAAAGTCGTAGGTCTATTTCTGACCTTACAAATTCACATTCAACAACTGTCATTCATTCACCTTCCAGAAACATATCACGCACAATTAAAAAATATGTTCCCTCGGCTAATGGATTAGTTGCTGTTGAAGTTCCAAATCCAGCCCATCCGGATAATATGAAACATCCAAATCATCAACCCCGTAACTCACTTTATAGAAGATCAATTTCAATGGCTAATGTTTCAGTTACAACACAACAACAACAGCGTGTATCAGAACAACAACCAAGAAAAGTTAATAGTATTGGTACCTCTAAGCCAGGCGTCTCAAAGCTACATTCACATTCTTTGAATGAAAAAAATGCTTCAAGATCAATATCTAAAAATACTAAAAGGCAGACTAAAATATTACCTGATGGTACCAAAGTTATAAGTACAACTGTTGAAGAATTTTTTCAAGTTCCACCAACCGAAATTGATAATTATACTGAAGGTGATACATTTAACGATTCATACGATGATTTTGATGATGACCATAGAGAAGTTGATATGACTGTTACTCTGGATGACATGCACAGTGATATTTTAGAAGAAGATGAAGACGATGTCGAAGAAAATAGTCATATCGTTTCAAATAAAAATCTGTTAGGTGACGATTTAGACCATGCCGTCACACCTAAATCAAACGATAGTATGGTTCCTAAATCTGAAATTAGAGCAGAAAATGTTATTGATGAATTGGTTTCTGAGATTAAATATGAGGGTGATGTTAAAAATGCGATTGAACATAATGAAAAGGTAGAACAATTTGAACGTGAAAAGGCGTTTAAATCGATTGATGAACCTGTTCAAGACCCAGTTATCATTGAAGATATAATGACTCGTAAATTCACACATGGTTTAAATTCTGATTTGAATACTACTTCAACCTCTGCAATTCATTTGAATGGCATCACGAATGCTGGTTTGGGCCGTCATACATCTAATAATCCAAATTCTACCACTCCAGATAGTGATAATATTGAGGAGTCTTATGATGATTTCTATGAAGAAGAATATCAAAGACCAACCGAAAAAAATGAAGGTATTGATAATGGAGAAGTTGAGCAATTAAAAGATGATTATGTTGATGATATTGATGAAGAGGAATACATCAATGACATTGATGAAGGCGATTTTGTTGATGATATCAATGAAGATTCTCAACTTAAAAGTAATACCCTACAAGAATATAGTGAAGAGGAATATCTTGCTTCTCAACGCAAATTAGATGAGCTAATTAAAGAAAAAGAACAAGAGATTATTAATGAAATGATAAAAAATGGTGAAGTTACAAAGGAAGATATCGATGGAACAAAAAATGACAAAGTTGATAACGAAACTAATGTTAGTGTTTGTTCGGAAGAATTTGATTTAAAGGACGAAGTTCAATTGCCTGACCAGATACCAAATGAAAATATGCAACCGCAGCAAGCAAATAAAATAAATGATCAAACTTCAAATTTGTCTAAGCAGTCTTCGAGTGTCTATTCTTTAGTTGATGAAAATACTCAAGGTATGGAGAAGTTTTACACTCCACCAGTCACTCCAATTGTTGATATTATTGATCCAATAAAGAAAGAAGTGGAATCTACTGTTGTTGAACCTTCTATTGAAACACCTCTAAAATCCCCTTTAATTGCAACACCAAAATCAAAATCAAAGATTCCATCAACAGAAACGCCATTTTCAATTGTTAGAAAATCCGAATCACCTGAATCTTCAATAATCCAAGATTCTCAGACTTCGGTTGCAACAACACCAATTAAAAGTTCTCGTCCTAAACAATCAATGGCACAACATTTAAGGGCAACTGTAACAACACCTCATTCGTCTGTTCCGGTCACCCAATTAAGCTCAAATGATAATGAGAATGAAATTGTGCCTTCAGTTCCAAAAGATTTTCAAGTGAATAATTATAAAGGTAATGATGAATTAGCCGATTTGAAAGTCCCAAAAAGGGAACTTGCACTTCAAGCTAAAATTGATGAGAAGGAAAAGTTGAATTCTGAAAGTTCAGAATCAATAGATATAGAAGATATTAATAAAGCATTAGATAACCATCAACTTGAAGGTTCAAATGCAAGTTCATCTGTTAGTGTTAATAGTAAAAGAAAATCGGTTCTGAAAAACTCTTCAACTAATCGTTTATCACATTTTACTTCGAATAATCAAACAAATGCATCTGGTGCTTATCTGTCGTTAGCAACTGCACAAAATACTAAAATCAATTCAATAAGTCCGTTAAACCAAAATTTTGGTTCATGTCCAGTTTCATCGAGAAGGTTAAGTGTTAATACATTACAAGATCCCAGTAATAATCAACGTTTAACAAGATCAAGGTCTGGATCTGCTGCTTCTACAAATGTTGCAAGCTCGAATAATAATACTAGTTCAGATATTACTCCGCTTGCTGCTGCTGCACAGGCAGCTCGAAAACATTCAACTCAGCCAAGCTTCTCCTCAAATAAAATGAACAATAGATCCGATAAAAACATGAATAGAAATTTAGCTGCAAAGGTAAAGGATGGTTATCCAGTTAATATTAATTTAGAAACTGCAATGGCAAACATAGGCACTGTAAAGGCAGTGAATCCAAATGTTGAAATGGCAAAAAAGCGGATTTTACAAAATAGACCAGCTAAAACTCGTGCTAAAGAACTATACGAGCTGTCAAAGTCAAGAGCACCTGTCAAATCTGATGACCTAGTTGGTCTAGATGATTCAACGGTCAGAAAGTCTTCTTTCGAAAAAGTTGAACCACCTCAAAATAATAACCATAACGAACCTGAATCAAATGGCTCTTTTGTAAAAGGAAAAATGTCTGAGTTGTCTTTAAGAGATCATAATTCGCTGAATTATGAGGAGTACGAAAGAAAAGGACATGTACAACAAAGTTTCAAGTCAAGGTTTGCTGATAATGATTCCGATACTGATATTCCATTGCCACCGTTATCACCTAAAAATGGAGGATATGATTCAGTAGTTCCACTTTCTTCACCATCCGGTCATAAACCAGCATCTAATTTACTTGCTCTTGAAAAATCTAAGTCTGGATTTAAATTCAAGCTAGGAAATATAAAGAAGTCAAAACATGATCCAAGTGATTCAAATCATGTAAATAATTCACATGTACAACCTTTACAACATGGCATTGATCAGCAATCAATAAAGCATGGTGGTACTCCACATAAAGAATCCAAATTTGAAAAATTTTTTATTGAACAACGTGGCCCTAATCACAGAAGTGTCAGTTCTGCATCAGCAATGACTACTGAGCCAACGGTTACAGAAGGAGGTAAGAAAAAGAAGGGTTTTTTTAAAAAGATGTTCAATTAAAACACTAAAAATTGCGTTATCTTGAAAATATTATGATTAGTTACCATTTTTTGTATATTTTACTTTTTTCTGATTTATTGTTTTTTGCCATTAAATATATCATTCGTTTCATTAAACCTTATGCGCTAAATATATTTAAACTATAAAAGTATTTTTTTTGTTTCTTAAGTCACTCTTCAATACCATTGGTTTCAGCGGGAATAAAATGACCAAAATCTTCATCTTCTACTTCTGCTACTTCTTCTTTTCCTTCTCCCTTTTGTTCCTCTACTTCTTCTCCTCGTTCCTGATGATTTTGTAATTCTTGGGGAACAACTGTTTGAAAATTATCATGCTGAAGTTCATGCTCATTATCACCTTCACTATCATCACTATTCAGCAACCCTACTTCCTCGGAAGCATCAAATAAATTGTCCATATTTGAATCATCAAAGTGTTCAGCTAGTGCACCAGATTCTAATGTCCAGCCAGTCATAACGCTTTCTGCACCTCTACTATCAACGCTTGCTCTACTATTCAAATTAACTTTATTCCCACCTAAACCTTGAGATGTAGAAAATGAAGAATTTGATCTACTTTCATTACTTGCGCCTGTATCAGCACGTAACTTTGCATCATCCATTCTTTTCCTAACTTGATTTGCAACTCTAACACCATCAGCCATAACATTATTAACCATGCCACGAATATTACCAACCATTCCACCAAACATACTATTATCAATATTACCTGGTGTATCAAGATCAAATGATTTCCAAAACTGATTTTCAAAGAAAGATGAATATGTTTCATTTGCTAAAATAACCATTCTGAACATTGATGGAGTTATATACACGGGATGAGTTGGATCGAGCGCTTTATTATGTATTACGCTTTCTATTCTTTTATCAGCTTCATCGTTTAAATCAATGAGGGGTTTATCAGGATTTTCATAAGGTTGTGCATACTTGAATGCTAACTGTAAAAATGAAGAACTTGCCGATAAATATCTTACGCTTTGTTTAGTTTTCCATTTCTCTTCATCAAATTTAACCTCGTCTGGTAGTGAAATCTCTACGTCATCGTTAAGTTCCACGCCTTGGGCAATTAAAGCTTCTCTTCTTTGAACCAATTTCTCAGCAATTTGATCTTCCAATTCCCTGTTTGCAATCGTATCAAAAATTAAACCTTCACGCCATGGCGTAGTTATAAAAATCAAATCTTCTGCTAATTCAAGGACTGTTTCTTTAGGAATTCTACCCTTATTATCTATATCATAAAGCGAGAAAAAATTTGATAATGAATCCATTAAATCGTTTTCAATTATTTTATCAAGTCCGACAATCAATGTACCTAAAATCATATCCCCGGACTCATCTGACCAATTCTTATAAAGTCTTTGAAGGAAACTTTCTTGATCCTTTCTATTTCTCTCGGTATTTACCCATGGAACTATTTCTGACATCAAGGTCTTGAAGGATTCAAAATCCATTAAAACATTTTCACGGTTAGGTGCATTCGTATCATGTGCTAAAATTCTATAATATCTATCATAAACGTTTGAAATTTGATCTTTCGTGATGCGGTGAGTTTTTGGAAGATTTCTAATCTCTGTCCTTTTAACAAATAAATCAATACCTTTAAAAACTTCATTCTTATGTGTATTTCTGCTTTTTTGAATTAATTTATCATCAATAATACTAAATTCATTGAATGCAACTTCCCATAAAACATCAAATCTCCTTTTTAGTTTGTTGTGGTTTGGCATGACTACATCTAAGCTTAGGAAGTATTCTTTAAAAACAGCAATGCACTCACCGTCGTCAGTACATTCTAACAATTTAGATTCATTCATTTTTATTATAGCCAATGCAACTTGAAATAAAACCTTGGGACCATTACAAAAAAAGGCATCAATGACTCTAAATGCAAAAACTAACGGCATGGTATTGAGGAAAAACGATAAGAACCAAGGTAACGAAACAATAGAAACTTGAATATCGTGGTTTGTGAAATGATCACCAATAAATGGCATTGTTTTTTTCATTAAAGCCTCAAAAACTTTTTGGTCCAGTAACACACCATACATTGTTTTAGAATAATAACCAGGAATTAATTTATCACATAAAACATTCAATGACCAATAAGCTTGTTCTTCTGTCATGAAAATTAATAGTGCAGCCGTAACTATATTCATTGCTTGACAATAACCGATTTCTGGATTCTTCCAAGAGTAAGCTGTCAAAACTCGTCTTAATTTAACAATTCCTTCGGGTGTTTGAAAGGCTGGGTATTCTGGTAGTGATCTATTTAAATCCTTTTCAATTTCTTCTATTGCAAGGGAAGTCTTACCTTCATTGTCAGTAAGTAATTCTTGATATTCAGATTTATTTTCAAATCTTAAATACATTGCACCACATGATAGTTCCCACAGTTCACCTCTAAGCCTATTTGGAATACCAAAAATTATGAGGTTATTAAAGAATTGATTTTGAACTAACTCTAAATTTCTTCCATATCTACGAAAATATTCAAACCATCTCTTAAGTTTACCAACTTCCAACTCTCTTTCTTGGTTTCCAGGAAATTTAAATTTTAAACCCAGACCACCTTCTGGATTCAATGGTATATCTAAATGTTTTTCACCTAACTTAGAGTTCTTACAATTTTTAGAGATCAAATATTCTGAGTACATTGTACGTTGAAACCCAGTTAACTTGCCAACATTTGATTTGTTTAAATCATATTGGTTTTTAAAGGTTTTCCAGAATTGTTCAGCTTTTGACCTTACTGCATCAGTTAAAATATCCAATATCATTCCATTGTTTGTGGATAATCTAACATGAACAACCTCAACGTTGGGAATTTTTTGGATTTTATTTATTGTAGACAAATGAAATATAACTTTGTCATAATTTGAATCACTACATTTCACAAGAAAATAGTTCTCCGTAATTGTCAACTTACCAACTACCCTTAAATTAGAGTTATTTGGCACAGGTAAGTAATGAGTATGATTTTTGACATTATCACTAAAGCTATATAAAACAAGACTTGTGACGATATACTCAGCATTAATCTCATTTAAAATGTGTTCCGATGATGGTAAGTGAAACGTGTTTTGCATCAATTGGTCTGGAGTAAAGTGATTAGGGTTGTTGATGGATTCAATGGCATTCTGGGCTATGGTTGCAACACTCTTAAAAAAGTCCATCTTAAAGTTAGCTTATTTAGTTAAATTGTCTATGTTATAATACCTACAAGCTTGGTTCCGTGGCACATGTAATTTGAACAGCCAGCCTGGAATGCTAAGAAGATACTTACTTAACTTTGCAAATTTCCATGTATCAACGAGTGGCGCAAATTGTTGAAGAATGTGGCGCATGGTCTGGGTAGGATCCCTGAAGTAAAATAAGTTTCTAAAATAAAATAACTGATGAATAGTAATTAGTAATTAGTAATTAGGATTAATTATTAAAATAATGTTATATACATCGATTGAATAAGTGTGTACAGTGGGTTTTAAAAAATACATGAATTATTTATAGCGTTTTTTTACTCTTCTTCATCAATTTCCTCCAACGGCTTAAAAATTGATAGTTCATCTACACTTCCATTAATAGATTTATCATGTCCTTTTAATAAATCTAGACCCTGTTCTTCCCTTATATTTTCAGGCTTATCAATATGCGGTCCAAGAAGATCAGTGTCTCTGAATTTGGTATTTTCACTTTCTGACCTGTGTCTGTGAGAATGAATATGTTGTTGATTGAGTTTTTTTTTGTTATCTTCTAGCGATCTTCGTTCTTTTAATCTTAAAATGGGATTGATTTTTGGATTTTTAGATGCTCCTTTAGACGACTTTGACTGCTTAAAAGTACTCTTGATAATATTGTGTGCATTTTTTAAAACACTTCTAACTAGTTTTGTTCTTATAACTGCAAACAATTCTTCATTTGACATCATTCTATTAACAATTTCAACGATCGGTGTTGTTACGTGAAAATCAGTTAAGTTAACAAACCCCAATTTACCAGAACCTTTAAAAGTAACTGTGGTTTCTATTTCATTAATGACTATATGCGACATCATATAATAATTAGCGGATCTATTTTCCATAGTTTTAACATTATTATACTTTGGGTTGTCCAAAATCTTGGAATTGCTAAAATCTGAAATTTCCTTTTTATCATTTGATATCTTTGATTTAACTGGTTCTGGCGATTTACTGCTCTTTGGTAAAAATCTATGAAGAGCTTTGGAAATTTTTGACCCTTCTTTGTGTGAACTATTCAGAGTATTATCTGATTGATTGGAAACCGTTTTCATAATACTTGACGTGTCTGAAATTGTATCTAGGTCTGTGTAAAAGTCATCGTCATCATTTTCATCATCATCATCAAAAACACTTGAGTTCTGAAGAATCTTACTTTTCGGAAACAAAAACTCTTGTAGGCAGGCAGCAAATCTCATATCAAATTCTACTTTCATAGGTGCAAAACTAAAAACTTTACTTTTAATTATTGTAATACCACCAACAGGAGGTAATAAATGCCAATCAATTCTAAGTAATGGTTGTTTTGAATTTTTAGAACGTGTAAGAACCGTTTCGCATGTTGCTTTTGGGTGTTGGTCAAAAACAGCAAAATCGTAAACATAAGCTGTATTAACAGATTCACCATTTGCTGACTGGGTAAATGTATAATATACATCAACTGCATTGATATCAACTATTGGCAATGAATTATCATCTAAAAACTGAATGGTAATACTTTGTGCCATAATAATCCACTGAGAAATTTTATGAAATTGGTTGTATCTTTTAATTTTCGAAGATTGAAGAATATCCACCATTGCATTTAAATTCAACAACATTCTCTCTAATTCAATATTAATAGCTTCTATATCCTGTGTGTATATTGGATTTGAAATATTAGCGCTGACCATCAGAGTTCTGGATTCAAGAAGTTGTCTTGCTTCATCTTGTAGTTCCTTCAAATCTTTACTAAATGATTTAAAGTCTGAAAAATCTGAGTATTTAACAATTCTCTTGACCATATCTTTAACCTTTTGAATTTCGGTCTCATCATGTTCAAAAGCGGATTTAAATGTATCAATCAAAGTTTTGAATTGATCGCTAGTTGTAGTAATATTAAAATCTGGTGCAACAACACGAATCGTATCTTTAGATCTAGATGTTTTATTTGGGGCATCCTTTGGATAATATAGTAAATTTGGTTTATTAATTAACACAGTACATGAAATATTTTGAGCAACAATACACTCGTCAAGAGAAACTGGAGTGAAGTGCATCTCTATTGGCAGGTTCGGCGGCCAGGAAAAGGATCGTGGGGTAAATAGTCTATGTTTATTAGTTAAAACACTTTCCCTATCCATACAGTAAACAAAAGCTTCAGTTAATGTTAGACCAGTCCTCGTTTCTATTGGCAGTGTAATCTCATTCATGGTTTCATCAAAATTAAAACCTTTAACAGTAACACTTCTCAAAACGATTCTGTTACTTGTAATCAAAACACATCTATTGTTATCTGTTGTAATTGCAATTTGTGGTAAAATAAATTTAAAAAGATACGAATCGTCGGTTTCAGCTTCTGATAAACCTGAAGTATCATGTAAAAGTTCATCAAAATCATCTAACATCTTTTTAGATTCTAAAAGTTCAAATTCTGGATCAGTTTTCAAAAATGAAAAATCTTTATCTTCAATAAGTTCAGGAATAACAGCTTTACTTAAATCATCAGCCAAATTCAATGCTTGTTGACTCATTGAAAACCTTGCAAATCTTCTGTCTTTTATTTTTTCAAGATATCTTAAAAAACCAGATTTACTATGTTTAGTCCATTTTATATTTATTGTATAGACTGAAAACCTGTTTCTATATTGTGAACTTTGTATCGGTGCTGTTGAAATTCTAGATTTTATCTTAGAAACATGAGATGACACTCTTGACTGGACTTTGGATAATTCATATAATACTTCATCATCGGAAACTTCTTGATCATTCAAAAATTCATCATAATTTGGAAATATTCCTTCACTGAACCTATCCTTCAAAGTACGAAGAACGTGTAATCTATGGTGCAATTCTTGTAAATCTTGAGTTCTTGTCTCTAATAATTTAGCTGTGGCTATATTTTGTGGCTTAGACATTAAATCACCAACTTCGAGCTTGAAAAAATTAATTTGGTCTACAATTTCACCTATTCTTTTGTCAGTTAAGGCGGCAGCGGCATGAGAAACATCTCTTTCGCCCAATTGACAAACATGGGTTTGGGTTTCAATATAATCAAATGGAAAATCAACATTATCAGTTGGATTTTCTCTCACATAGTAAAATCTTGGTGATGAAGCAAGCTCATAAACTTTCCATTTGGGTTCTTCATCTGGTATTTTTTGAGATTCTAGTTCAATAAAATCATTATGATCATACCAAACTCTATCAGTGTAATCTTCACTGTGTGATGACGAACTATCACTATCAATAAAACTACTTGCAGCCGTTTTATCAAGACCCAACCTTTTCACTAACATACCGGCAGCTGAAGTTTGATTAAAGATAGAAGTTAAAAGTCTTATATCTGCGTCAATAAAATCAACAATACCTTTGTCCATTTTTAATTGTAATTCTCTGGAAACAGTTTTAGTAGTTTCATCTAATAAAACAACTTCTCTTCTACTTTGATGTAAGTCCATAGTAAATGATTTAACAAAACATTTCAAACCAGTAAAAGCAACTTTATTTTCATTTTTACCTGTTGATGAATGCTGATAAACATGAGTTAAATACAATGGTGACAAATCAACACTATAACTTATGCCAAAAATACTTTTACCAAATTTTGGAGACTTTTGACTGGTTAAAAATTCACTTCTGAACATCTTACCTTCTCTAATCGGCAAACCTAAACTCGACTTAAATGAATCCCACCAAAAGAAAAAATAAAATACTGACATTGGGGTAAGATATAAAGAGTTAAAAGCAGATCCTAATGGAACTTGGGAAAACTCTTTACACTTATTATCATCTCTTGAATAAATACTAAGTGCTAAATAAATATAATGGCTTCTCCAACCTTTATATGAATCCCAAGTCTCTATTTCTTCCCTATTAGTAAAAGTATCTGGATTTTTCAGGGTAACATCATAATGTGGTATAAAATCTCTAGTCCTTTCTAAGCTACCAGGTTGTGCATTCGGTTCATTATTCTTGTTTCTTTCAAAAATAAAACCTAATTTCCATATAATTGGCTTGCTTGTCAATCTTAAAATAACTTTAGCAATTTTATGATCAAGTGCATGAGTTGTACCTGGATTCAATGGATTAGCAATTTTAGTTTGATCAAAAACTGGTACACCAATTTCAAAAACTTTACTCTCAACAATTAGAAACTCTTCTGGTCTTCCTGTCTTATTAATCGAAACTTTAACATCCTCGTCCCACTTGAACGCAAAACCAGCTTGTCTACCAACTAATTGGTATGGTGATTGACTTGCTTTAATAAACAAGGTTATACCCCTCTTAAAATGAAATGTAAACTTAGATGGAACTAACAATGGCATTTTATCCCAGAATCCAATTTTTGGTGAGACGTCAAGCGGAGGTTTAGATAATAAATCAAAACTATCAAATGAATATGACATACCCGGCTGTAATGATGGAGCCCATGATGCAGAAGCAGATTGTGCTGAATTAACATAAACATTCATATCTGTGATAAACTTCACATTTGTCATTGTTCGAGCAATATGAAAAGCATAGAGACTATCCTTCATTCTTGAATCATTATACTGTGGAACGCATGAAACAAAATTGTAACGAATTTCTTCTTCAGTATATTTTTGTTCACAAATGACAAGATCCCCATCAAATCTAACAGAATTTGAATCATCATTCTTATTACCTCCAAAACCAATTAAAGGAATTGGATAATCTTTAATTTGTACTTTAGTTTCACTACATGATAATTTTAGGTTCATTGGAACTAAGATACCGTACCGCATATCCTTTGGGACACCATTTGCAACACGGTGAATATACTCTGCATAATTTTCTAATCCAAAATCAGGTTCATTCAAATCTAAAATACTATTAGTTACCTTAAATCCAAATAATGGTTTGAAATTACCTTCTACAACAACAGGAAATTGTCTTAAAAATTCTTTACGAACTTTTGGATCAGATTGCAAACTTCCATTAATATCACTACTTTGCTTAATTCTATTCGCACTTTTAACTCTTGAGGTCCAAGATTTACTAATGTTTGCATACAATTTTTTCCTTGGAATGTCAATCGCAATATGATATTCTCTTTGATACTCTAACCAACTTTCACATTCTTCATTAAGTATTTGATTTGAAAGTTTAGATGGAGCATTTATAGATACAGAATTTGTTCTTCTCTTCATGATTGGTGATATTGATAAAATTCCTGTAGAGAATGATTTTTTCATTTCAACTGATGTATCAGAAGCTAAAGTTGTACCTGGCATACCACCTTTAATATGATTCGGCATAACTGCAACATTATTTTCAAACTTTAAAAAAGGTTCATATTTTTCTTGTAATTTTTCAAGTATATTAGCTTCATATTTTTCAAGATCTTTAATCTTTGTAAGTCTTATCTGTTGTTCCATTTTTCCTAACATGATTATTCTAGTTAATTCTTCTTCAAATGGATCATCATGATTATAATACATGATTCTCTTACTCTGAATTCTAATTTTTGGTAATCTTAACGGTTTATCAACTAAACTTGGCTTAATGACATCAACTTTAAAGTCTTTATTTGAAGCTTCAATGAACATTAAATCGTGAAAATTCAACTTTAATTTCTTAATTGATTTTAAAAATGCTTTCAAGTTATCAAATGTTTTATAAAAAACGTATTGAAACGGAATTTCAATTCTTATATCATCACAACTAATTCCAACTTGAGGTTCATCATCAACCAATAAACTTTTTGACTTTATTCTGAATGCAGCATTTGAAACAATAAACAGTAATGACCAAAACCCTCTTGCATGTGGATTTTGGCCATAAACTCTGATAACTTTAAACGATAAATTTTCATGATCGTGTTTTGAGGGAACATGAGAAAACTTCAGTGAATCAATTTCAAATGCTAAATCAACGTCAGAAGGTAATTGTAATTTCAACATTAATAAAGGTAAGGAAAACAAAATGTGCAGTTTTGTATTTGCTGGTTTATAAATGTTTTCCTTTTCTGGGATCTTAACTATTTCTTCAGGGCATAATTTTCTACCCTTCAATGATTCCAGAATTGCCATAATAAAGCATATAGTCCATAATACTTCGACTGAAATGGATGCATTAATCAATGGTAAAGTTGTTGATAAAGTGTTTGTTTTATAAGTATATTTGGAATGTAAATTTTGCATATCAAAAATAATTGGTAAACAATTTTTATTTCTTTCAGAATTATAATCTCTAATCAACGAAGCCTTCAAACTTTCTAATCTGATATCACAAATTGGTGTGTCGACGGTATTGTCAAGTTTGATTGAAAATTCATCAAAAGCAATTGATATACCACGTTTAAAACTATTAATATCTGATTGATCTTCACCATCCCAGTATTTAACAGGATTTGAAAAACATGCTAAAAATGTAACTTTATGAAAATTAAGTTTAACAAGTTCAACCAGGGCTGGTAAAAATGATTTAGTTCTAGGTTTTTGAACAGACTCGCTGATACTGTCAACCAACACATCTGATCCTTCAATCAGTTCAACCTCTGATGCACTTTCTCTGTTAACATAATCATTTGCAACATTTGCGATTTTTTTGCAAACCCCAATATCCTCAGCTAAAAACTCAATATGATTGACAGTAATTGAAGTATCATCAATGACGACAAAGCTATGATATGCAGCAATCGATGTAGTGTAAGTTATTAAATCGATAACAAAAAATTTATGTGATACAAAATCATCAACAACTAAACATTGAACGTTTCTAACAGAAACTGAAATTGACTTTTTAGGGATATAGACTGATTCATTGTCGTATAATGAAGAAACAAAATCTGACATTGATGAATCTAACAATAAATCGTCAATTAAAAACTGTGTTTTTAAAGACTCGGATAATTTAACTTGTATTGTAAATGTTAAAAATTGGGCTCTTGTACCAATCTTATGAGTTAAATATAAAAGATTTTGCCAAATATTACTCTTCGTATTAGTTTCGACAACTTTTTCAAGAATGCCAAAAGTTTGTTCGTTTTCGGTTTTTGAATTATTCTTGTTTAACTTTCTTTTCCTGTTTATATCTTGTAACTTTATTATATCTTCAATATTTGTAAATATTGATGCATTAGTCGTTGTTAAGAAACCTCTTGCCAAAAATGCATCATCTGAGGTAAAAGCGTGAATTTTTTCTGTATCATTGATATATTTGTAACAATAAATAAGAGCTTTTGTATCCATCATTGCAAAAAAATTGAAAAATTCAACTTGAATTCTTGATTTTTCAAATTGTTTGTTTGATACCTTCAATCCTGAAATATTTAATGTTAATTTACATAGGTTATGATTCTTAAATTTTTTAAAAACTTCATTTTTTTCTGTACTATTTGCAGAAAGAACAAAATTTTTCAAGTAAATTTCAGTCCCCTTGCTTTTAACTTTTGTTTCATCAAATGCAAAATAAATGTCTGTTTTATCAAATTTACTAAAAATCTTTTGAATTAAATTGACATCCATCTCGTCAGTGGGATCATTAGACTTCTTGTTAACGTCAATATTTTCGTTAAACTCCTCGATTATTTCATTTTCACTATGAGATTTAGGTACATTAACACTGTTGGTTCTTTTTGGACCTAAGTCTGCACCAACTAACTTCAACTTATCCAAATCTAAATTAATACCATGACAAACACAAGATGACACTAATTTTGAGAACTTAGGAGAAAATAAAGAATTAATGGGAGTTGAGCTTACAAAAGTCCATTTTAAATCTTTAATAATTTTGTGTTCAGAATTAGAAATGTTTGATAGACTAAAATGTATTGAATTTCTTAATTCCCTAGTATCTGTTAGTTCATTATTAACTAAATCACAATTGAAAGATGATGATAAAGTCTCCATATTCAGCCATTCATCATTACTTTTTATAGTTGTATCATGTAAGACAAACGTAATTGGAAGTATCCATCTGAGCCATTTTAACAATAAAATAAATCTTTGAGTAAATTTATTTTGCTGTGTCTGTGAATAATTATTCATCGGATTTACCAATTTCTTTTTAGATTTTGGTACTGACTTTGAGTTTAAATTAGAATCGGATTTTAAATTTGATGTATCAATATTTAGTTTATACATGTGAAGAACAATTAACCCATCGTGATGAGTTGCCTTTAGCTTTTTCCTATGTAAATAATACATCGGTCTAATTTGTAAAGATACTGAGCTTATTGAAATTTTTAAACTTGGTAAGTTAATTTTAACATTAATTAAATGTAACCATGATATAAAACCAATTGTCAATTTACCTTTTGATAAAACATATATAAGAATATACATTCCAAAATATAAGAAAAGCAAGTACTTCAACAGTTCAATCATCGTTGGATATTGTATATATCAAATTTGTTGGATAGGATAAGCAGTTGTGCAACAAACTGAACACTTTCGTAAATATATGAATGGTAAACCTAAAACTCCGAATACAACCAGTACAAATGAACAACTCATAAATAATAATCACTCAACATAAAACTATCGATTCTATCCGGAGAAGCGAAGGCTTGTGAGAGAAAACAACTTTTCTATCTGCATCCCACGTTGTTTTGTTTTTTTCGCATTTGAGTCTTCAACGGATTTCATTCAACAAATCGGCGAGTCCAACTTAACAGAATCAAAATATACAGGTTGGTGTATTAAACCAGTTAATGATACAAAACCCGAAACCCCACGGGGAATTAATTAAAAGTACAAAGAAAAAAATCGTGAAAAATTGAGAAAAATAGCAGCTCATTAAGCACATTGTGTGAAGATTGGAAAGTATATCGATATGAAGATTATCATGAATTGATAATACCACTATCAAGTAAATTGTTATGAAGAATTGTTCCTCTCACAGTTGCAAATGCTAAACGAATATCCTCGGTGTTCGTTGCCTGAGTGATACAAGGAACAAAAGTTAAGTTTCCACGATTGAGTTGTCTGAATCTCCATAGAATGTATTTAGTAGCATTACTAACATCTTGACCACCAACATAGTCAGGAAAATATTTTTCCAATGGAGAATTTGGTAACTTCTCGATTAACCTATCAACTTTATTCAAACATAAAATAACTGCACTTCTTTTGAACCACATCGAATTTACAACAGACTCAAATAAAGCTAATGATTCTTCTAACCTATTTTGGTCCGAAGATTCCAACAAGGTTTGGTCATAATCGCTTAATGAAGCACAAAATATGATTAGCGTAACATTATCAAAACAATGAATCCATTTTTTTCTCTCAGATCTTTGACCACCAACATCAAATAAATGAATGTTCAGGTCTTCCATTTGAAATTTTGTATCAAAAATGCCTGATGTTTGCTTTCTTGTACGAATTATGTCATTAATTGAAGGTAAATAGTTTTGATCTTTAATACGATCTAAATTTTCAAAAAAGTAAGGCGCAGAATCCAAAATATAAAAATCATATTTCTTATTTGATAATAAATCTTCAACAATAGGATCCGATACTAATTTTTCAATCAAGCTTACAATTTTTGGATCAAACGAAGAAGTAACGTCATCAGTTGGTACTTCATAACTTGATAAAACCTCCAACTCGCCGCTCGATATATTTTCTAATTTAGATGTTAAATCATAGTCTGTCAAAGCTTTAATAATACAATTAGCAGATTCACAAGTATTTTCAAAAACAAAGGGTTTGTATTCTAATTTCTCAATTTCAGAAAAACCATTTTGATGAATAATTTTAATTTGCTTTAAAATCGTCGATTTACCAGAATCTCCAGGACCTAGTAATAAAATTTTAGCTTGCTTTGTTTTTTTGGGATTGTCTTTTTTGTTGTCAGTTGATTCATCCACTGGAGGTAATCCTGATTGTTTATTGTCAATATTACTATTAATAACAGGAGCCGCGGAATAAGCTTGAGGCTCTGGCATAGGTTCAGTTTCAGTTTCAGTTTCAGTTTCAGTTTCAGTTTCAGTTTCAGTTTCAGTTTCAGTTTCATTTGAGGTTTTGAAGTCACTAGTTTGGTTATTTGAATTATTTATACTACCATTAGTGTTGTTAATATTATTAGTGTTACTAGTTTCATAAGTGTTACTAGTTTCATTAATGTTACTAGTTTCATTAATGTTACTAGTTTCATTAATGTTACTAGTTTCATTAGTGTTATTGATTTTGCTGGTTCCATTAGTTTCATCGGTTTTATTAATACCATTGATATCGCCGGTATCATTATTAGTGTTATTAGTAGTAGTTGTATGACCTCTTTTGTGATTTGTATTGTGTAGTTTCGGAGGAGACAAATCTTTCTTCGAAGTGCAATTGCCCATTTTAGAAAAGAAGAACAATATAGATGATGTGACGATTGCGGTAAAGTGCAATTGAGTAAAATCTTAAGCAAGAAAAGAAGAAACTGAAGGCAAATGGAAAAGAGTTCACATACAAAGCTCTTCAATGGTTTCTATGGCTGGCTAGAAATTTCAGCCAGACAAAGACCTAATTGTATGAAAAAGATTTTTTTTTGCCCGCCTTGCGCAATCTAACTAAAAAATAAAGTGACAGGTTGTGTGTTGTGCAACTAACTGGAGAAACCTGTGCATGTGAAGTAACTGGAAGGTCAAGAGTATGTAGCACAGAACAATACCAGCTGCAGCTATAACTTTAGTTCTAGAGTTTCCAAGGCAAGATGTGGGCCCTGATTAGCCCCAGAAGACGTTCCCTCGTTTTACCAATGGCAAAATCTAGTTCGGCACAATCCTAGTATTGGAGGTTTCGGGTTTTTAACCTGTTATTGTGATTGCAGAGATTTACGTTTAATAATTTAAATCATGTTATAGTATCTTAGATTAAATTGTATTATGTTTTTTTCTTTTATATATGTACTGTAATATACGTGTCCTACACAACTATACTGGCTTACCTCCAATAAATTCACTCCATCTTCTTGCTTCTGGTGGAATGACAACTTGATCCTTGGCCAAGTCTGCGAGTCTACCTGGAAGTTTTTCTTTCAAACATTCTGCAAATAACATGGAGGTCTTTGGTTCATTGAACAATGGAATACCAAAGTCAATTGCATTTCTTCTCATGACATAATCTTCATCTTCAAGTGATTCTGCTCTTGCCTTTGCTAAGTTGAAAACTGATTTAATATCATACTTTTGGAATACTTCCCTTAATTCTCTCTTATTAGTTTTTGGGAATTCAATAACTTCAACTGGTGTTGATGTATATTTCTTTAAATATTCTGCAACGTTTTCGTTTGCTGAATAATATTTATATCCAATTTTGTCTAATCTTTGCGCAACTGTACCAAGATAATCATTAGTTAAATCACCTCCAAATAAGATACCTGATGGTGGTAATGGTAAATGGAAATTCATTGTTGATTGGATTGTTGTCCAATATGCATCAATTAAATCTGATCCGAAACATGCGACTTCACCAGTTGATGACATTTCAACACCTAAGAATGGATCTGCACCTGCTAATCTAGTAAATGAAAATTGTGGAACCTTCGTTGCAACATAATTGTAATCCTTATTCATCAAGTCAACTGGTGTTAATGATTCATCCTTTAATAATGCTCTTGCTGCAACTTCAATAAAGTTAACACCTAAAACTTTAGAAACAAATGGGAATGATCTTGATGCTCTGATATTACATTCAATGACTTTCAAGTCTGGAACGCCAGTTTCTTTATTTTCAGCTTTAATGATTTGCATATTGAATGGACCAGTAATGTTCCATGCACTTGCAACCTTATCTGCAATTTCCTTTAATCTATTCATGATTTCTTGATCAAGATTTTGTGGTGGTAAAACTAAGGTGGCATCACCTGAATGAATACCTGCATTTTCAACATGTTCAGAAACTGCGTGAACAATAACTTTACCGTTTGCTGCAACCGCATCAATATCAATTTCTTCTGCACCTTCAATAAACTTGGTAATAACAACTGGATGATCTGCTGAAACGTCTGCTGCATTTGATAACTTACTTTCTAACTCTGATTCAGATCTAATCACTGACATTGCAGCACCTGATAAAACATATGATGGTCTGACTAAAACTGGATATCCAACTTCATTTGCAAAATCTTCTGCAGCTTTAACTGATGTTAATTCTTTCCATTTTGGTTGATCCACATTAATTGAATCTAAAATTGATGAGAATTTATGTCTATCTTCTGCCTTGTCAATATCTTCCGGATTAGTACCTAAAATCTTTGCACCATTATTTTGTAATTTTAGTGCAATGTTTTGTGGTAATTGACCACCAACTGAAACAACAACACCATCAGAATTTTCTAATTCATAAATATCCATAACTCTTTCAAATGATAATTCCTCAAAATATAATCTATCAACTTCATCAAAATCTGTTGAAACAGTTTCTGGGTTGTAATTAACCATGACTGTCTTCTTACCAACTTTTCTGAATGATCTTGCAGTTGAAACTGCACACCAATCAAATTCGACTGATGAACCAATTCTGTAAACACCTGAACCTAAAACCATTGTACCTTGATCATTAAATTCGACATCGTGGGATGATGCATTATATGTAGTGTATAAATAATTAGTTGAAGCAGGGAATTCAGCAGCTAAAGTATCAATTCTTTTAACGAATGGTGTAATACCAAAGGATTTTCTTAATGCTCTAATTGATAATTCATCTGATTTAACAGCTAATGCAATTTGTTTATCTGAAAAACCTAATTTCTTTGCTCTTGACATAACATCAGTAGTAATTTCACTAGCTGATGCTAAACCTTCTAATTCTTTTTGCATGTTAACGATATTCATTAATTTATATAAGAACCATTTATCAATTCTTGAAATTTCATGAACTTTTTCAACTGAGTAACCTTCGTGTAGTAAAGCTTGACCAACAGCTAACCATCTTCTATCAGTTGGGTTTTGTAAAACATCATCTAAATTATCAAACTTATCACCTTGGAAACCAATAAATGATGGGTCTACTTGTCTAATTGCCTTTTGGAATGATTCTTCAAAATTTCTACCAATTGCCATAACTTCACCAACGGATTTCATTGCTGAGCCAATATCTCTTTTAACATGTTGAAACTTAGCTAAATCCCATCTTGGAATTTTAGTAACCACATAATCTAATGATGGTTCGAAATTTGCTGAGGTTGATTTAGTGACAGGATTTGGTAATTGAGGTAATGTGTAACCAAGACCAATCTTTGCAGCAGTATAAGCTAATGGATAACCGGTTGCCTTTGATGCTAATGCAGAAGATCTGGATAATCTTGCATTAACTTCAATGACTCTATAATCTAAACCATCTGGTTGTAAAGCATACTGAACATTACATTCACCGACAACACCTAAATGTCTAATAATCTTGATCGCAGCAGATCTTAACATATGGTATTCTTCATCTGATAATGTTTGGGATGGTGCAACAACAATTGAATCACCAGTATGAACACCTAATGGATCAAAATTTTCCATGTTACAAACAGTAATACAATTATCACATCTATCTCTGACGACTTCATACTCAACTTCTTTCCAACCCTTTAATGATTTTTCAACTAAAATTTGTGGAGCTAATGATAATGATTGAGAGGATAAATTTCTTAATTCTTCTGCATTCTTTGCAAAACCCGAACCTAAACCACCTAATGCATAAGCGGATCTAACAATAATTGGATAACCAACTTCTTCAGCAGCTTTAAGTGCATCATCAACTGTGTTAACAGCAATAGATTCAGCAATTGGAATATTAATTTCGTTTAATGCTTGAGCAAATAATTCTCTATCTTCAGAAGTTTCTAATGTTTTGATAGGAGTACCTAAAACTTTAAGACCATATTTCTTTAGAATACCTAATTTATCTAATTGGACACCGACGTTTAAACCAGTTTGACCACCAAATGTAAGTAAAATACCATCTGGTTTTTCACGTTCAATAATATAAGTAATATACTCTGGTGTAACTGGTAAATAATAAACTTCATCGGCTAATGCATGAGAAGTTTGATTTGTTGCAATATTTGGATTTATTAAAATAGATTTTTTATTTGCTTCCTTTAATGCTTTAATTGCTTGAGATCCTGAATAATCAAATTCACCAGCTTGACCAATGGATAAACCACCTGAACCAATAACTAAAACTTTAGAAACGTCCACTAGATGAATACCATTATCATCAGTGAATTTCTTCATTATGTTTCCACCTTCATACTGAGAAGTAGAATACAATTTATATTGATTCTTAAAAGAATTTTTCAAACTAGAAAATCTAGTCAATTGTTTCACTGATGACAAACTTAAAAATTTAACAGCAGCCATAGTTACTTGATATCTTAACTTGAAGTTCTTTAGAGACTAAAAAAAAATGCAAGTACTACGAAAAATAGGAAGTTCAAATAGAAAGGAAAAAAAGGAAGAGGTAAGTCTGAAAAATTTGGAAGAAATGAAATTTCTTATATTCACCTCAATCAAACTGCAAATTTTTCAACAATTTAGATTAATCTGCCAGCAACAGCAGTGACTCAACAATCCGCGGTTTCCGGTATTACTCTATTAGGCAGGAGCTACTATATATGGTAATTTCCGGACCGCGCTAAACCTTTTCTTATAATAGTGATGGGAAATCTTGTTATTGTGTCATTTTTCATTTCAGAAAAAATAACATTTACATTTCGTCCTGTCAGTAATTTTAGAAAAAAAAAAGACACTTACTGTTTAGTGAACTGTTACTTTAAATTTATGTAGTTATACATAGTAAATGCGATAAAAAATGTTGAGGTTTTATACATATATCCTTTCGTGTTTGACTTCGTCACTATAATAAAGATTATACTTGATTATATTTATTTGACTGTATTTTATGAAAACATTTTATTATCTACTGATTCCAGGTGTTAAGCCTGTTTTAATGGGTTTTTGCAAAGTTTCTCCGTTGTTTTTTCTATAAAAATCAAGATATGACAAACCAGTTTTGGATAAAAAATACCTTCATGCAAAAATTCAAATCAATCTAAAATCATTTGAATCGTAAATGGTTTTAAAAAACTAATTAATTTAAAATCATTTTTACTGATTAATCAAAATTACTAAACGTGACTTTCTTGGAATTTATTCTACTTTTTTTTTTGATTGTTAAATTGTAAAGTTTTAAGTTTACTGATTAAAGCAATTTGATTTATATGATATTAATCTACTTAAAGAATTATATAAATAGTGTTGTGTTATAAATATAATTCTGAAACCAAATTAATCAATCCCTTTTCCATCTAGTTTGGAATGGTTGTCTTCCATAATAGATACCACCTAAAGCTAAATTAGTGTTCCATTGATCAACCCATGAACAAAGTGCAGTTAATAATGCCATTTCTCTTGGAATTTTTGACTCATCAACAATTAAATTAAAACCAACATTGCCGGCTGGAACAACTCTTGCAATTCTTTCTCTAACTTCAGATTCCTTTTCACCAACATTTTTAACTTTTTCTAAAAATTTACCTTCAGTTGTCCATTGATAAGTTTCACCATCAGCAAGATTGAACATTCTATAAGCATCAAGAGCATCAACTTTATGATTAATTGTGTGCCAACCTAATTCCGAAACAGGGGCATTTGGTGCCCTGATTAATAAAACATCAGCTCTTAAACCAGCTCTACAAGTAGCAACTGGTTCATCTTCCCCATCTGGACCGGTATTTCTGATTTGTGCAGAATACATCTTATAAGCACCTTTAACAGCTCTTGATCTACTAAACCAAAATAATGAATCCTTTTGTGAGGTTGGACCCATTGGACCTGAGCCTTCAGCTTTAGTATCATAAACATCCCAAATCTTGGAACCAGTACCAAATCTTTTTCTATAAGCATATTCAGAACATTTAGACTCATCTAGATCAATATAATGAGGAATATAACGACTTGAACGTCTATGAGGGGATAATAAAATTGATTTTACAAGAACTAATGGTCTCAGAACAGGTCTCAATATAAGTTCGACGGGCATTTTAGAAAATGGGTTTGATTTAATTAGTTATAATAGCAAAGCAAGTATTAAAGCCTTAACGTGGGTATATACAGAAACAAAAGGAATAAAACAAACAAAACAAGAAAAAGGAGTATGATTAAAAGAAATTAATGTTAAAAGAGGGAAACTTGTAAAGGCAACAAAAAATCGAAAAGAGAAACTTTCACTTTCTTAAAATTCCCCTGGAGAAAGATTTTGATAATTAATAATTACTTTCAAGCTATAAAAAAGTGATATTTTTTGAGTTGAAAATCTTCACTTACATGGTGCAAAGTTCGTAACTGTTCTTTAACTAAGTATACTATCAACATAACAAAAGGTTATCATTGTCATTGGATATCTTACCAATTGAATTACTTGTTCAGATCCGATGTTTAAGAAATACAATAGTGCAATGAGATGTTTAATGCAAAATATGTATGGAGTAGTTTATTTGTTATAGCAATGCTCCAGTGGTGAACTTCAACAAGATAACGATAAAGGTGGTATATTGAAAAAATTCAGAGTGAATAAGACTTTTGATTTTCACATTTCTTCAATTTTCCTTTTCTGGGTTTTTTTAGGTTTTGGCGTTTCCTAATATTAATTTTTAATTTTCAAGGACCAGCCACCTGAAAGAAATGAAAACACCAGATCGTAATTAAGTGTCTAAATCTTAACATTAACTAACACCATCTATTTTTCCAGCTACATTTTACTAACTAATACATTTCATTTTCAATATCAAATTAATTGTTACTTTCTAACAAAACTGCTTTATTCTTTGCTTGTCCAATTCACAAAAAAACATTGCCGCTCCAATACAAAAACACACCAGGAACAATATGTCTGCTGATGATAATGATCAGACAATAAACAAATCCAAGCTAGCTAATGTGATTGATTTGCAGGATTATTATGATGCATTAAATGAATTAGAAAAACAAAACGGCAACTTGCAAAACTCTGATTCTGATTTTGTAAATTTTGGTAATTCAATGGATCGATGGCCTACATTATTTGAAATTCTAAACAAAAAATCACAATCTCCATTAGATTTATGGTCGTTTTATGTATTTATGAGAGATGAAGAAAATTTGATTGATTATTTAGACTTTTGGATTGATACAGTTCAACATATTAATCTTTGTAAAGCTTATGTCAAAACATTAAAAGATTCTTTAACAATGAATAATATGGTTAAACAGGCTGATCGAGTTAACAGTATTTTGACTTCAAAATTAAATGAAAAAAATGAGGAAAAGGAAAAGGAAAAGGAAAAGGAAAAGGAAAAGGAAAAGGAAAAGGAAAAGGAAAAGGAAAAGGAAAAGGAAAGTGATATTATAGAACATAAAAAAAGTAATTCAAATGCTAATGATATTGAACCACCGAGTTTTGTGAATGATTCTGCAAACTCTGCAAGATATTCACAAAATAGTAGCCGAAATTCAAGAACTTCATCTACTTTACTAGATCTATTAATGAAGAATGATTTATTGGAAGGTTCTGATACACATCGTTTATCGACATTCTTAAGAGGAGAAAGTGCGGTTAAATCGAATG
The DNA here is from genome assembly GCA_030560845.1 of Pichia scutulata. Classification (NCBI taxonomy): domain Eukaryota; kingdom Fungi; phylum Ascomycota; class Pichiomycetes; order Pichiales; family Pichiaceae; genus Pichia; species Pichia scutulata. The sequence continues at coordinate 454,411 of JAKTWB010000083.1, forward strand.
ACCCATTAGTCAACGTTAAAATTCAAGATCTTAAAAGGAGGTCCCAAAGTTTTTTACTCGATAATAATAGTAGTGTTCATACCAATAATAGAGCTGATGATGTTGAAGGAAAAGAAATAAACAAAGGTAATTATAGAATTTCGAAGATTAATCCTGAAATGGTTGAGACCTTTATTCAGCATGATTTTGACGAAAAACATAGAGCTTTTGATAAGTCTCATTTGTTAAGTCGTGCAACTCTAAGAAAGTCAACAAGAAATATTTTATCAACCTATTTTTCGCCAAATTCTGAAAAAAAAATTGAAATTCCAACTGAAATTGTGAATAGGATTAAGTATGCATTGGAAAGTCAAGGTAGAGATGATCCGGAAGTATTTGATGAAGCAAGAGAGTTTGTTTTCAAGGCGATGGAATTTAATGTTTATCCAAATTTTCTACGAAATCATGCCCTTAAAAATGTAAGTAAAAAATCATCGGTGGTAAGGTTACTTATTTCAATGATTTGTGGGTTTGCAGCCTTTTGGGCAGGATATACTTTAATTTTTATAGATTATCAACCAAAACCTACTAGAGCTGTTGTTGTTGTGCCATTCTTCTTGATGTCCTATTTTTTCTTCTCTGCATTTTATAGAATTGATCCATTGTTGTGTTTCTGTGGTTATAGTGAAAGTGCTGCGACTCCAGGTGGTATCATTCCAATTAGAGAAAAGTATGTCAAAAAATTACTACATAAAAGATCATTATTTGTTACTTTAGTCTTTTGTTTAGTGGCCGCTGCTTTCAGCGTTTTATTTGCCCTTGTTCCAGGAAGAAAGTTGATACACTAGTACATATTCTTTATATATGCATATATTTACTGTTGCTCTTAATAATTTTACTGCTTTCATTTATTTAAATTTTCCCCATTGTCATTGATGTATATTATTTTAATTCTACTTTTTTCCTATGCTATAAATCTGAGGTACTATATTTTCCCATGTTAAAAGCAGACTAAAATGAATAAAACAATCCTAAATCTTGAATCTTTGAATCCCAGCTTCAGCTTCAACTCGCGTTACGTCAAAAGCCAAAACAAAATTCAATTCAAAATTCAAAAAATTCAAAAATCAAAATCTAAAATTTAGAACGCAACATGTTTTTTTCATTTTCAGAATTTTGAACATTAACCTTAGTGACTATCCTTCTTCTTCGGCAAATCTCTGTTTGTGAACAATAGCCAACGACATGAGAGGCAGCAACATGAACGGAAAGTATCCTGGTCGTGGTGGAGCCTCCTACAGGGGCTCTCCTATGGGTGGCCATGGACAGTATGGAGCGTACTATCATGATCCGTACTACAATAGTTCACCAATTTCCCGGCGAGGAGGTTCAAGAGGCAGACATAGCAGTGCTGGTGGTTACTATGGAAGTCCTGGGCTGTATAGTAACATTAGTTATATTCCACCATCTTCAACTTCTTCAAACCCAGAAACCAACAACGGTAGTGAAATTTCTAATCCTAATAATAATACCAACAATACTATTAATAACACTAATGCAAATAGTAGTAATGGAAACATTAATGTGAGTGGAAATGAACAATCAAATATTTCATATTTTGCTCCAAGTGGTGGTTCTGACAGTGCAGAGATTCATAGTAGTGAAGGTTTTGAGAATAGTAAATGGAGTGGACATTTTAATAGTGAGTATTCAGGACGTGGAAGAGGTTTTTCATCTAAGTTCATAAGAGGAAGTAGTAGAGGGAGGGGAAGAGGTGGGAGCTCAAGAGGTGGCTGGAGCTCTGGAAGAGGTGGTGGAAATGCAGGATATTACTATAATAATGTCAATAATGTTAATAGTGTTAATAGTGTCAATAGAAATCTTGGTTATGAAGGAATATCGAATCAACCAACGAATCGACCAACAAATCGGACATACTATCATGAAAGAGATGGAAATTTTAATAATATATATGATAATGGAATGTACAATGGAATTCGAGGTGGTGAAACTGCAGATCCTAATGAACATCATTATATTCATCATCAATCACAGCAACAATTTCAATCAAATGATGATGTAAGTTTGCAGAAGGAAATCAAAAGAAAGAATATTGAAGAAGAAACTAAATTGCAAAAGGAACGTGATTTAGTACGAGAACGTGAAGCTGAACAAAAAAAAGAATCTGAATTCAAAGAGAAACACTGGATTAATAGAATTCATGCCAAGGGAGAAATGAAACAAAATTTAATTAAATGTTTTGATGAAATAGATACTATTAACTCTAGTCTTCTTGATATTGGAGCACGTCGTTTTGAACTAGAAATGGACATAAATAGATATAATAGAATCCTTAAGGGTGAAGACGATCGTGTTCGTCTTGCAGAGGAATATCTTGAAACGATGAATTTGACAATATAAATTAAGTTGTGTGTTAGTTATGTAGAATAAGTATATTAAAATAATGTTAAATATTTACTACAATGGTAGTGGTTACAAATTTTAGATACGTAAAAAATAAAGAAGAATGAATAAAGAATGAATAAAAGATGAAAAATTCAAAATTTAATTTTTGATTTTTGATTTTCGTCTATTTTCCCGAACTTCCCCCATCTTAATAAGTGCTTTCTTGTATTTGCCACTAGTCTTTACTTCAGGAATCAAAGAAACAACACAGGCATGTCTGCGTTAATTCAATCCTTTTTTAATTTTGATAGTTCACTTGTCAATGGTTTTTTATATGCCGTGTTAGCAATTGGTGTCTTCAAAGTAACCACTACATTGCTTTCATTTGGTGCTATTATTTTTGAATCATACATTTTACCCGGTGTTGATTTTGCAAAATATGGTGCAAATAAGGGTAACTGGGCGGTTATTACTGGTGCTTCTGATGGAATTGGTAAAGAATATGCATTTCAACTTGCAAAAAAAGGTTTTAACATTGTTCTTGTTTCAAGAACTCAGTCAAAACTGCAATTAGTTTCAGCTGAAATTGAATCAAAATACAAAACACAAACCAAAGTCGTCGCATTTGATGCAACCACTGATGCTCCAGAAAATTATAAATTGCTTTCAAAAGCTTTAGAAGATTTACCTGTTTCAATTTTAGTCAATAATGTTGGCCAATCACATTCAATTCCCGTTTCATTCTTAGACACCACCGAAAAGGAAATGTTAGATATTATCACCTTAAATAACATTGTTACTTTAAAGATCACTAAAATGGTTGCTCCATTAATTGTCTCAAACTCAAAGAAAAATAAAAGTACTCGTGGTTTAATTTTAACAATGGGTTCATTTGCAGGTTTAGTTCCGACTCCATTATTGGGTGTTTACTCAGGTTCAAAGGCATTTTTACAAAACTGGTCAGCTGCACTTGCAGGTGAATTAAAGCCAGACGGTGTTGATGTTGAATTAGTCATTTCTTACTTAGTCACATCTTCGATGTCTAAAATTAAGAGAACTTCATTTACAATCCCAAATCCACAACAATTTGTTAATGCAACTTTGAAAAACGTTGGTAGACGTGTTGGTGCACAAGAGCGGTTTGCAACTATTACTCCATATCCGGCACATGCGTTAATGCATTGGGCAATTGATACTTTTGTCGGTGTTTATTCAAAGACTGTCAACAAAGTCAATCTCGATATGCATCAAAGTGTCAGAAAAAGAGCTTTGAAGAGAGCTGCACGTTTAGAAGCAGAAAAGAAGCAACTATAAGTAAAATATTATAATTTTATAAGAATTAATCCCTATATTCGGTGTTGACTCGTAACACATTATTTGTAATTTGTAGTTTGTGATTTACCCAAAAGAGAAATGTTTTTAGTTTTTAGTATTTTCGCATTTTCTAAATTTTTTAATTTTGCGTCTGATTTGTGTGTTTATTTATATTTTGAAAACAAAAGGGGATTTTGGTGTATCTTTTAATGAAAACATTCATTAAGTGCATTTTTTCCCTGCGGATATATTAAACAGATATTGCTCACCTATACACATACACATAAAATAGAAATATCACAATAAATGAGTTTAGAAGTTAATGATTTTGATAGATTAGAAAAAATTGGTGAAGGTACTTATGGTGTTGTTTATAAAGCTATTGATACAAAACATGGTAATCGAATTGTCGCATTGAAAAAGATTAGACTTGAATCAGAAGATGAAGGTATTCCATCAACTACAATTAGAGAAATTTCTTTGTTAAAAGAGCTAAGAGATGACAGTATTGTTGGACTCTATGACATAGTTCATTCAAATTCTAATAAAATTTATCTAGTTTTTGAATTTCTTGACATGGATTTGAAAAAATATATGGAGTCGATTCCTGAAGGAGAGGGTATGAATAAAAATATGGTTAAAAAATTTATGGTTCAATTGGTCAAAGGCATTTATTATTGTCATTCACATCGTGTTTTACATAGAGACTTAAAACCACAAAATTTGTTGATTAATAAGGAAGGTAGTTTAAAAGTCGCAGATTTTGGTTTAGCAAGAGCATTTGGTGTTCCATTACGAGCTTATACACATGAAGTTGTTACATTATGGTATCGTGCACCTGAAATTTTATTAGGTGGGAAACAGTATTCTACTGGCGTTGATATGTGGTCAATTGGATGTATATTTGCAGAAATGGCACAACGTAAACCGTTATTTTCAGGTGATTCAGAAATTGATCAAATTTTTAAAATTTTTAAAGTTTTAGGCACACCAACAAAGGAAATTTGGCCAGAAGTTGAGTTTATGAGTGATTATAAAGAAACATTCCCAAAATGGAAAAGACAAAACTTAGCTTCTATTGTTACCAAGCTTGACTCAAATGGTATTGATTTACTTCAACAACTGTTAGCCTATGATCCAGCGATTAGAATAAGTGCAAAGAGAGCACTGAATCATGATTACTTTCAAATTGATGATGACAACTATCATCAAATAGATTATGCACAAGCTTCAACTATGCAAGTTGATTCATCTACTTTATATGCTTAAGTTTTTTTTTCCAAATTATAAGTTACAGAAATATTGTTTTTTTTCCATATTATTTTTCATTTTGTAATGCATCATCATTATTTATTAGAACCAATTTGCATTTACTATTTTTTCATCGTTTTCTTGTTCATCCATGTTTTTGGACTAGTGTATTGCCTTACTTTTCATGCATTTATTTATAGTTTAGCTTTATAATTTAATAAAAAAAAACCGAGACAAAATTTAAGAGGAAAAGCTTTCAGCATTTTATATTTTAGTATTATTGTTATAACTTGACTTTTTTTTAAATTTTTTCAAACCATGACATAATTCAAGTGATATTGTTTTAAAACTATTTCTTTAATTATATGCTATTATGGAAGCATAATCTGAATTCCCGATTTTAATGCTAAATTTTTTATATTATTACACTATGGATCATATATATTAGTTAAAATATAAAAGTAAAATCAAACGTAAAATTAAAGTAAAATTCAAAATGCTAATTCTATTTGAAAAAAGAAAAAAAATGCGTTTAAACAATAATTAAAGTTGTTATCGTAGTCTTAAAATCCAAAAAATAATGAAAAGAGGAATTTGGTAAGAAGAACTTTGCCAAATATCTTTAAAATTTAATCGCAAATAAATAATGCTTTTTAAAAAAATTATTATTTACCTGCTTGTCGTTGTTTGTAAGCTTCACAATTTTATATTGACTCATATTTTTGGGAGACGCTATCTCTACTCGCACCAAATTCCAGAAGTCATGGCGCTTCTTTTTCCACTATAAAGCATCCCGGAGTTTTTCTTTTTTTCTTTTCTTTCTCTTTACGTCCCAAAAGGGTAATCGCGCCAGTGCACCACCAACTTTCAAATGGACGTTCATTTTGGGATGTTTGGATCTCGTGGTGGCTTGTTCATTATCAGAAATGTGTGTTTCTTTATATCGATACACCTAACCACATGAAACACATCAATCATGGCATTCACAACATTAGTGTTGCTTCATGAAGAATACAAGAGTGTTTTGGGAGACTAAAATAACTACACAACTGGAAATATATCAGATTATTTTCACACTATTTATCCTGTCGAAAATGATGGTGGTTTTTGTAATGGTGTCATGATTAGCCACATTAACATTAGGCAAACTCGCTATGTTCATACTAGAGACTATCAAATTTTTGGTGAGAATATTACAAGATGTTTCAATATGGGTATGGATACAAAAAGTCAAATATATAAAAAAAATGCGTTGTTGTGCTACTTTCTATCAGATACAATAATAGAAGAATTTGGAACATTCAAAGACGTGCAAAGAATTGCAAATTATCGTAATTGTCCCGTTTTCAATTTCGAAAGTATGAAACTCATGTTTGATTTTGATGATTCGCCGTTTTGCTGTATAATTCCATACATAAATGATATATTTTTAACAAAGGAACAACATGATAAAGAATTTTTCAAACTAATTTTAGAAGGCCTGCGACAAGATAGAATCAACCTGAATACATTGAGAGATTTTTGACGTGCTTTTGACAAAACATACAAAGGGTACTATAAAGATAAAAAGAAAATTTTTGAAACTTCAAATATTAGTTTTTTGCATCAAAATCTAATGAAAGGAACACCGGTTATAATACCAATAATATTTTTTCTTCTTTATTTTACTTTTCAAACACTATTAATATTCAATCTGATGTAAGTAGGAGAAAAGTAGGTGATACAATCGAAGAATCAAATGGAAAAATAGGATATGAAATGTCAGCTGAAGAATTGAGTAATATAATTGAAAAACTAGACATGTATCATTTTAATTTACGGCATAATCTTATGAATTCAGATAATTTCGACACCGAAGATACAAAAATCTTGAAACACATTCATGAATTTGAACAAGAAAAAATTAGGAGACTGCTAAACAGAAACGAAAAACGGTCCTATGCTAGTTACGTTTTTTCATTTGAATATGATGCTCTTTCAAAAGATGGAAGTTACAATATACTTTTGAAGGAATATTTACAAAAGGATCTGGACTTTGATAAATATCTTTCCAACACGTTTTGTATAGCAAGAGATAAATATTTAAGAGGTAAAGGTGGTGCTTTTCAGGTTGAGTTGAAGAGTGATTCATCTGTTACATACAAAGATCTGGTTCATACAAAAGGTTCTAATCTCAATGTTAGAACTAAAAGAGTTTTGAGTCCATTCACTCAATTTCAAATGTACTCACGATGTTTGAGTTCTGCAAATGATACAATTTTTGAATCAACGTTAAAAAGATTTGAAGATGAGGGTGATTAAAATGTTGTAAATTTTACACGTGAACTATATAAACATTTATTCAAACAATTTAATGGTGATTTGGTAAATAACAAACCTAAAAGTGATGATTTGGTGAATGATACAGCTGGACCTGCTTAAGAAATTGGTTTACAAAAACTTGTACTGTTGGATATTCCAACTATTCGAGTCACTGGTGGAGTTGGTGAAGGCGTATTGGAAACAAACAATTGTCAAATAAGTAAATCCTTGTCAATAAAATCTGTGTCTCAATATGTGTCTGATGATATTATATCAGAAGTTGTATTGGAAAAAAATGATGCAACATCTGATTCTCCTCAAAAATCTAAGAAAAAAAAGGAAGCTGAATACCTGACTTTAAATACTATTGATTGGTTATATATATTTCAACAAATGATTTATAGGATTAAGCAGTAACTAGTTTAAATTATGCTACGTATGCGAGAATAACATTTAGATGTCTACAAAAAAAAAAGAATGGTACCGTCTTCTTAATGTTAATAATGTTATAGTTTTATTGTTGTTTTGTTTTTATTCAATGGGTTTTCTTTGTTGAATACATGGTTGAAGCATTCATTTGGAGTAAAGTTTGAGGAAGTCAGTCAATAAAAAAGAACGTAGGAAATTTTGAACCCATAAAAAGGTATGAAGGATGACAAGTCAGCAAAATCATAAAATTGATAATACGAAGTATTTGAAAAACAACTAGTTGAAATCATGTTAAAAATATTAATTAATCAGAATACACAATATACTTTTCCATGTTCATTAGAATAATTTTATACTAGTGACTTATTAAATATGTCAAGATATTTAAACTCAGAATAAATCAGTTACGATTGGGTTAATAATAAATAAAATGGTGTTTTAGTAATAGCAGGGCGCATTAACTTACAAGGTACAATTAAAACCAAAGGTCAATAAAGTTTGATCTTCTTACTCTTGAAATGGCAAGTTTTGAGTCTAAAAAGATGTTTTTCAATCTGACGGCATTATCATTTTTACAAGAAATTGCATATTATCATATTGTGCAATCCTTTTGGTTTAATGTTTTGTTGTAAAAATTAAGAAAACATGTTATCATAATAACTGAAAACTTTAAAGAGTGAAAATTTTACCAACTTTTATTTTTTATCAATCTTTTATATTCAATTTCTGAAAAACATATTGCATTATTTTTTTATTTAAGAGATATTTAACATTGCTTCCCCTAGAATCATGAAACACAAAAAATCACAGAATAGAAATTACATTTGAGCTTGACCTAAAAAAAGCTTGTGAAATAATGTAACAAGAGCAGTTGATTCAATAACTTATCAGAACATTCATCATGTGAAAGCCTATGAGAAAACCCTTTGTGTGAACCTAATATTGAAACAGTCAGTTTAACATTACAAAAAGCCGGTAATCATTATTTTGATTGTTTTGATGGGTTTGTTGAATTAGTCAGTAAAGTGCACATTAGTAGATATTCAAACAGTTTAGAATACAAAATACAAGTAATCAGATTAAAATACATTTTAGTTTATAACGGAAAGAGTTTATTCTTTTCTGATATTACATGTGATCACACTAAAAACTTGATTCTTTATTTTACTTTCAATGTGATTATGATGACAACTAACTTAAAAACTTAAAAACTATTAATCTAAACACAGTTGTTAACAAATCAAAAGAATGTATTTATTTATCTAATTTATTGAATGAATTGGAATTGAGACTAAAATCCAATACTGCAAACATAATATCTTAATGCATTAATTTATTCAATATAGTTTAATTATAACCATTCTAACACCCCCAATCATATTAACGGGTTCAATATGACTCCATCCTTAATTTCAAATATTATTAAATTTACATCTCCATTTTCAACGAAATTAAATAATGATGAATATATCCAATTTTAGAAGATTTTTATATACCTTTCATGCATATTTATTAAATGCATCCATTTATTTATTTCTTTGTGAATTAGTTCAATGATCAGATGCAAGTTTTACAGATGTAAATATATATTGATGTTTCATTAAAGACACTCCTCATCAGTGAAAAAACAATTAAATTATAATCCATATATCGCATGTTTAACAAACTTTAGCGCACTGTTTGTGTATCTCTATTTAAAGATGATAAAAAGAGGTTGGTATGAATTTGCTGACAAACATGTGAACAGGTGAATTCGGAGTTTACACCAGAAAGGCAATATTACAATGATTTGAATTGATTTGGAGATTCTTTGTATTTATTCATATAATTAAGTACTTACTATATAATCTATATACTATAATTAAATTATTAGTCTAGAAACTGATATTTTTATAATTTTACAAGTTTATAATTTGAATAGTGACAATTTTAACATGTTATTATCTTATTTTATGTTGTTTTTTAATTAATTCTTTTCCAATCTACTGTTTTTATTGGTTTGTAAAAGCATTCAAAGAAAGTTACTCAAATAAGCACGTGACTGAACTTTGTTGGAAAAAATGAAATACACGTTTTTCAAAAAAGTGTTAGGAACAGAATCAAAATACTACCCTATCTTTCAATTTTGATTTTTATTTATATTTATTTACATGGTCTGCACGCTCTGAATATAACTTTTCAAAGGTTAAGCATAATGTTTAATGCTTGAATAATTTAGTAGTGTCAGATAGGCTATGTTCACGCTTATTTAGCATTGTTATACAACAAATATTAATAGAAAATGCAACTGATGTTGTGTCGCAATTGCAACACCTTTTTCGCACCCGAAAACACCAAAAAACGAAAACTTTTTGACGGTTTCTGTCAAGTTATTATCAACAAATATTGTTGTAAATGTTGGTTTTTTTAGCTGTGCAAATTATTCAATATTAACATCTTATTAATTACATATTACTAAACATATCATAGAAATTAAATTAATAATTTACAAAGTTTTTTACAAAGTTTTTAGTACTCATAACTAAAATAATCATCATCAGCGTTATTATAAGAATCATCTTTTAACTCCTTGTCATAACCTTCTTCATCACTATCATTACTATCATTACTACCATCACTATCATCACTATTAAACTAGTAACACCACCATGGCTCTTTAACAGCAGAGAAAAAGCAATATCCTGGAAAACTTTTTTAAAACTTGAAATCCTATGTATTAACTTCTTGATGACTTTTTCAAGCTCCAAATAACATTCAGTGGATACGAAATTCTACACTTATTGAAAATCCCACTTAGAATCACTTGAAATTCTTCATTAAAACCACCTAAAGTTTCTGGTTTGGCTACAAGAGATCTACCTGGTTCATTTGCATCCTCTTGTGAAGTAAATTCCACTTCTGCATATGATAAACACCACTTTCCACACAAAAACGTGTGACTTCTCCACTTTTAGCCATTATAGCTATAATCATCTTTTCAGTCAATTGTTTCAAAATATTATCCATCTCTATATTAAATATAAATAATTGAGCTTGTGTTATTTAAACAAAAGTATAATCATGTATTACTTTAATTTTATAGAACTCTGAGGTTAATACTTTCTTGTTGAGATAAATTTGTAGTTTATCAAACAATTCAACCGGAATATTCTTCGTTTTGTAATGATTTTTCAAAGAATTGTGACTAGTTTCATTGTTAGAGGTGGTCAACATTAATAAAGCATATTGTCCTTTTTGCAATTTATCGGATAAAGCAGCATATGATCTGGAAAATTCAAGTTCTAAATCCTTAACTTCTGAATTGAGTGAAGCACCACTTCTTTCATGTTCTAGGTATGTATAAATCTCTTCATAAATATCATTTAATTTTTTCTGTGTATGAATTGAGCCTTCTTCATCCCTAGTAATTTCCCCTGCAACAATCTTTTCAAACTTTCTTATATTCTCAGTTATATTTGGTAATAAATCCATTGAATTCCTTCAGGTAAAACACATCTTTAGGAAAGACACCACAAACTAAAGTCCTTTTCAACAGTTTCAACATATTTGAAAAAACATCTCTTTCTTCGTACTTCAACCACCTTTCTTTTAACTACTTTCTTGTTATTACCCCTAACATATTTGAAATGTTTTAATCTTTCATTCTTCTCTAAATTTAGTGCCATATAAATGTTTAATTGATAATTTAACTTCAATGATTCAATTATTGATGCCACTTTCAGTGGATTTATACTCCACATACAATTCACTAGATTGTGAATCCCCAGGACATCAAGATTGTTTTCAAAATTAATTCTTTTGTGCCATAAACATTTGATAATTTCAACTTTATTTATAAATACAACTGACAAACCATTGTGGGTTGCTTTAAAATCATTGGTAACGATATATCTTAAATTCGAAAACAAATTTCTTGAACCATCCAGTTTTTGAATTGCTCTTTTTAATGATTCCATAAAAGCAGAAATATTACCAGAAGATTCGCCACCAGGCAACAGACCAAAACAGCCCAACGTAATTATTAATTTGCTTTTTATTTATTAAGTTTTTTACAATAAAAAAATCAGAATCATAATCATGGCCAAGCAATTCAACATTCCTTAATACCATACATCCGTTAATAGCTTTGTTCTTTCTTAAAGTTTTTATAATAATCTGATCTACCTAAATCCCTTAAAGTTTGGTTTCTAAACAGGTTGTTCATCACATATTTTAATTCTTCAAATGTTGAACATGTAAGCATCACTTTTTTCATTATTGGATAACCAGTATGTTTTTGAAAAGAAATACATTTATCAGAATGGACACTTATTGACTTAATTAAAACAATTCTATGTCTGAAATCAATCCAAATGGTATAACTCACGTCACAAAACACATCCAATATTTTCAATCTATTTCTTGGTGTAATTGACATTTTTTGTTTCTTTCTATTTTGCATTTGATTTTCAGAATAATTACTAGCACAAACAAAACTACCATAAAAAACAGAACATGCATATTTGTCTTTTTTTTTTAACAAAAAAGTTTTTGGACCAGATGTGTTAAACTTGAACTTTTTAATAAATGAAAAAACATATGCAAATTTACCAAAACTGCAACAAACGGAGACTCCATTCTCCAATCCAATCGCTTCATTAAAGCCAAAATCAAACATCAGACTATCTTATAAAAGTTTTGACTCTTTGATAAAATTAAAATATTCTGTTGATTCATTCATCATTAATACATTATCCATTTCATAACAGATATAATCAGGTAAAAAACTTTTGTGTACACCTAACAACGGCTTACCTCTGAAACAAATCGGTGGTGAATCATGGGTAAAAAATGTTAACTTTAAATCTTTTTCATATGCTGAATAATCAAAATCTTGTTGGTACGATTTGGAAAGAAATTTATGTTTACCAAAGTAATACCTGGTATCAAATGTTCATCCGTAACAAAATTATGATCGAAACAAATGTAGGAATGAATATAATAATAAGGGTCTCCAATAAAAATATCGTTATAAAATTTGCAAATATTTGGTAAGTTTCTGTAAATTGAATTTAATGACAGTTTAATTAATTGAGCTTCTTTAAAATAAAAAAATAAATAAAATTCAATCAATCTCATGTCCTTCGTATATTGTAATTCATGAGAAGCATAAAAACTTTTCAAGTTTTTATAATTACTGTCGTCCATTAATGATTCAACCTTTAAATTTTCAGGTAAAATCACATCATGATCAACACAATGTTCATGAAATTCTTCAAATAAACATTGATAGGTGTCCAGCACAACTTGGTTTTCATCTTGCATTAACTATCACACAAAAGAAGAGAGTGTAAGCAAGTGCTGCAAAAGTGGACGTGAATTTTTGCCACCCAAAAGCTCACCACTACCCTTTTAGGAAATGCGTAAATAGTGTTTTTCAACCCCAAAATCCAGCTCACCTCCTCGGGCGGGGCCCCCCAGAGGGGGGCCCCGCACCAAAAAAAGCGTCAAAAATTCCTCAAAAATGAGGAATTTTTTATTCGAATTCCGGCCGGCAAAGCATAGTCCAGTATTTTTACATTCTTTTTTCGGGGTGCGTAATTTCTAAAAATAATTCCCCATGAAAAACGAAAAAGTCGCCGGGTGCACTCGAGAAGCGCGCGGTAGTCAAGAAAAAAGGCCTTTTTTTCATTGTATTTATAGAACCCCTCCATATTTTTTAGTGTCATATTAAAGAAAAACAGGAACAATAATCAATTCAAAATGTTGATTTAATTATCCTGAAAAGAAAATTTGAAAAAATGAAAAAATTAAAATAGAAAATAAGAGAACCGGAAGAGAAACTTGTTGCTCATTTCTTATCTCTTATCCCTTATCTCTTATTAAATTTATTATAATTATTACACTTTATTTTATTTTATATAAGGAAACATAGTTCTTTAGTCATTTCACTTTTTTAGTTTATTTTATAGCATATTTAAATACCAACATATATAACTATTATGGATCCTACTGTAAAAGTCAATGCATTACAACAGCTTGCTATCTCCCCGCTTATAATTAGTACGACATTAATTCCAAGGATGATAAAAACAAGTATTGGGTAACGTCTCTCGTAATTCAGGAATTTCATTAAACTAAAGATAATGTGAATTATAAAGTCGTTAATTCTGCGCGTAACTGCATATTTTAGCAAGATAAGGAGATAACCAAATTTTCAAAATTTTGTTACCAAACGCTGTATCCGTGAACCTCACTAACGGAAGACTGACTCTACGAAAACTAGTCTCGACGAAATATAAAAGGAGAAGCTTTCGATCTTTCACATTTTCTAGATTATCTATATTTTTATAACTTTAAATAACCTTAAGACAAGATATTTTAAACTAAATATGACCTCCTTTAAAAGCTAAAGCACACTAACTCATTATTAGTACTTCAGGATATTAATTAGTGGGTCTAATTAATATTGTACTGGCATTTAGTTAGGACTCGTACGATCCAGCAACAAATTTTAAAAGCACGCGTAGCTCAGTGGTAGAGCAGCAGATTGCAAATCTGTTGGTCACTGGTTCAAACCCGGTCGTGGGCTTTATTTTTTTAGCGTCTCCAGTTTTTTTAGATTTTTGAGCCGCCTGCGAATTGGGATGGTCAAAAGTGCGCAAAAACACGTGAAATTGGCTTTCTTAAAGGCTCAATCGCTGGACGTGTCTAATGACTTGAAAAGAAAGTGCCAGCGGTTTGCTATTAATTTGAATTGGTTTGCCCTTGACTGCTACTTTTTGTGTCATCTTCTGTTCTTCTTCTTGTTTAAATCAACTAAACCTGGATTAATATCATCAATTACAATGTTTGCAAGATCCATCATCAGAAACGCAGCTTTCAAAGCCCCAGTTAGAAGATTCATCTCTTTTGATGCTGCTTCTCAACCAAGAATTAGAATTGGTGCAGCTGCTCCAAACTTCAAGGCTCCAACCACTGTTGGTGACATTGATTTCCACGAATTTTTAGGTGATTCATGGGGTGTTCTTTTCTCTCACCCTGCCGATTTCACTCCTGTTTGTACTACCGAATTAGGTGCTTTTGCTAAATTAAAGCCAGAATTCGATGCCAGAAACGTTAAGTTAATTGGTTTGTCTGCTGAAGGTGTTCCATCCCACAAGAAATGGGTTAAAGACATTGAAGAAGTTGCTCTGGGTGGTGAAAAATTCACCTTCCCAATAATTGGTGATGAAACCAAAGAAGTTGCTTACAAATACGATATGGTTGATGAAAATGGTTTTAAGAACTTACAACAAGGCCAACCAGTTTTTACTATCAGATCTGTCTTCATTATTGATCCAAAGAAGACTGTTAGATTAGTCTTAACCTACCCAGCTTCTGTTGGTAGAAACACCTCCGAAGTTTTAAGAGTTATTGATGCTTTACAAAAGGGTGATGCCAAGGGTGTCGTTACCGGTGTTAACTGGACTGAAGGTGATGATGTTATTATTCCACCATCTATTTCTAACGATGCTGCAAAGGAAAAGTTTGGTTCTTTCACTGAAGTTAAACCATACTTAAGATTCACCAAGGCTTAATTGTGTTGGAATTAGTGAATTGATTTTACTTATATATCCACACTTTTAACACTTATAATATTATCTAATCATATTTATTCTTGAAATTTAAAAACTATTTTCTTATGTAGATTTAACGAATCTAACATGAACTGAATAATCGTAATCCGCAGTTACCCGGAATTGTTGATTTTCAAGTTCTCCGCTGTTTTCAGGATCCTAATAAAATCATTTTCACAACCCTTTTTCCCCTTCGACTTTCTCTTTTTTTATAAAAGACAAAGGACATAGTAACACCTCATTTTTGAACGGAATAAATTAAACAAACTGAACTTCAATAAAGTCATTAGAATCATTTATTTCTCATAGCTTTTCCAACTCTTCATAAATAATTATATTACAACAGTTTTTATGAGTTAAATGAATACAATGTCAAATAAACATCTACTACCTAAAATGGAAGATGTTTCAGATGACCAGTTGTCTCACAACGATCAATTGAGTGAAAATATTCATGATTCAAGCAAAAGAAAATCTGAAACAAGTTCATCAAAACAACTTAGTAAAAAGAAGAAGAAAACTGCTAGTCCATCAAATGATGATAACCATATTGAAAATCATAACCATAATCAAAATAATGATAGTTCAATGGATATTGATAATAAAAAAACAAATTCCTCTGCTGCAGGTCATCGTCCTGTGACTTCGTGTACTCATTGTCGACAGCACAAAATCAAATGTAATGCATCAGAACAATTCCCTGAGCCATGTTCACGGTGTCAAAGAATGAATTTAAAATGTGAAATTGATCCACAATTTAGGCCGAAGAAAGGTTCACAAATTCAATCATTAAGAAATGATGTCGATGAATTACGTTCTAAAATTGAATATTTAACAAGAAATGAGAATTTAATTGCAAAAGTATTACAAAGCACAGATCCATCCAAACTGAAATCAATAGATGAAAACAATGAACTGAAGGAAGAAAACACTTTAAAATCCAACTTGACATCAACTTCACCTTCATTAATTGCAAAAACTCATTTACAAAAGGAACCAATTTTATTAAGTTTAGATTCTCGAAAAAGTTCAATTCCATTAATCAATGATTCTGCCTTAAATAAAACCGATTTAAATGTTGCATTAGAAGCTGCTTTAAGAAATGTTGCTCAATCACCAGCGCAATTTAATCAAATCAGTGATGACAGTTCAAATACTAATGAAAATGGTACAAAATTAACAACTCATGTGAATACAACATCGATTTCTCAAAATAGTTTGTTACCATCTAATGCACAGATTTCTGAGTTTGTACTAGGTGATGTTAAAATTGATATTCAAAAGGCTCAAACTTTACATAAAAAGTTTGTTGATTGCTTTTTACCTTATTTACCAATAATGATCTCAAATGATCCAATTGAGTTATATCAACAAAGTCAACTATTATTTTGGACTGTCATGTTAACTGCTTGTTTATCAGATCCTGATCCTTCATTATATATTTCATTTGCATCATTAATCAAACAATTAGCAATTGAAACTTGTTGGATTCGGACACCAAGATCAACTCATATTGTCCAGAGTTTGTTAATTTTAAGCACATGGCCATTGCCAAATCAAAAAGTTTTGGATGATTGCTCTTATAGATTCATTGGATTAGCAAAAAGCCTGTCTTTACAACTAGGTTTACACAGAGGTAAATTTATGACTGAATTTACAAGAACTCAAGTCGCATTACCAGATGCAGAAAAATGGAGAAGTCGTACATGGTTAGCTGTTTTCTTTTGTGAACAGTTTTGGTCATCAAATTTAGGTTTACCACCAAGTTTGCAAACTGATTATTTATTGGAAAGTGCAAGAATTGATGACTCTTTACCGAAAAATTTCAGATGTTTGATTTCATTAGCAATATTTCAAGCAAAATTAGTTAATATTATGGGATTAAATGTTTCAGGTCCCGATGGTTTAATGGAGCCAGCAAATAGGGCTGGTCCATTACATATTATGGAAAGAGAATTAGAAAGGTTGGTTTTCAAATTGCAAATAGATGATTTAGTTGTTGAAATTTACTATCTTTATGTTAAATTAATGATTTGTTTATTTTCATTTTTACCAGAGACTCCAAGTGAGGATCAAACAAGATTTGTCACGATTGCTTATCATTCGGCAACAAGAATTGTTACAATCATGTCAAGGTTACTTGAAAATAACCAACTAACTGAATACCCAATTTATGTTAGACATTCGGTTACAACTGCCGCGTTTGTTCTATTCAAACTACACTTGACACCATATTTATTACCCAAATATATTGATTCCTCAAGACAATCAATTGTTACGGTTCATAGATTATTCAGAAACATGTTGGCCGCTTGGAAAGATGTTGAGAATGATATTTCACGTACTGCAACAGTTTTAGAAAAATTAAATTTTGTAATTATTACACATCCAGAATTATTTACGGACACAGAAGGAATAATTGTTCGTATGAGATCACATTTAACCGGTTCATTATTTTATGATTTAGTTTGGAATATTCACGAGGCTCGCAGACGTACAATTGAAGAATCGAAAAACAATAAAGGTAAATCAAATAAACTAAAGTCCAAAAGTGTTAAAAATAAAGCATTACCATTGCCATTTTATAACCAAATTACAAAAGATGATTTTACAGCAATTAGAACAACAACCGAAAATGGTACGACAATAACAACTTTGGTTCCAACAGATCAAGCAATTACAAACGCAAAGCAAACTGCATTTAAGGCAGGGTTATCAAAACCAATTGAAATTAATGGAATTCCATTAGCGATGCTCGAAGCAACAGGTTCATTAACAAAACAAAAGTCGACAGTGGATTTAAAAACTCAAGAACAAAATCAATCAACTTCTCTACCAACGTCATCGAAGTCATCTTTACAACAACTCCCGCAATCTAGAAAACGTAAGTCTACATCTAATACAACCAAGAAACAAGAGAAACAAGAGAAACAAGAGAAACAAGAGAAACAAGAGAAATACGAGAAACAAGGGAAACAAGGGAGACAAGAGAAACAAGAGAAACAAGAGAAACAAGAGAAACAAGAGAAACATGAAGTTGAGAAGAAGAATAGTTCAAATGCGCAATTGCAACGTTCCACCTCAATGAGTGCAGCTGCAAGTGGGTTAAGACCACCATTGTTATTTCCTAACAATCCAAGACTCAATAAAAATACACCAACAACAATCGATTTAAATAATGATTTGACAGGCAATGAATTCAGACCCCGTTTAATGACCACGTCAAGATCATTAAACTGTACATTAGATAAAGGTAGTTTAAATTTTAATAATAATAACAACAACAATAACAATGATAGTAGTACTATCATTACTACCACTAATAATAATCATTCAAAAAAAGATAATTCAAGTTCAGTTAATATATCAAATTTAGATGATTTTTTTGAATCTCCACCAACAGTTCAAGTTTCAATTACATCAGAAAACACACCAAGTGACTCACAATCAATCAATACTAATAATCAAACAAGTTTAAAGCAAATCAACTCATCAACTCATAGTCCAACAGATTCTGATTTATTAAATGAAATGTTTATAGATTCAATATTTCAACAAAATATAAGTAACCCAACTGAAGATGACGATTTACTAGGCTGGTTTGATATGAACATGGCACCTGAATTTTAATATTAAGAATGATAAAAGTTATACAAAACAATGCTAAGTAATACACAAACATTTTAAATCAAAATAATCTAATTTTTATATAAGCTCTTTTTTTATGTAATGAATAATGAAACGGAAAGAAATGACAGTAATATAATAGTTTAGAAAGAATGGATTTATTCATCTTCTTGTTGTTCAGCTTCGTCAGATGGATCCATTATACCACCTTGACCAATTGCAAATACACATTCAGTTTCAGCAAGACAAGGGGAATCGTAAATTTTACAGATTCTGTTTGCACCTCTACCCTTTTTAAAATATAGTCTTGTAGTTGAAGAATGTGCAATAATATTACCACCAATTGGCTTTTTAGGGTCAGGATTAAATAACGCTCCACCATCAACTTGAGCAACAACTTGATTTGTAATGACAACAGCAATACCAAATTCGTCAGCTAGTCTTTGCAAGGTTCTCATAAATTTTGCAACATGCATTTGTCTTGCACTTAATTCACCACGACCACTATAATCAGTTCTATATAATGCCATAATTGAATCAACAATTAATAAAGAGAAACGACTTTGAGCCATCATTTGAGCTGCTTGATTAAGCAATTGAAGTTGATGATCTGCATTATAAGCTCTTGCATAAGCAATATTTTCCATTGCTTCATGGTCATCCAAACCAAATCTACGTGCAATTGGAACAATTCTAACAGGTCTAAATGTACTTTCAGTATCAATAAATAAACATTTACCTTCACCACCACCCATTTCAACGGGTAATTGGGCAGTAACCGCCAAAGTATGACATAATTGAGATTTACCAGTTCTAAATTCACCAAAAATTTCAGTAATTGCACCTGTTTCAATACCACCACCTAATAAAGTATCTAATTGTTTTGAACCAGTTGTCAACGTAATCAATTCAGAACGGCGTTGATGAAATTCAGTTGCAGTTGTGAAACCCAGTGGAACAATTTTACTTGCTTCAGAAATAAGTTTATCAGCTTTTTGATCGGATATACCTTTAATAGTAGTTAAGATTTTTTTTGGTGTATAAGCAATTGATTCAACTGTACATAAACCAGCTTCTTGTAATTTTTCAATATCCTTTTTAGAAATACCATTACCTATAAGTGCATCAACCGGAGAAGGGCCAATTTGTCCCTCATCATCATCCTCCTCTTCATCTCCTGCATGTTCTTGATATCCTCGATTATCAGAAACAGCCGTTTGATCATCATCTATTGCATCAACTTCAATTGCATCTTTTGACGCGTCAGTCATTGATTGATCCACAATTTCTTGGCGATGTGGTTGTTGTTGTGATTCATAAGACAGGTCAATAGCTTCTTGAGTCATTCCAAAACGGTTTATTCTGGTTTGGGTATCTAAATTTGAACGATTGGTATGATAATTCAAGAGAAATATCGAAAAAGTGAAGGCAAGGCAAGAAACGCAGATATCTAGGTAGAGTCTTTAGATCTAAGAAAATGAAAAATTGAGAATTTCATGCAGATGAAAATGAAAACTGAAATTTGAGAGCGCTAACATGAATTTTTGAATTTTCGGATTTGTGAGGTCTTGATAGAAATTAGTGGTTGTTTCGGTGGCGAATTCTTGTCTTTCTCTAACAAATCATCACACAAGAAAGAACAAACAACATATAACCAAAAACGTATCATGTCTGATCCATTTTCAATTAACGGTGGTACTGCGGTGGCTATGGTAGGTAAGGACTGTATTGCCATTGCGTCTGATATGCGTCTTGGATCACAATCACTTGGAGTTTCCAATAATTTCGAAAAAATATTCAACTATGACAATGTTTTCTTTGGATTAACAGGATTAGCATCCGATGTTATAACAGTTAATGAAGATTTCCGTAAAAAGACAAATTTATATAAAATGCGTGAAGAAAGAACAATGGAACCACAAACATTTGCAAACTTAGTTTCATCAAGTTTATATGAACGTAGATTTGGGCCATGGTTTGTTGGACCTATTGTTGCTGGTATTAATTCCAAAAGCGGGCTTCCGTTTGTTTGTGGATTTGATTCAATTGGTTGTATAGATTTTGCAAAAGATTTCATTGTTTCGGGTACTGCATCAGATCAATTATATGGTATGTGTGAAGCACTTTATGAACCAAACTTAGAATCTGAAGATTTATTTGAATGTATTTCACAAGCTTTATTAAATGCTGCTGATAGAGATGCATTAAGTGGTTGGGGTGCTGTTGTTTATATAGTTACAAAGGAAAAAATCATCAAACGATACTTAAAGTCTAGACAAGATTAGTTTTTTTTTTCAAATAGTTTTAAATATATATTGTTTATAAATTATACGTATAATGCTGTATTAAGAAGTAGTTTAGTAAATTTAAGCACAGGACAGGAATGGAATATGTGAAGATAATGTTTTTTCTAATAGTTAAGAGCGTTTATTGTTATATAATATTGATAAACTATAAAGTATTTACAAGTAGTAGCATCAAAGACCGAAAATATAATGTTCAATTAGAACCACCATTTGAAGCCGTTTGCTGTTGTTGATTTTTTAATTTTTGGTTATATTCTAACTCAATAACTTTTTTCAAATATCCATTTTCCCCCCATTCTTCCTCCTCTCTTTTCTTTTTATTTGAATCTAATTCTTTATTCTTTTCCTGACGTTTTAAAATTTGTATTCTATCATTGGCTAATCTGTTATTATGCAAACATTGAGATAATTGAATTTTAACATCTGAACATTTACCGAAAACAGTGTCAAAAAAAGGGGATTTATGACATTCTTCTAGGGCATCGATTAAATCTTCACAATTTTGGAAACGATCACGATCAAGAAGAGGATGCATGGCTGTATATAGTGTTCATAAAAAGAGCAGGAGAAAGGATTAAAGAATTATGTATGCGGTATCATGATCATTTTTTTTCTAATTTGCATTTTCAACAGACAACGCGCAATCGGTTAATTGTTAATTAGTAAAAAAATAAAAAGTAAAATTGAATAAAAGTGTGTGTGTGTGTGTGAACATAAACAAGGAATTGAAAGATGTTCATTTCCACAGATTTTTAATATTGAATAGATAGATAGAATCAGATGTCAGAGAAGGAAATATTTGAGTTTTTGGACTCTTTACCAACCGATTCAGCGAACAATTCAGGCTCAACATCGAGTACAACTGATGATAATAAGGAGAAATTGAGCAAGTCTGACGATACCGAGATTTTAGATTTTTTGGATGAATTAGAAGAGTCCAATAAGAAAAAGGAGGAGCCAAAGGAGGAACCAAATGAAGCGTCAACAGACGAAGCAGAGGAACCAGTGGAAGCAGAGCAAGTAAAGGAGTCAAAACCCGTTTCAATTGATGAACCAGTGAACGACCCAATTACTTCGATTGCATCATGGTGGTCTAACAGTGGATCAACACAAGTGAGTAACCAACTTTCCTCATTATGGGGCACCGCACAATCAATCACTGATAAAGCACAAAAACAAGCAGAAGATGCAATCAAATTAGCAAGGGAACAAACAATTGATACGAATATTAAAAATGTGTTTAAAGAAATTGGTATTTCCGGAATTCATGAAAATTTGAATGATCTGTTAAGTGATGAACAGCGTGAAGAATTGAGTAATTTAAGTATACCAGATGCAGAGAATGCCATTAAGAACTTAAACATGGGGTTAAACAATGGATTAAAGTTTTTCAATGGTACTTTGAATGAAGTTATCGATAGGATTAATTTATTGAATTCTAAGGATGAATTAATTGAGGTTTATTTGGTCCATGATATGAAGAATTATATTGGATTATCGACAATGATTAAAAGTAATTTTGAGAATGTGATGAATCAACAAGTTGATGGATTGATCGACATTAAAGTTGTTGAATCAGGTACCATTAAACCAGAAGCAAGTTTGGAAACTGAAAGGATTAAATTTTCATTGTTTAATGGTAAAGGATCAGATGCGGAGAAATTAATTTTGGCTAATATTGAAAATGAAATGAAACAGAGGGAAGTAAAGGAAGCAGAGGGGGGCGAAGAAGTTAAGAAAACACAGCTTTTTGTTGGATTACTTGCATGGACTTCAAATAAAGATACAAAGAGTTTGAATGGTGATAGTAATGAGATTATAATTGATTCGAATTCGAATACTTCATTTACAATATCATGTATTTTGAAAGATAAAGAACATGATATATTGATTAATTCTAAATCCCAACCATTACCATTAAAGTGGTTAACTTGGATTGAAGAGGGTGAAGAGGAAGGCGAAGAAGAGGGCGAAGAAGGAGATATCGATCCGGGTGATTGGGTGATTGAATGGATTAATAATTCAATTGATAATGTTATTGGTATAACATCACAATCATATGTGATTAAAAGAATGGGATATTAATATTAATATATATATATATATTTACATAAACTAACTAATTTTCTCTTGCATTATATTGATCTAATATTTTACTTAAACCCTTTTCGGTAACAGCTAATAATTTGTGATCCCAATCGACAACCAAAGGAGCAACGAATTCTACGTTTTCGATGTTTTGAGCAGCAGCTGGGTTTGTATTGGTATTGGTTTTATCATTATTTATATTTTGTAAATCGACAATCAAATCTTTACCTTGAGTTAATTTTGGATATGCTAATTTCAAAGCCTTTTTACAGACAGGGTTCATGTGTAAAGATTGTTTGAAGAAATTAAATTGATCCAAAGTCGGCTTCAAGGTTGTCTTATCAATAACGAATTTGAATTCACCATTTTTCAAAGTATTATTAGATTGATTTTTTTCTAAAAGTTGTAAGATTTTCAAACTTGCTTGAGATTTCGGATTATGAAACAAAGTGATTATACTTGGAGAATGTTGTAAAGATCTAAACATGGTGAGATAAAGGTGTGTGTTGTGAGACTGGAAAGGAAACAAGGCAAGTTTCGGAGTGTTAAAGTGGGAAACCCCCAGTTTTTATACCGCGATGAACGAGACCCACAATGGGAGTCACGGATAGCAAAAGTCAAAAGTTATATTAGACATTATATATTGTTGAAGATCAGCCCAATTGGGGATAAACATCATATCTTCTTTGATCCCATAGTGGCATATTTTTTCTAACATTATCTACTAATTTTAAATCAATATCAACCACAAGAATCCCATTATCTTCGGTTGAATCTGTGTCTTCATCATCAGTCTTCTCGTCTTGCAACACTTCATGTTTTTTCATCATACCAACAATATTACCCAATGGATCGATAACACAACTACCACCATAACTTTCTCTACCTTTACAATGAACACCGACTTGGGCTGGTAAGATGACCCAACATTGAGTCAAAATAGCGATTGCCTTACCAAGGATTTGAAATTGAGGACCAGTTTTGACTGTCCATGCCGAGGGGAAAGTTAAAACCTGTGCATTTTGTGCACGTAAAGAGAGGGATAATTCGGGGAACCTTAAATCATAACAGATTGCTAGACCAAGGTTACCAATGGGAGTTTCAAAAGGTGGTATGATTGAGGTGCCTGGTTCAACGGAGTTTGATTCTTTTAAAATTGGACCATTTTTAATGTTCACATCAAATAAATGTATTTTTTGATATCTTTTGAACAATTCACCGTTTGAATTGATGTACAGACAGGTATTTTTGGTACGATTAAGGGAATCGTTTGATGGTTCGTGAATACCTATAACGACGTCGATTTTGTTGCCTAATCGAGTATTTGCGATTTGACAATTGACAATTGATTTGATTAATGGGGAATCAGTGTACGAATAAGCTAAAGTTTTGGAAACTTGAGCATTTGGTGCAATGTAATCCGAAGCTTCGGGGAAGAAGATTATTCTGGCATTTTGAGCAATTGCATTTTGGATGAGGTTGGTGATTAGTTTGATGTTGTGGTGGATGGATGGGGTGGAAGTTATTTGAGCGACTGCAATGAGTGTCATGGGTGGGATGTAGAGTAAAGGCGTTTGTACGTGTAGATTATGTACGAATGAAGAACCCGAAACTACTTACTTAGTAATGATTAGCACTTTTCTCGTGGGGCTAAGAATGAAGATATGTGATTTCTAATTTTTACTTTTGAGATGAGTTCATTTATTAATAGAAAAGACATGGGAACTACAGATCGGTATCTACACAGTCCCTTATGTGTGCGTGATATCTTGATTTGTTTTGATTGTATGTATGATAATCTGTAGGGTCATCTATTAATACCATCATAGTCTACGGATGTTTTGTGGAATCATCATTATCTACCAGAACATAAAGACACTTAGAACTTACAAGATAGTGAGTGGTAGTTACAGCTAGCTGTTAGTGGGGATCGGGATTTCTATACGCGAAGAAAAAAAGCAGTTGAGAAACTGGGAGTTGGAGATTTGAAAAGTTTCACAGTTACAGAAGTTAGAAAAAAAATTTTTTTTTTTCCATCATAATCTGATCCAAACAAGACAAGACAAGACAGGACAAGACAGGACAAGACAAAACCAAACAACAATTAAAATGATGGATTTGGCAATAGATGTTCAAACATTAATAAAACAAAACCATACGTTGGATTCATTAATTCATGCTATTCACAGCATTGCACGTAATGCGTGTATGTTTGAAATTGATGAGATCATTATTGTTCGTAAAGAAGGTGGAGGTGAAGATGAGGATGAGGAAGAGGAAGAAAAGAATACTATTTTAGTTGGAAGCTTGTTCCAATACTTCATTACTCCCAGATATTTAGTTAAAGAGGTATTTTCGGTCAATGTTGGAAAGGGATTGATTGATAAGAGGGTGTTTAAAAAGGCGGCGAAGATGCCAATAATTGGAAGTCTGATTGAGATGATGAAACCAGAGAGCAGAAAAGGTGTTAAGTTTAGAGAAGGGATTAGTGTTTTTAAGAAGAAAGCAGCAGTTAGAGAGAAGACGGCGAG
This sequence comes from Pichia scutulata, assembly GCA_030560845.1. Lineage (NCBI taxonomy): Eukaryota > Fungi > Ascomycota > Pichiomycetes > Pichiales > Pichiaceae > Pichia > Pichia scutulata. Next base: position 480,241 of record JAKTWB010000083.1, read on the forward strand.
TGGTAAAGTGAAGAAGATGAAGAATAAGTTGGGCACCAAATATGTTAATGTGGGATTGGAGAAGATGGTGGAATTGCGGGAAGAGATACCGGTTGGAGTTAGGGTTAGTGTTGATGTGTTGGAGAAGAAAGTAGTTGGAATGAAAGAAGCGTGGGGGGGAAGTGGAAGCAGCGGGTACTGTGGGTACTCGGTGCGGGTGAGTCGGGGGCTGGAGGGAGTTTTCACTGGCGGGAAGGAGTACGATGGGGCGGTTTTCGTGCGGGTTGGCGGGGTGTTCGAGGGCGCCGGCGAGGGCGCCGGCGAGGGCGCGAGAAGTTGGGGGGCGGTGAAGAAGATCAGTGGGAAGGTTGTTGTTTTCGTGGGGAGAGGCGGGGACGAGACGTTTTTCGACGCGGTGGTGGATTCGCAGAAACGCAGCTTGGTTCAAGACGGGGCCGTGGTTGCGATGGCGGTTGTTTCCTTGTGGGTGTAGAGATATAGCACAGTATAGACAGTGTACCATTACCATGGCTAGAGGAATCTTGAAGAACGCAGACGCCGAGGCGGCTTACAGGAGAGAGGGCCCCAATGTGCTGGAAGCAGGCAACGATATCGACAGAGAACAGGTGATTGCCAACACCAGAGCCAATGCCAGAATGGCGGCTGGTGGTAACAGCAAAAGCAATGCACAGACGGATCTTTCGCCGACAGGCAAACCACTTGTGTGGGATGAAGGCAACTTGTTGGTCAACGAGAGGGAGAAGTGTGCTACAATGAAGATAGACGAACCCAAGACCCCCTACGAAGGCGGGTTCGATCCTACGGGGGAGTACTACCGAGAGGACGACAATGACAATGACAATGACAATGACTTTGTGTTAGGTGCCGGAGTGGACGACGAAGAGCTCCCAGAGGGGGCGGAGATCGAAAGGTCCGTGGAACCTGAGCGGGACGACGATGAAGGAGACGTACATGCAGTGCAACAGCAAGAACAACATCAACAGGACGACGAACAGCAGAAACACCGCCGGTTCGAAGAGCTGAGGAAACAGCACTACAAAATGAAGGCCTTGCCCTTGAAACACAAGACGCCCGCCGACGAGGAGGCGTGAGGCGTCGATCGACGTGGGGTGTGTGTGTGCTATGATCACGTGACACCATGAAACAGTTTTTTGGTCACGTGACCGACTGAAACAGTTTTTTATTTTATTTCATTTTATTTCATTTTATTTCATTTTATTTTATTTTATTTTATTTTATTTTTACATTTTTCCATTTATTTTTCATATTGCTTATTCGGTATATTCGTTTTATTGTATTTAACCGTACTTTCGTATTTGCCTAAAGGCTCTCTTCCCTTTTCTGCTGCTTTCTTTTTCCCTGCCCTTCTCTACTCTTCTCTACACTTTTGCTCCTCCATTCCGGTACCACCCAACCACCCAATCATGGATTCAATGGATACTACCCCCAGTCCTTGGCCAATGGTTCATCATGGCACCCCCATTCTAAACACCTCATTGACCCCGTCTCAACAACTCTATTGGCATTCTTACAATACAACTACCTATTTCACCTTGGACACCCCTCACCACTATCTATTATCACATCATGTTTTACTCTTACTCACCTCTTGTTTCATTCTTTATCCGGTCGTTTTAATATTAAACAATTTAAAATCAAAGTGGTTCTTGCCTTCTCTCTACGTTCAATCCATCATTTCCCTCTTTGCTTCTTTGCTGTACATAGTCTTTATTAGTAATGTTCCGGATCTATTCCCGGGCATGGCTTATACAAAAATGATCCATGGTTTGATCGTTTTCACTCTATTAAACATACTTTTTTCAACTTTACATATGCATTGTCTTACTAATAATAGCTCAAATTTTCCTTTTTCAACTGCCTCATCTCCGTCTCCGTCTCCGTCAGCTTATAAATTATTAGGTTTAGGCATAAATAATGATACCACCTCTAACAATAACAACCTCGCTCACCATCACCACCACGACGCTTCTATCCCATTATCAAACCTCTCATCGTCCCCCTCTTCAACTCTTTTCGGTGATGATGATGAACATGATACTGATTCTTTCATCCTTGATGATCCATCCACCCCTCCTTCATTATTTTACTCAATCATTAATGTGCTTTTCAATTTGACCTTATGGTTAATCTTCATTTATTACCTTGTTCTCTTACCAACAGGTGTTGCATGTCTTAATCTAATGGGTAAAGGTCCCCGCGTTTTCAATTTATTGGCTCATTTCATCAAAGGTGGTGTCTTTTTCTCGTTAGGTGTTTTATCCTTAGCAAGATATTGTGGTGCTTATAAATCAATTGGTGGTTCTTGGAACTATTCAATTATAGATCCCAAATTAAATAGTTCTGTCTTCATCAAACTTTCTCAAATCCTACCAACCAATGGTACAATTTTGACTTTTGAATTCATTGAATCTTTCCTTATTTTCTTTTATGGTTCAACTAATATCTTTCTTGAACATTTAGCTTCAAATGATGGTGTTTGGACCGCAAAAGATTTACAACATGTCTCAATCGCTTTCATGTATTTAGGTGCCGGTTTATGTGGTTTAATTACCGAATTTAAATTGTCTGATTGGAAAAAATCTTCTTTTTTGAAGAAAAATCCCGATATCGTCGATATCAGTAATAAACTAATTTCAATAGGTTTTTCTCCAAATCCTTTCCCTGTTTTCACCATCTTTTGGACGGGTTTATTAATGTCAAAACATGCACAAGCTTTCTCTTTGTCAACCGAAATTCATATCCAATGGGGTTCTTTATTAACTTATGGTTCTTTCTTTCGTATTATTACTTTTTTCTTAGCAAATTCAAATAATTCTTCAAACTTGTTTCAACCTTTTAAACCATTAACTGAATTAATTACAAGCTTTTGTTTACTTTGTGGTGGCTTGATTTTCATGGAAAGTACCGATCAAATAATCGAAGCAATGGCTTATAGAGGTTTGACTTCTATGTTTACCATCAATTTAAGTGTTGGTGCTATTAGTCTGGTTATGGCTTGGATTATGTTAGTTTTCCTCATTAAAGATAAAATTGTTCAATTAATGTAAAAAGAGGAAAAACGGAAAAAAGAAAAAAAAAAATAATTATCCATCTTAATTCTTTCATTTTGTTAATTATTTCATAATAATAATTTCATCTTGCAATTAGTATATCATGTCCTCCTTATTTCTTGTTCTCACGTATTTTTCAAAATTTTTTAATCTAATTTTTAATATCTCAATTCTCTATATATATATACATATTTTTTTTCCCGCTACACAAGGTTTCATTTTATCTTATCCTACCTTGTCTTGTCTTATCATATTCATGTCAACGATTTTATCTTTTATCTATTATATATAACTAATTAGTTAACTAATGAAATGAACTTACACACACACACACATAGAAAAAAAAAACGTTACCTTTCTATCTCTTAAATCTTCTTACTAAATCGGGAACCTTGAATGGTACACGTAGAACGGCAATTTTAGAACCAGCGGCATCAAGTCCATCACTTTTATTTGCAACCATAATAGAACATCCTAATGTACGTACCAAAGCCAATAATTTCGAAGGTTTTAAACTTAAATCCGATGCTAATGTTGATAATTCTAATCTAAATTCAAATAATGTCAATAATAAAATTATAATATAACATAACAACTTATCTTCTTCCTTTGGTCCAATGTTAAAAATCCTAATTTCTCTATCATAACTATTATTATTCGTCTTCATTTTAACATTACCGAATTGTTGAAGTATGAAATTAATTGATTTAGATGATGGTAAATTAGTGAATGATTCTAATAGTTTATCCCTACGGTTTAATCTTCTATTAAAATACAATCCAATCAACAAGGATGTGAATGAAATTAATTGTAATTTATACCTAACATCTTCATTAACATTGGAACTGATTGTAGATTTTTTGTCCGACAAGGTAGATTGTAAAAGGCGTCCAAATATCGATTTCTTCAAATATCCTTCATCACGGTCTTTATTAGGTAAATATGGTAAATATTTCAATTTTGCAACAATATCATCATCACCATCAGTCTCTGAATTTTGAAAAAATACATCAATTGCAAAAGTTGATAAAATTTCATCAGGTACAATCTCATTGATTGGGTAAATATCTTCAACATTCGTAGCTTCTGGATAACATGGAGGAATAACCCTATTCTCCTTCTCCACCATCTTAGCCATTTCCTGTCTATTTGGCATACTTTTAGTGGTGTTTCTGATACCATCAATAATATCGATTTGTGAATCTTCTAGCATACCCGAATCAATTTTATTTCTAGCAGCCTCGTTAATTGCCTTTTTGGCCTTCTTCGTACCAAACTCTTCACCTAATGCATTTCTACGTTCACTAAACGTACCATCTTTGGAAACATCCTTACGTTTTAAAGTCTTCAATAACTTCGAATCATTGATTAAAATCTTGTTTGAATTCACACGACCTGAATAGAACGTAGAGTTTTTAATTATTTCAATTTGCGAATTTTTCGAATCGTAGATCCCAATAACATATTGCGAATCATTCAATTCACTTGCATCATATTGTAATTCATTCTCAGTACATTCACCGTGTAAAATCGATGGTTTTGATGTGTTTGTGCTTGTTGCGTTCTTTTTCGTGTTGTTGAAAACTTCAAATTCAACATCTGGTGATATTTCCGTTGCGTTGGAAAACGATGCAATTATTGCATCTCCTGAACTGACCAAAACATCTACGTCTGTAGGTTTATTCGATTTGCCCATTGTTTTGTGATTGGAAATGATTGATTGTTGATGCCAATCCCAGAAACGTTATTGGAAAAAAAAACTTTTAACATTGAAAAAAAAAAAAAAAGTACGCTAACGTTTAAAGTAAACGATTTTCAAAAAAAAAAAAGAAAAATAAAAAAAGAAAAAAGAAGAAAAACAAAAATGCACATTTCATGTTTTGGAAACTGAAAATTGAAAAAAACGTCAAATTATTTTTTTCTTCCCTTATTGGGAAGTTCTCTGTTTGTCTTCATCATCAACAAAAAATGGATACGTTACCACCCAACCACACATCATACTACCAAATTCTAGACATCCCCAAAACAAGCACGTCCCAGGACATCAAAACTGCATATCATAAACATTTACTTACCCACCATCCCGATAAACAACGACAAAAAGATAACGGACAAGGACAAGGAGAAGAAATCCAATCGAAATATTCGATATCTGAAATTCAAAATGCATATAAAATTCTGAGTAATCAGGATAAGAGATCGGAATATGATCATTTATTACATGAGCATTTTATAAAATTAGGATTGGTTGGAGATTTCAATTCAAATGGTATAGATTTGAATGGAATCGATCATTTGGATCTTGGTGAATTTATTGAAACTACTCAACATTTCATACATTCATGTCCAAGATGTAAATCCGATAATGGGTTTGTAATTACCGATAATGACTTGGAAAATGGTATTAATGAGCGTCATCCTACTGACAATAATGAGGAAGAAGAAGAAGAAGAAGAAGAAGAAGAAGAAGATTTAAATCATCAATTGTTGATACAATGTGCTTCGTGTAGTCTTTGGTTATGCGTTACATATTCTATTACTTAATAATACAAAAATTCAATCTATTAATTATCTCATCCATCCAATGTTTCATTTTCTCTTTTACGTTCTTCAATAAATAATGCATTTAATGCTTGTCCAACTAATTTTAAATCTGCCAGTAATCCAATATGCCCACATGCGCCTCTAAATTTACCACAAAATTCATATGCATATTTATTACCATAACCATATTCTTTACCTCTCCAATCATGTTCATCATTTAACCTTGGATCTGCACTATTTAATCCACAAGTGTCATCACCTTCAGGTCTTGTACGTCCTAATTCTCTTGGAAAATTCCAACCTTGATAAACAACGCCATCTCCTGGTCCATAAAAAAATTTATAATATTCTCCACGTTTAATACATTCTTCACCATCTATTAAACAATATTTGACACTTGGAACTCCATTTGAATAAATTTGTGCCATTGGTGGATATTTCATATTATCATCACGTTGAAATGTCATTAAATAATTCTTCGTTCTATTCAAAGTGCGTTTTAAATATGTATATGATTCAATCCATGAAGCTTTTGATTCATTATTTAATCTATTAATTTCATCATTTACTAATAATTCAGTTTCTTCATTGACCTCAATTTTCAAATATGATTTGATTTCTAATTTTAACTCATTATCTTTAATTAAATCTAAATCAATTATACCTAATTTAACATCCTTTTTCAATTTAACTAATGAAATTAATGGACTTAAATTATAAGTAACCCAAACTTTAATATCCCAAAAATCGATTTTGTATCTTTTACCATCCCTTAAATCTCTAAATAATACCATCCCACCATCTTTACCATCTTCAAGATTTTCACCACCCCAATCAGGTGGAACGAAAACATAACTACTTCTCATAAAAAAATTTGCTTCATTTGATAAAATTTCTTTACTTAACAAAATTGAATCACTAAATCTGATTGGTCCCAGAATATTACAACACGGCATTGGTGTACCCGCATAAACAATCGATCTAATTAATTTAGAATCTTTGATTAATGCACCATGTGCAATTATACCACCCATCGAATGTGCAATTATAATGACACCCTTTTTCTCCGTTTGTTTGGATACAATATTTTTTAATTCTTGATACAATTGTTCGGATATTAATTCAGGTGATAATCTCCAATCATAACCCCAAGTTTTAGCATTTACATTAGGATTTGAATTTAATCTTTTCAGTAAACTTTTCGATATATCAACAGGTCCGATATGTGTCAACATTTTAGTTGGATACATTGATGGATAATTTGGATCATTAAATTTTAATGGATCTAAATTAGCTCTCAGGTTTTCAGAATCTCCAAATATAGTCTTTTTAGCATTCAGTTCACGTAATTCATCTTCATCATTAGGTCCAACAGTTAAATTAATTTTCCTGATATTTAACCCTGCTTCAAGCACAGGAATCCACGTTCTCCTTTTAGTTCTAGAATCTCTTAACACCGAGCCTCTATAACCTCCAATAATTAATATATCTCCATCAATTTGATTGAAAATTTCAAGTTCTGGAGGGGTATTTGATTGCAATGTACTAACAACCGGATTCATCGGAAGTGATAAAAACTTGGTTGTTGTCAAAACGACTTTTGATGGTAATATAGTATTTGAACTTTTATTGTCATTAGTTGGATAATTCATTGAGTTAATAGGTGATGGTGATCTAGATAGTTCTGTTGGAACTGGTAATGTACCTGGGGCTGCAACCGTAGCTATAGATGTATTTGCCATATATGTTGAATTACTTAAGTTCTCTGCTTGTTTTTGATGGGAGTCGAAACTTAAAGTTCTGTTCATCTTTCTGTTTGATAATTTTGGTATATTTAATGATGATGTTTTAGGTAATAAAGATTTTGCAAGTGCTTTATATTTACCATCATCTAAATGTGTTATATCTTTATAATATCTTGCTTCTTCAATAGTATCTAATGATTCTTGTCGTCTCAATTTCAGTTCGATTTTTTCTCGGAATTCAAAATCATTCTCGGTGGAATCTAAATGTAAAATATCATCCCAATAGACAGATACGCCAGGTGGTGGATCTGGAGATTTTGGATGATAGTCTCTTTTCACACTAAGCTCATTTTGGATATTCTTAGAAAAGGGTAAAAACTTTGTCATTTTTTTCAGAGTTTTCGAGAAGAGTAACTCTTTATGATGATGGTGATGATTATGATTATGATGATCATGGAAATGATAATGTTTGGTGATATTACGTAATGAAAGTTTTGCTTTATCCCTATTATCTTTAGTTACTTTCAGATCATCCACTATTTCATTGGATGCACTTGAAAATGGAAATGAAAAATTAAAAATTTTCTTTGTATCATCATCATCAGCATCATTAACTTCATCAAGTTCCAGTAAAGATGGTGATGGAGTTGTGGTGATACTTTGACTCTCATCAGTTGTAGAATTTTTATTACGATTTTCAGTATGATTTTCACCACTTGAATTAGCATCTTTATCTATCAAAATTTTATTATTCAAATTCGATGAAACTCTACGTGGCGGTTTCACTGGTTTTGATGTTAAGGTTGGCGTGAGCTGTAGACCGCCAATAATTGAAGTTGCATCCTCTCTTGAAATTTGTCTTGAAAACTTCTTATGAATTTGATCATTTGACATTGGGTCGGACTCTTCTGCGCTAATTGATGGTTGATATGATACAATGGAATCTTGATTCACAAAATCACTATCATCAATATTGTCGTTATATCTAGTATTTCTCTCAGCAACATCGTATATACTGTTATCATCATAATCATCATCATTATCATCATTATATTCATTATTAAAATTATTATCTTTATCATTTGTAGTTGTATTCACATGCGGTAGTTGCGGTGTTGACGAATTTTTAACCGAATCTTGGGAAACTGAAATGGAAGCCATTCCACTTTCAACCCGGATCAATCCCGAAGCTAATTTTGTAGCCATTGGATGAATGTTAGCTCTTGCTTAGAAAGGAGAAGGAGTTAAGCCGTTGTTACATAAGCTTGATCGGAAGACAAAAAAGATTTGAAATTCAAATTTGAAATTTGAGATTCTTTGTTTAATTTTTCATTTTTCATTTTTCATTTTTCATTTTCCATAAGCAAAAAAATAAATTTATTTTTGTTCAGTTTGGTTTTAACCAATGTTTGGTTCTTTTCAGTTTCCTTTCTTAAACCATGCACTATCTTAAGTTTCAACCAGACCCCCGCTTAGGGACAGCCACCTGTGTTGGAATGTGTCTCTGTGCAAAGAATAAACTGCTGCTGGATGCAATGGGCGGAAAGAAACGGTGTGTTTATTCACACAACTTTTCAGTTCATACGATCATTGTAAGTGTTGATTTCGTTAACATTTCCATCAACACAAAGAGTTTTTCTGCGTGTTAACTTTAAGGAAATGGATGTTTCAATTCGTAATGTTCAGCACACATAATTATCTAGTAAACCAATGTTTTTTATATTACACAGTTAAATCACATGCAGTGCTAGTACAAGTACAATGAATTAATTATTTAACTACTCTATTCCATTCAATTGTCGCTCTAACTCTTTATTACGCTCAGTTAAAAGATCGATTTTAGCTAAAGCTTCATGATAGTTACGTTCAACATTTTCTAATTTACGGAGTTTTTCCTTTCTTCTTTGACGGAACGCTCTTTGAGCAGCTCTGTTTTGTTGTGCACGTTTTTCAGTCTGTAATGCATGTGTTATTGTCATCGTATCGTCTTTTAATAAGTGTGCTACTGCAACAACATTCGAAGCTGAATCCATGATTGCTGGTTTCGTGATTTTATGTTGATTTAATTTTAGATGAGGTGTTGTTGTAGATGTTGGTGGTGGTAACAATAGTTTCTGTCCTTCTTCTTCTTCTTCTTCTTCTTTTTCTCCTTCTTGGCTGTCTTGTCTTTGACGTTGTAGTTGCATGTTCCCTTCCGTATCTTCATCATCTTGCATTTGTGATTGCATTTGACTTGCATTAACGATTGCACTCATGTTTGCAATGTAATTAACATTCTTAATCTTGTTGTTATTGTTTTCTTCACCATTTCCATTGACTGAACCATCATGAGCCGTGTTGTTTATACGATCGACATCAACGTCATCTTCATTAGTTTTGCCAGAAGTCATATCCACATCATCATCTTCAATCCTGTCTATTTGATCCATATCATCCATTTGTTCGTTGAGCTCGGGGTCAAGCACAGACTCGTCAACGTTGTTGTTGCTGTCACCGGTATTGCTGTTGTTGTTGTGGCCAGCAGCTGCTTCTTTCCTGGCATCACAGACAGAAACAGCGGCGGCGGCCATGGTGGCCACATCGATGGTCTTGTTGGCGGCGTCCATTGAGTACTGGCTGGTGTCCGTGCTGGTGTCTGGGCCGGTGGCTGTTATCTCTGTGGATTACCTAATATGGGGCCAAGAACAGCAACAACTGCTGTATTACCTAATAATTCTGAAAACCGAAACAATCTGAAATTCCTGTTTTCTGTGTGAGAAATTCAGAATTTGGAGTTGGAATTTAATTTGTGAAGCCATTATTGATTTTAGTTAGCAGTTTTAGTCTGTACGGTGGCACACACTTTGTTCTTGCAATCCATCCTCCACTGGCCCGAGCACCATGTCAGCGCAGGAACTCTCCGGTTCACAGAAACAACAGCAGCAACAGCTACCAGTTCTTACTTCAAACTCGAAATTCCACCAATTATTCACTACTCCAAATGGCCACAGGGCACTCAAAAACTCAGCATCTGATATCTGGAGTAACAACAACAACAACAACAACAACGACAACAACAACAGTATCGGCGACAAAATTGACATTAACGAAGCCAATCCCACCCATTCGTTTTTTAGTAGTAAAGAGTTAGACCCCACTTCTTTGCCAAACAGATCATATTCAACAGTCCCCCAGTCGACAACACCATTGAATAATAATACTACAACTAATCCAAGGAATTCAATCAATAGACATTCCTATTCTTTCAATAACCAATCCTTTAACTCTGTAAGTGCACCATCATCTGCCCAGAGACATTCGATATCTAGTTCGCATGGGTCACATAATCAACAGTCTCCGATGAATAATAACAATAATGATTCATCAACATCACCGAATTCTTCATGGCTTTATAATAGCTATGCGAATAATTCAATAGATGATATTTCCTTGCTTAATAATAATACTTTGAAACCAGCATCAAGATCATCAAGGTTTTTCCCAAGTCCTAAGGTTAATTCCGAAATTCAGAGTTTTGGTTATCATAATTCGACAACACTATCTCCGGTTAATCATAATAACTCCACCGCTGCCAATATTTTTAGTAGCTCACCATTAGCAAGTGATACAAGAAGATTAACCAATAATTATAATTTTTCATTCAACGAATCACCTTCACTAAAACATCATGATTCTAATGCATTCGATAATTCAAAAGATAATGTTCATCCACATATTGATAGAAATGGTTCATATTCAACGATATTTGTTGATAACAACATTGGCAGTAATAATCCTAATTCAAATGATTCTCTGACCTCTAATATACTAAATTCTAATAATTTTCAAAATTTTCAATCAAGTCCATTGCATACTTCAACATTTGCATATAATAATGGGAACATGAACATAAACACTCCAATAACTATAAATAATAATAACATTGCAAATTTACAATCATTTTTAAATCAAAATAACGAGGATGAATCACAATTACAACATGATGCAGTTAAGATAGATACAAATAACTTTTTCCCCAGTTTTGTAAATGATTTAAATAATGAAATTAGAAATACATTTGAAAATGATATTAACGGTAGTGCTACTACTGCTATTGACACTAAAAATATTAGTACTAACATAGTTTATTCTTCATCTCATTCACCATCTCCATCACCATCATCATCACCATCTATGAAAAAATCAAATAGTTTTCCTACTAATAATAATAACTCACATATGTCAACATTTAATAATATTCCAAATTTACAACCCGCAGTTCCATTATTGAACTTGAATAATTTAAAAAAACCACCAACTCCTATAATCGAGTCTCCGCATACCCCAATAAATCAACAAAATTTGAATGAATTATTATACAATTCATACAATGAAGAAGAGAATAAAAGTAAAAAGGACGAGGCACTTTATAAAAATGATGATGAGCTGGACTCAATTCCATCACCTTCCATTCCAAATATTGAAATGTTACCAGTATTTAAATCAACAAAAAGTGACACAGTAACAAAAGAAATTGACACAAGATCAAGAATTTTACATTATATTAATCATGTAATTATTCGACATAAGATTATTTTTAAATCATTCATAGTTTCAGTTCCAAATAGTTTGAAATTTTTAACAACTAAAAAATTAATCAATTCTTTGTTTTACTCAATTGGTTTAATAAAATCCGTTTACTCAATTAGTGGTGGTAATAATGATGACAGTATAAATTCACAGTTTATTAAATATAAAGTTATTTTAGCAGTTGCACATTCCCAATTAACTAATAACTCCAATTCTACAATCACGTCAACAAATATGACTTCAAATAATAGACTATCGTCCATGCCAAGCTCAAGTAGTGGTCCATGGAAAAGTATTAAGATTAAAAATCCAATTAATAAAGAGTCTAAGGAATTGAAAGATTCTAAAATTTTAATATTTTATGATTCAGAGGATTTAAATTCTGAAAATTTAATAAATAAGAAAACAGATAAGTTGATTTTTGAATCAAAACAATTTAAAGTATTCAAAAATAGTATAATCTTAAACTCAAAAAATTCGATGTCAGAAAGTTTGACAACCAATAATAAATTAGATGTATGTTGGTATCCTGAAGGTTTCAGTTCAACATTTCACAGAAGAGGTGTCAACAATTTTATGTTTGTTAGAGAACTACAGAGTAAAATGATAATTAATAGAAATAGAATTAATAATGGAGCTGGTATAATTGAAATGGGAGAATTCAGAATCAGTATGCCAATTGAAGAAATGAATTCAATTGTTGGTAACGAAAATAACACCGCTACCACTAGTACTGCAAATAGTGAAAAAGTTAAAAGATCATTTTTAGTTCATATCGATTTACGTGAACTTGATGGTAAAATAACAAACGAAGATACCAATAGTAGTTCTAACAAAACTCCAGTTCATATGAAAAGAGGTTCAAGTAGCAATGATGATCCCAGAAGTTATCATTACAATCGCAATGGATATAAAAACCACAGTTATCACAATAATCATAGCCATATCAATAGCAATAATAACAATGGTAACAATAACGAAGCAGAAATGTCTAATGGCCATTTATCAAATGGACATTCACCAGGCTCAAGGGGTAGATATAAGAAAAAAGGTGGATTTACAAGAAGGGGCAGAGGAAGAGGTGGAATATGAGTTACTATTAACCTACAATATAAAAACCAAAAATTACTAACTCTATCAGATTCATTAAATCAGTATATTTTGTTTTAAATTCAGCGACCGAGGTCTCTTACAGTGTGAATAAAAATTTGTTCATCATTAGAGTTAGTAATTGTTTTCTTTTTCTTAAGTTATTTCTTTCTTTCTTTCTTTGTTTCTTTCTTTCTCTGCTAAATCCCCCTGGATTTAGACTGGGATATAAAAGTAATGTAAGTAATAAAATCAAAATCAGCTATCTGCGACATATCCGCCGTTTCTCCATTTCCACTGACCAGAAATTTGTACACGAAGACCAGCTTGCCGTGAAGCAGGAAATGGATACTCATCAGTCCGCCTGTCGAATATAATCATCATCAAAAAAAGGAGAAAGTAAAAAAAGAAGAAAACTGGCAAAAGAAATAAAAGAAAAAAATGAATCTTGTTGTTGTGCTCATACAAGGCTGAAACTTAACGAAAACGAAGGTTGTCAACACGTTGCATTCAGTCGGAACAATTGGTTGAAAATGTGCTAATCACCGCAAACAACAAAGTGTGTAAACTAGAGAGAAATAGGAAACGAAGAAAGAAGTTGTTTTAGGAAAGAAGCCAATTCATGATGGAATCCGTATTCGAAAAAGAGCGAATCCGGTTCTTTTTATACAATTCGAAAAAAAAAGGCGTTTTTCACTGCAGAGGGTTTCTCTTAGTTTTCTCTTAGTTTTAAGTTGTTTAGTTTTGAATTCTAGCTTACGAACCTTACACACTATTTTTCTTTAGCAGAGTCTCATGTAGTTGTTGCACGTTGAACTTGGAGAGATGGTTGTACTGAGAATGATCCACCATACTCAGACCAATGTTGTTCTTGAAACAGTACACGTTGATCAACGTATCGGCCCCCTTGTATCTTAATTGTGCCCTCCCTTCACCAAAGACAGCATCCATTTGTTTCTGTATTAAGTCCATGAATTCATCTCGTGGTATCGTATCAAAGTTACGTTTCACAAGGTTCACGTTATATGTAGTAATTTCTTCACCAAGTTCCTTCATCTCCTCAAGTGCTGTGCTTAGCATCTTTACAAACTCAGGTTCGGTAGCATTACATGATCTATCAATACCAACCATTCTTTGTACAAACCTACCACTTTGGTCTTTATTATCAACTATGTCCTGACATATCTTAACCACCAATTCACTTGGTTTAACAGGTTGTCGTAATTTGAAAAATGTAAGTGATTCAACACCTAATTGAACTTCTCTAAGTATCAACTCTTTGTTATTTCTATTATGTTTTGCCTTATCGTCGTTTTTCTTCAATTCTGCAATTTCTTTAGCAATTTCATCTTCAACATCAATAACTTTATCTTCAGCTTCCTTTACTTCATCATCACCATCTTCCTTTCCTTCTTTTTTCTCTTCTTTGATCTGTGGATAATGCTTTTCAATACCTTCTTGTAGCAATAATCTCATTTCTTTAGCAGCTGCAACTTCCTTAAATCTTGCGCATGTTGCATAAACCCCATATTGTCCAGGTTCCACCAATGAATGGCATCTTTGTCTTTTTCCATTACCGCCCTTCGGATTACCTTCTTTTCTTTTACCCATTATTTGTCAAGTAAGTAATATTTACTGCGTACACACAACAAGTAGTTAAAAATAATGCAATTTCTATCTAGTTTCTACAAAAAAAAATTGAAAAATATTTGGAAATTTAAAATTTCACTCTTTTCTTCAAAGTTTCTTTAGTCCCTCCTCTCTTTCTTCTCTAAACCTTCTTCAACTTCTCTTTTCCACCCTTTGCGTCTTTGTCTTTCTTCAAATGCCTCACGATTAACAAGAACTCTATCGACAATGCTGGCAACATTCATACCGGCATATTTACTTGCTGGAAATGATACAATTTTAACATCTTTAACATCGTCGTATTCACCTTCTGTAACCTTTGTAGGTCCATGTGCAATGTTCACAACGTTACCAAGTTTTTTCAAAAACTGGTCATCAACTGCATTTGGTGCATTAAGTATAATACCATCAATATACTTACTCTGTAAAACACACAAAGAACGTTCAAATAAGTTCATAATCGGATAATTGTTACCTTTAACGTGATTAACCGTGTCATCATCCAATAATCCAACATAGACAATACATCCTGCATTACTTGCATATTCTCTAACTTCTTTCAAGAATGTAATATGTCCTGGATTAAATAAATCAAACCCTCCTGCAACGTAAATTATATCTTTACCTTCATTTTCTTCACATCCTTGAACCAATTCATGAATATTTTCATCTGTATTTACCAAAACTTTTGCACCTAAACTTTTAGCATCTGGACCTGTTGCATACTGTTTATATTTCTCAATATTTGAGTCAGTTAAAATATATTTTTTATCACCCAAATCATCACTACCTTTATTATTCCATTGTTCTTCATCAATCTTGAATGTATGATGATCTTTTGAAAAGAGTAACATCCGACCAACTAGATCAGTTGTACTAATATTCGGAGTTCTTTTAACAACTATGAATCTACCCATTTCTTTGACTTCTGCATAACAATCCTTACCATCT
This sequence comes from Pichia scutulata, assembly GCA_030560845.1. Taxonomy (NCBI): domain Eukaryota; kingdom Fungi; phylum Ascomycota; class Pichiomycetes; order Pichiales; family Pichiaceae; genus Pichia; species Pichia scutulata. The sequence goes on from JAKTWB010000083.1 coordinate 495,839, forward strand.
TTATCAGTCGTGATGTCATCGCCATGGACGACATACTTACAGCCATACTTGTCCATAACTTTATAATCAGTGACATAAGGAGCACTAGCAATCGCAACACTACACCATCTACAACCTTCTACAGCAGCCATTCTTTCATCTAAGTTCATGACTGGAGGTCCTTTGTTAAGTAAAATTTCTTCATCATTATGAACTCCAACATACAATTCATCGCCATGTTGTCTGGCTTGCATCATTGCCCCCGCATGTCCATGATGTGCAAAATCAAAACACCCATCTATCCAAATCTTTCTTTCATCCAATTCAACCATTCTGTTTATAATAGTGAAACAAACAATAAACAAAATAAAAGTTGTCTTGCATTATTAACAGAAAGGAACCACCACATTTTGACCAATTTAGAAATTGTGATCGGCCGAATTTGAAATTTGAGATTTGAGATTGGAGATTACCACAGTTTATTCGTTTTATTAAAGCTCCCCTATTTGTTTCATAATAATAATTTCAAATGATCACTCGTTACTCTTTCTTTACTTTTTTTTTACATTTTTAACAACTGAAAATGACAACCGTCCCGCTTCCCCAAACTGGATTACCAATTCCAACTATTGGTTTTGGATCAGGAACAAAATGGCAGTGGAAGAAAAAGGCCAATGAAAAAACTGCAGCAACAGAAGGCAATATATCAAATACTGATCCCGACTTAGTCAATTCAATAGTTGATGCATTAGAAACAGGTTTTAAACAATTGGATACCGCTGAGTTCTACACTACACGACCAGATATTGGACTTGCCGTGTCAAAATATTTAACAAAACATAGTGATAAAACTCGTTCAGATATTTTCATTACTGATAAGTATAATGCAAAACCAATGAATACTTCAAATATTTTACCAAATGGTTTGATTAGAGGTCCGTATGAATCATTAAAATCTGGTTTGAAATTGATGAATTTGGAATACATTGATTTGTTTCTCCTTCATACAATTGAAGTTCCTGAACAAATGTCGTTAACTGATGCATGGAATGAAATGATTAAATTACAAAAGGAAGGGTTAGCTAAAAATATCGGTGTTTCAAATTTTGATATACCAAATTTAGAAATCCTGAAAAATGAAACTAATGTATTACCACAAGTTTTACAAGTTGAATTTCATCCATATTTACAAAATCAAAGTCCAAATATCATTAAATTCGCAAATGATAATAATATTTTGATTGAAGCTTATGGTCCATTAGTTCCAATTACAAAAGCTTTAGCAGTTGATAATGGTGGCCCATTAATTCCATTGTTAAACGAGTTAGCATTAAAATATAATGTTTCAACTTCAAAAATTCTATTAAAATATGTTCAATATCATGGCATTATTCCGATTACAACAAGTTCAAAGATTGAAAGAATGAAAGATGTTTTAGAAGTTTACAATTTTAAATTGGATGAAGAAGATGTTAAAAAACTTTCAACTGTTGGAAACACCTGGTGGTTTAGAGCTTTTGCAATCCCTCCATTACCTGAATGGGATGAACAATTAAAAACTGAAAGAAATGTCATCAATCCATAAAACCTAGAGTCCAACAAATTACAAAATTAACTTATAACTTAAACTTTTGTTATTTTTATGTACTGAACTATTTAATTATTTATTCAACTATAAAGCATTCTTCCTTGTTAAATATTCAAACCTACTAAACGTATAACCAATAAATGGTAAATCAGCCTTTGTATCAAGTCCTTTATTCTTCAAGTTTTCTCTATCCTTTTCAGCTTCCATTAAAGCAGGTGAATCAGGTACGTTTTCTAATTCATCAGTTGGGAAGAATCTTGTATCTGTAACACTTCTTAATTTTGGTATAAATGGAGCCTCAACGTTTCTTATGTGATCCCAATCAACACCACGGAAAAATGGATGTCTTTTAATATCTTCTGCTCCATTATGTCTACCTAATCTATTTTCTGCATTTGTTAATAATCTTAAAATTAAATCTTCCGCTTCAGGGCTTAAATGAATGTCTTCAGGGAAAACCAAAGTTTCTTGCCAATTTAAAATTTTCTTGTAGGTTTCACTTGGAGTTTCAGAACAAAATGGTGGCCAACCAACTAAACATTCAAACATAATTGCACCTAATGACCACCAATCACATTCTTGTCCATAACCTTGGTTAACGAAAATTTCAGGTGCAATATAATCTGGTGTACCAACAGTTGAATATGCCATTAATCTTCTTGATTTTCTCCAAGTTTGCATTTGTTGTCTATTTGACATGGTCAGGTTAATTGGATCAACTAAAACACTATTTCTACCATTGGTTGTTGACATTCCAGATGCTGATGGTGATTTCATTGTTTTATCACCTTCTTGTTTTAATAATTTCTTATAATAATTCGAACCATGAGTTTTATGAAATCCGGTTGACAAACCAAAATCACTTAATTTGATATGTCCTCTCATATCAATTAAAATATTATCAGGTTTAATATCTCTATGAATAAAACCTAACTTATGAACTGCTTCAATTGCCAAAACACATTCAGCAATATAGAACCTTGTAACATCTTCAGTAAATATTTGCCATTTAATTAACATTGTCATTAAATCACCACCTGGTAAAAACTCCATAATTAGATATAGATATAATGAATCTTGAAATGAATAATATAATGAAACAACCCATGGCGAATTAGCATCTGCTAAAACATCCCTTTCTGCCTTGACATGAGCTAATTGATCCTTTTTATACATTTCACTCTTTAATAAAGTTTTCATTGCATAAATTTTACCAGTATCTTTCTTTTGAACCAATCTAACTTCACCAAAAGCCCCCTTACCAATAACCTTAACGGTGTTAAAATCATCCAATGATAACCTTGTACGTCTCAATCTTAAATATTGGGATTCATTTTTCCCAAATAATTGAGTTTCTCTGTTACGTCTTTCACTACTAATTTCATTATTTAATTGTTGTTCAAATGTAATTCTTCTTTGATTTCTTTCGATCGCATGTTCAATTGCAGTTTTATAAAAATGTTCTAATGTTAGTTTTACTGCTGATGCCTTATCTTGTGATTCTTTTGAAAACCATTCAGGATGACGTTCAAAATAAACGTATTCGTTTTCTTGTTTAGTTGAGGACGAAGGTACTTGGACTGGAGCTCTACTTTGTTGATGTGCCTGTGCTTGTGCCTGTGCTTGTGCCTGTGCTTGTGCCTGTGCTTGTGCCTGTGCCTGTGCTTGTGCTTGAGCTTGAGCTTGAGCTTGAGCTTGAGCTTGTGCTTGTGCTTGTGCTTGTGCTTGTGCTTGTGCTTGTGCTTGTGCTTGTGCTTGCAATTGAGCTTGTGCTTGCAATTGAGCTTGAGCTTGAGCTTGTGCTTGCAATTGAGCTTGTGCCTGTGCCTGAGCCTGTGCCTGAAATTGTAGTTGAGCTTGATCTTGTGCCTCTGCCTGTGCTTGTTGTTGAGCATAAGCTTGTGCTTGTTGAGCTTGCAATTGTTGTTGTCGTTTTTGTAATTGTTGTTGAGCCTTTTGTTGAGCTAACAAGTTTGCTTGCTGTTGCTGTTCTTGTTGCTGAGCAAATAATTGTGCTTGTTGTTGCTGTTGAATTTGTTGTTGTGATAAAGCATTTCTCATTGTTAAATTTGAATTAATTCTATTAATATTTGTATTACTAGCATTATTACCAACTGGTTTTTGTGGTGATTCAAACGAGGATTGTGTTGAAATTATTGACAAATTATTATTTGATCTGATACTTTTAGATGGACTAATTGGTGGTTGTGGTTGAGAAAAACCACGCTCATTATAGCTAGTTGGACTTGAACTAGAATGTTGCCCAGATGCTTGTTGTGATTGACGTACCGGTGGTTGCATTATAGGTATCAAAGAGTTATTAATACTATTTTGTAAACTAGTTTGAGAATTTTGTTGTCTTAAATAATTAGCACTAAATGAACCTGATGGTTGTTCAAATTGGTCATATAATGAAGGTTGTACTTGTTGTTGAGGTTTTTGATAGCTTTGATACGTCTTTTGTTGTTGTTGTTGTTGTTGTTGTTGCTGTTGTTGTTGCTGTTGTTGTTGCTGTTGTTGTTGCTGTTGTTGTTGCTGTTGTTGTTGCTGTTGTTGTTGCTGTTGTTGTTGCTGTTGTTGTTGCTGTTGTTGTTGCTGTTGATAGTAGATTTGTTGTTGATGAGACAGAGTTTGATTTTGAGCCTGGGAATCGTCCATTATCATAGACTGATCCAAAGTGTGGTCCATATCGTAATCTGTGTTATTACTGGTGTCCATTTTGGTAAATTGACTGCAATAATAAACAACAATTGGAACAATTCTATGAAATATCAATAGGATCAAGACTAACAAAGAACTAAAAGAGACAGGAGGTCCAGTCCACACACACCCCTTGGTTTTGATCTCAAACGTGAAACTTCAAACTCTCGCGGTGGACAAAAACCTTTTCTTTTTTTTTTTTCTTTTTCTCTATATGTTATGTAATATTTATGTACATCCTTAATAGTTTGTTAGAAAACATTACAGATAGATAGTTTGATTAAAATTATAAAGGTTTTATAACAGTAACAATGTTTAAGATACTTATCAACACATCTAGAATTGTAAAGCAGCACCCTTTTGTTTCTTATCACCACCTAATTCGAAATGCTTACATCTCTTTAAAGATAATTGAAGCTTGGTCTTACAAGCAACACATTCTAATCTTAAAACAACTTTCTTAGTAGTCTTTGCCTTTTTATGGAAAACTGGCTTAGTTTGACCACCATAACCGGATTGCTTTCTGTCATATCTTCTCTTACCTTGACTGTATAAAGAAGCTTTACCAGCTTTGTATTGAGTAACTCTGTGTTGAGTGTGCTTTCTACATTGCTTACCCTTACAGTAGGTCTTTCTGGTTTTTGGAACGTTAACTATATTAAAATTGGAAAAAACGATTATATAAATGTTAGTATTCTGGATAATCGGGGGAAAATTTTTTGTTAAAAGCTAAGTCTATTTTATGCTGATTGTTTGATATTGGTGAACTGATGAAATTTTAACTTATAAATCATCCAAGTGTGTTGCAGTAAGTGAAATAAACAGCTATGATTATAGTAATTGATAATCCAAACTGACTAAAGTTTTTAAAATCTTGTTGATAAATAAACATTGTTCAATACATAAATGAATCCAACTTGAACAAATAATAAAACATAACGATGAAATAACGCTAGTAATTGGGAAAATTTAAATAATAATTATATTAATCACATTTCAAAAACTATTTCATAATTTTAACATTTAGTACAAATTTTAACATAATAATAATATTTCATATTCAAGATTCATTATTCAAGATTCATGTAAATTTCAAGTGAAGATAACATAACACATTAATAACATGATATAACATAACATAAACTATAAGGTTCTTCATAACTGAGATTTTGCAATAGATACATACCCATTGTTGCTTATTGTACTAGGCTTCTGGAAAGAATTAAAAAGGTTATAATTTAATAATTTCAATAATTTCTTCAATAGAAAAATTGTATACAGAATCACTGAATCGAGCTTTCACACAGAAGCGAGTGGTGGGAAAGACTCAGAAAGTGAGAAAGAAGAGTAATGTGTGTGGTGCGCGGGGGTGGTTTATGTTTAAAATCGCTCGTTTACCCTTCATACGCGCACGTGACAGATAAAATATGGGTTATGAAATAGTAGCATTTGATAGTATATAGTATTTTATTTGATTTATCCTTGATTTATATTTATATTTATATGCTTTATAAGTTATTGGTATTTGAATTAGGGTCATTAAATAAGATCTATATATTTGTTATAAAGTAAGTAAGTAGGTGGGTAAAAAAGTAGGTTGGTAAGTAAGTAAATGAGTAAATAAATAAGTAAGTAAGAAAGGCATAGAATAGAGTATTTTTTTTTAGTAATAGTGGCGTTAGGGGAGAAATAAAGTAAGTAAAAATAAATTTGCAAATGATATTTCCATTGTTTTTAGTCCATTATTTGTATTTGGTTTGGTTAAATAAACTTGAGCAATTTATTTTTAAATTCATTAATTTCAATAGGTATTTGAATATAACAATTATCAACATTATCATTGAATTCATAATTTAGGATTTTTGAATAATATTTCAATTTCAATAAATTGGAATCGGTTAAATTTTCAATATTTATTAAACTAAATAATTTTAGGATCCCATAAATATTATCGTTTATTAATCTATATTCTTCAATCATTTTTCTGAACAATGAGCTTGAAAATAAAGTTAAAATTTCAGAATTTGGTATAAAGTCAACTATCAAAGACAAATAGTTATTCAAAGAAGGACTTGATGCTGCAGTCGATGCTGGTGTTGACGTTGAGGATGATGAAATTGATTTATTTAATATTTTTTTGTATCCATGATTCAAAATTAATTTGATTATCATTGAATCATATGCTGGATCATTTTGAGACTTTAAATATTTGATGATGTTGATCAATGATGAATCATCAACTACTAAAACATTTTTCAATAGTATGGTTCTAACGAATTGTAAAATTAAATTTTTATCACCATTAAGTAAAATTGAATGCGATAAAAAGTTAAGATAGTTGGATAAATAAAGTAAATATTCATCATGTTTTAAGTTTTTGAAACCAGAATCAAAATCATTTCTCATTACAGCAAAAGTCCAAACTTTAACAGATGATTTCAAATCATTCAATTTCAAAAATGAATATGATAATACTAATAATGAATCAATTGATAAATTAGGCAACCAATCAATATTGTTAAATTTATAAACCATTTTATAACTTGTATTTGGATCAACTAAACTTAATGATTTGATATAAATTGATAAATAATCTTTAATAATTAATTGAGTTTCATTTGATTGTTTATTTGGTATGTTGTTAATAATTGTATCTAACAATAAAGAACTCTTTTTGGTTTGGTTACATAAATTATAAGATTCAATTATAGTTTGATATATGAGATCATGTGATATAGTATCTAAATGTTTTATTTCATTATTATAAATTGATTCAATTAAATCTAGATCTTTGAATAAAGTTGAAAATTTGATAAGTTGAATATAAAATTGGGATTTATTTTTCTCATTGATTTTCAAATTCAATAAATTAAATAATTTATCAGGTTTGATTAAATCTTTGATTTTATAATTGTTTAGACATTTAACCAAATTGATATAGATTGAATTATTTGAAAATAGATTTTGTTGATTTGATTGATTAATTAAAAACAGTTCCATGGCAATTCTGAAAAAATCATAACCATTTTTGAAATTTAGGCTATCATAAGATTTAATAGAGCCATTAATTAAACTTTCGATAACTAATTCATAAGTTAAATTATTTGGTTTCAGGTTATTGGATAACATATCAGAATATGTGTTTAATAAATGAGTTAATTGTGTTTCTAAAGATTCATCAGTTTGTCTTAAAGTAATGGATTTTAAAACTTTATTATAAATTGATATAGTTGGAATTAAATTGTTGTTTCTTAATCTATTAAATATAGGTAATATTTCATTATATTTATTTAATTTAAGGTATGAATCAATTATATTTTCTTGCAACGATATTGGGTCAGTATAAGAGAAAGTATCAAGAGTTTGATCTATTGAATTAAACTTTTGAATTGGTTCATTATTAACATCATCAATTTCCAGAATTTTTATGTTTTCAAGTTCCTTTTCTATTTTTTTCCCCCTTTGATCATTTGATTCTATGGATAATTTGGATAGATCATTGTTTAAATTGTCAGTTGAATAATTTCTTTTATTCAAAAGTTTATTGGATACAAGTACCTTTTTAACCTGATTTGAATTTGCTTTTCTAATATTCAAAATTGTATGATTTTGATTAGTTGAGTGTACGGATATATTAATGTGGTTATTTTTATTGCCTACATAGTTTAAATTTCTTAACAAGATTTTATCCTCTGAAGAAAATGAAATATGGTATAAATTATTGTTTGTAACGTTATTGCTATTATTATTATTATTATTGTTGTTATTTAAAATGTTGTTATTTTTGATTATGTTTTTGTTATTAATATTGTTAATAGTACTATTGTTATTATTAGTGTTGTTACTTGAAGTATCAAAAATGACATAATTTTTGGTAACACTTAAAGCAGGAGCAACATATTTGAAGATACTTTTATTTGAATTTTTATCAGAGGTATTGTTTTGTTTATAACCAACTTCATCTAATTTTATAAGATCCTTTGGAGGTATATAACTTGGGTTGAAAAACTGATGAGTATATTGATTATTTGTGGAAGAGGTTGAAGAAACGTTTCTTGAAAAGGAGAACGTTTGCTTTGAAGAGATATTTCTAAGTGGACGCATACTACAAGCACGGGGATGGGGTGTATACGCTAAATTAAAAGTCTGGAGAAGGAAAAGGAACTGAAAAGAACTGACAAGAACTGACAAGAAAAGAAAAGAAAACTAGTTTGAGTCAAAAACAGTCTCCGAGGTTCGGGTTGCGGTGTTATTTGCTTTCAAGGTTGATTTCCACAGAGGGTGTCGTCTGGAAAATTGAAATTTAGGGGGTAAGAAACCGGCAAGCGGATCGAGGAACGAGAAAAAAGTTCAGAAGGGAGAATAAATGAAATAATGCGAAATAAAAATACCGAGGTTTTAATTGCTTCGCTTTCATTGGCTGGAAATGGAAATGGGTTTCAAGACGCGCGCGTCGATCGACCCGCGCATATGGCCGGTGTGCGGTTTTTATTTTCACCACTATGTTATTACCACAAGCTACAATGTGAAAGCCGCAACAGAAGCCGCAATCCTGGTGATAACGTTTTGCACTTTCAGGGCTTTATCCAGCTATCTATATCCAGATAGACATATAGATCTAGAAGAGAGGTGAGAATGCGACGTAGTCAGTAGTGGACTATGGTGTTGCTGTAATAATGGTAGGAACATCCCAATTCCAATTCCAATTCCTATTCCACATCCACATCACATCCACATCACATCCCGGTCTCTCCAGCCGATCAGTCACTAATCCTACAACACTTCAACAACAACAACACCACCATTTGCCAACAAAGAACATCCAACAAAGACTGTTCCCAGAGAAAGTAACGAGACAAAATAAAACAATGGTTTTCTTTCCCTGCAGCAGGCCGCGGCTGCGGCCGGAAGAGGAAACCGGCCGCCCTAAAAGCAACCGAATTTTTTCGATTTCCCAATTGGTATTTTGTTTTTCACGTTTGGCTTGTTCCACCACGTTGTTTTCAGATAGCGGTGCTGATAATAATACTAGTAATAAATAATACCGGTGTTAGTAATAATAATAATAATAATAACAATAACAACAATTGATTCTTCCACAATATGCACGGCAGACTAAGTGAGATGTTCCATCAAATTTTGATGAAAGTGATGACGATGTAGAACACTTACAGTTTTTATTCTCTTTTCCTAACTTCACTACCCTGTACTGTTTCTTTCTATCCTTCATTCCTTCTTTCCTCCCCCTCCCTTCCCTGTTCCGGATCTTTTCCTTCTATCCATCGCAGCCCGTTGCACCCCCATTTACATACTTACCTGTCTATTTGTTTATTTATAGATACAGCATAAACTACCCATTATCCACATTTCTCATTCGTTAACTATGCAATGGAATAATTCTTATTTTTTCCAAGACCCCTTAGATCCCCTATTATTAAATGATACTTTCACGTATAGTAACGATGATTATATTAATGCTAATATTGACGATGATAGTAATAATAATGATACAGAAATTTCTTTGTTCCCATCATCACTTGAACCTTTAAATAATAATATTGCCATCACAAACATCAATGACTTCAATGATGATACTTTTAATAATTATTATTACTATAATAATGATGATGATGATGATGGTGATGATGGTGATGATGGCAATGATAATCATATAAATTCTCAAATTCCTTCATCATCAATTGATAATTCGTTATCCATCGATAACATTTCCCCTATTCCACATATAAACACCGCCATTACTACTATTGATGTTAATAATTTAATCAAGTCAACGTTTTCTCCAATTTTAAAATCTTCAAAATCAATATCAGCTTCTACTTTATCTTTGTCTTCCACAGCTTCAAGGTTCCCATCGCTTACTTCATCTCCAAATACAGAAATCGATAATGATCATGATAATACAAGTGATGGGTTTGAAGATGACGATGACGACCATGATCATCATGATAATGACAAAATCTTAAACAACCTACATTTAAATCCAAATTCAAAATCTACCAAAAAAATAAGCGATTCAAGATTATCACTGGCCCAATTATCCATAGTTTTAAATTTACAGGATAATGAAGAAGAAGCTGGTAAACGTGAAAAGAACATTCTGAATATTTTAAAAAATGATTTAAATTTCCCAATAGGTGAAAAAACCTGGATCAGGGACACTCCATCAGTGGAAAGAGATCGTATAATCCATGATTTAACCGATTTGGTTGAAAATAAATTCAAATATGGTTATAATAAAAGAATCTTATCAATCATCGTCAGAAGAGCAAGCTATTATATGATGCAGGGGAGATTGAGAAGAGAAAGACGTTTAAAACGTAAACGTAAATCAACCAACAAAGTACAATAAACAATTAACATTTCAACCCTTAAAAACAATTTAAACACATACATATATACCACTTCTTACTGCTTTACTTTACATACTAGACGTAACTTTTATAACACTAAACTTATAATTATAATTAAAATGAAATCTAATTTAAAGTTAAATTCACTGTTCACTGTCCACGTGCAAAACCCGACCGGGCTATAATATCTAATCTATCCCCAAATAGGCAATTGCAATCCAATTGAAAAATTGTAAACTACGTAATTTTTCTCACCTTTTGTTTTCCCGCGCAATTCTCAATTTTTTTCTTTCTAAGCATGCGTAAATGTCAAACATGAATTTACAAATTGCGCAGACAGTGTTGTTTACTGTTTATATCGATTGTACGTTATCAGTCCCCTGATGTCAACAGACCCCTTGGATGTGTCGACTTTGGCATCTAATTTTGACACCTTAACGTTGAATATTCAAAATGAAACAGAAAAATTGGCAAATCAAGTATACATTCACATCCAAGAAAAGAATAATCAATCTCTTACAAACATATCACAAATCAATGAAAATCTAAAATCTATCCAAATTTTACTAGAAAAATTAAACTCTTTAAACTTAGAAATCGACAAATTACAACAATTGCAATTGTTCACAAGAGATTTTAATGTTAGATTATTGAAAATTAAAAATAGTTTAAAAATTTAATCGTTTCTATCTGCATCTTCTTATATACCCTCTTTAGCTTCCCTTATATCCCTCTTTAATCTTTCCTCTTCTTCTTTTCTAGTCTTCAATTCAATCAATCTATTTTTGAACCGTACACTTGCTAATACCGTAACTAACATAATCCGTAATTTACTAATCGGCGATCTCTTAATTTCTTCCTGTTGTATACCTACTGTCTGAAATAACCCTTTATTACGTTCATACATTTCAGTCCTTTTATTCAACTCAATATTATAATAATTAAGCATATATTTTAAATCCGATAATTTAGTATTACTATTTTTCAATCTTAAAATTAACAACTCCTTTTGATTTTTCAAAATATCAATTTTTTTAATCAATTGAGTATCTTCTCTAGGCGATTGTGGTGTAGGTGGGAACCATTGATCATGATGGTTGTTTCTCTCATATTCTAAATCTTCTGTTAATGTTCTTATATCCTTTTTCAATATTTCTAAATATCTTTCAGTGGATTTTAATTTATTATTACTTTGTTCATACTTTTCTTTCCATTCAATTAGCCCCTCATGATTTGACTTACCTTGATTCTTAACTAAAATTTTCATGTCCTTTAATCTTTCAATTAAATCATCCTTCATATAATTATACTGTAAGACCATATCTTCATACTGTTTAGTCATGTTAGTTAATTTCAACTCCGTTTCCTTTAGTTTCGAAGATTGTGAAATATCATTAATTTTAACCTTTTCTGATAATTTGCCGCTCTTAAGTATTAACTTATCTTGATCCTTTGATAATTCGTCAATTAATTCCTGTAATTTATTCTTTTCGTTTATCAGATTATTAATTATACTTGTCTTTTCCTTCAACTCTAATCTTAATAGAGATTTTTCATATTCTAAGGTTTTTTTTGTTTTTGTTATCTCTTCTTTTTGGTTTAACTTTAGCTCATAGTTTTCATCATCTAGAATCTTTTTTTCCTTTTCTAATTTATCCTTTGTTTCGTTTAATTTTTTAATGTTAGTCTCTAGAATACTCAACTTAGAGTTTAATGAAGACGCATCAATTGAACCTCTCTTCAGATTTTTGATTTCCAAATCTTTCAATCTAATTTCATTATTCATTATTGTGAGTTCATTTGTGTATTTGTTTATCAATTCAAAGTTTTCATCCTTTGATCTTTTATACTCAATTGTAACCTTAGCTAAATCATTACTCAAATCTTCAACGTCTCTTGAATTCAACAACTCCTGAAACTCTGATTCCAACGAATTATACTTGATTTGTAAAGCTTCATAAATTTCAATCAACTTCGATCTTGAATTTTCTGAATTTTCAAGTTTATTCAACAATTTGGTTTCCATAGTTTCTTTTTCAATTATTAAATTATTCATTTTGGTTTGGTTTTCTTCTCGTTCAACTTCAACTATTTCTTTGAGCTTGATTAATTCATCAATTTCAATTACTTCGTCATTATCGGGTTGTGCAGCTTTCAATTTGGCTATTTCTTCATCTTTAAGTTTGATTAATTCTTGAACTTCTATTAATGAATCGTATAATTTACTCTTATCTTCTTCTAAATCATTGATATACTCATCATTATAATTATTCTCTAGATCCTCAATAGTTCCCTGTAATTCACCGATTTCAATTTCATAATCTTCAATTTTATTATACAAATCGTCAATCTCCTTAGTTAGTAATTCAGTTGCATTTGAGTTATTACCCTTCAATTTATTTAATTTGTCTTGTAACGAGTCATTTTTATTCTGTAATGAATCAATTCTCAAATTAAGTTGTTTGATATTTTTGGTTAACTCAGCTTCATCTTTACTTTTTTTACTCAAATTTTGGTCTAACATTTCAATAGTCTTAGTCGCTTCTTCCAATCGTTTAGACATTTCGTCAACTTTATCTCTTGAGGAATGGTAATTCATTCTAATATCTTCATCATATTTCTTCTGTAATAATTTTTTATCACTTTCTAAAGTTTTTATATCAACCTTCAAATCATTTATTTCGGTTTTTAGCTCATCAATTATTTCACTCGTATCAAAAATTCCTGATTTTTCGTTATCTTTCAAATCATAATCTTTCAACTCTTCCTTAAGTCGACTATTTTCTTCTTCTAAGGCTTCAATATCTTTTGATAGATCTTCAATTTCCTTTTGATAGTTATAGTTAGTGTCTTCCAAAGCTTCAACTTTATCCTCTAATTGTTGAACTTTATCAGATGCAGAATTATTCTTAAATTCGTCTAGTTTTAGTTTCAAATTGAAAACTTCAGTTTCATAACTATTACATTCACGTTGTAATTTTTCAATATCTGAATCTTTTTCATCATTTTTATTTATCAACATTTCTTTTTCATTTATTATGTGGTGATATTTTTCATTGAGTTCCTCCAACTGTTCCTTATAATCATGTTCATTATCCATAGCCTTATCATTATCATTATCAACTTCATTCTTCCTTTCTTTCAGTAGTTCAGTAAGTTTGATAACTTGTTGATTCAATGCAACATTCTGTTCAATTAAATTAACTGAATTAGTTGGCAATCCAGTTAAATGTTGTCTTAAAGTCATCACTTGAACTTTCAAATTTGTATTTTCACTTTGTAACTTTTTCACCGTATCATATTGTAATCTTAACATGTTTGAATCGGGATTAATTTCAATATCATGTTTCAATCCATTATCCAAGTCAATTATATTTGAAGTTTTACTATTCTTATCCTTCCTCCCGAATAAATGTGCTGATTTTGTGTTTGTATTTTTATTATCTCTAGCATTCGTTATTTCTATATCATCCTCCCAAACAGATGATGCAACAGATGATGAATGCAACAAATCAATATCATCATAATGATCGTTATTCATAGTATTAGATCTTGGTTTTTGTACAGGATTTATTCTATGTAGTATAAAATTAGTAGAATTCAGTCTTCTCGTGGAATCTATCGTACCATTGCCACTAGCTGAACGCTCATTGTTTCGTACATTTGTTGCATATTTGTCGGAAAACTTCATTATTGGACTTAGATTTGTAAAAGAATGGTTGGTAGTTTCAACAAACCCACCCGATTTTGAACCTATCGGAGTGAATTCATCAAAAGGAATATGATTATTAGGATCAGGTGTACGTGACATGATTTATGTGTTTGCTTAAATGTCCTCTTCAACTTAAAGCAAATAATAAAAATTACATACGAAACATGATGTAATTTGATTATATTACTATCATATGTAAACAAAAAAAATTACAGACTGGTGCCGAAAAGGGAAACGCGTTTCAGAATTGTACAATTTCGCATGGTTTTATGGAGTTTTCTATTTACAATCTATACAGTGTTCTAGTATTTTCAATATTTTGCAACAGCTGCAACAAATGAAGCAAGTGAAGCCTTAGCAGAGCCTGATGAGATACTTTTCCTAGCTAATTGTACACCTTCTTTCCAATCATTAGTAAGACCAGACACGACGGCTAATGCGCCTGCATTCATTAAAATATAATCAACTAATGGATCATTACCAGGTTGTAGTTCACCTTCAGTTTTGGATAAAATTTGTTTCAAAACAACAGCATTTTCTTCAGGTGTTCCAGAACGTACTAAATCAAGTGAATGCTCAGGTAATCCAAAATCGGATGGTGATAATTCGAATTCTTTGATCTTATCATTATCTTTATTATAATACCAAACTTTAGATTTTCCAATTGGAGATATTTCATCCAATCCTACTTCACCCCAAACAACCATAGTATTTGCAGATCTACCCCTTGCTTTGTCGATTTTGACAGCTGCTTCACAATATGTCCTACCTAACTCTTCGGTATAAACACCAAGAATCCTAGCCTTGATATTAATTGGATTTAAAAGTGGTCCTAAAATGTTAAAAATTGTAGGTATACCCAATTGTTTTCTAACGTTAACAACTTTAGCCATACCAAGATGAAAAGCAGGAGCAAAAAGGAAACAAAGCTTTGAATCTTTAACAATATATGGAGCAGTTTCTGAATTAATTTTCATTAAGTCAATACCTAGTTTGTTCATCAAATCCCCAGAACCTGAAGCACTAGTTGATGCTTTACCTCCGTGTTTACAGATGTTTATATCCATGCCTGCACCAACAATTGCAGCTGATGTTGAGACGTTGAAAGTATTCTGTGAATCACCACCTGTGCCAACAATATCTACATAACCTTCCGGATCAATCAACTCATTGGAAATCTTTTCACTATATTTGAGTATAGTTTCAACTGCAACCGCAATAAAATCTGCATTGAAATCTAACTTGTTTATTCTAATGGCGGTAAGAAAGGATGCAATTTCCACGTCATTTGCTTCACCGGTGAAAATGCAATCAAGAGCTTCTCCAAATCCAGAAAGCGTAAGTTCAGGGGGACTAACCAGTAGTTTCTTGATGTATGGTGTGAGTGGTTTGGACATGGCTACTATACTCAAGTCATTCCTTTTAGACTATACCTAAGTTCAAACGGAAGAAACATGTCGAAACCAATTGATCAACTTGCGCCGACCGACGCAAGATTTGACAATCGCGTTTTTCGTGTCGTTTGTTTTGAATTTTGAATTTCTATTGCATGAAAAGAAATGCGTTTAATGAATGGAAGGAGTTGTATGTGTTGATCTGAATGATCTAGGTGTTGTCTTTCAAAATTTACAAAGAACTCTTTCACGGACTATACCCGATATGAGTGATACTCCCGTACTAGAACCTGTTGGAATTGCTAATCTTCCTAATCAAAGGTATGTTTTTTCCCTGTTTTTACAATTTGTTTTGACCCGAAATACTAACATAAGTGCTACAAGTATCAATAATTATTTTGCTATAGATATAAACTCGTTTCTGCAAATGGTGCATCCTTTACATTGATGCTTGCTGGTGAATCCGGTTTGGGTAAAACCACTTTTATTAATACTTTATTCCAGACAACATTGAAAACTCAATCTGATAGTAGGAATAGATTCAATAAATCCATCAAAAAAACTGTCGAAATTGATATAATTAGAGCTAAATTGGAAGAAAAGAATTTCAAACTTAATCTGAATATCATTGATACCCCGGGTTTTGGTGATAATGTCGATAATAAAAATTGTTGGAATCCAATCATTGATTTTATTGATGATCAACATCATTCCTATATGAAACAAGAATCTCAACCAGATCGTTTAAAGATTAATGATTTAAGAGTTCATGCTTGTTTATATTTTATTAGGCCAACAGGTCATACTTTAAAACCTTTAGATATTGAAACTATGAAACAATTAGATTCAAGAGTTAATTTAATTCCAGTTATCGCAAAAGCCGATACTTTAACTCCAAATGAAATGTTAGATTTTAAGAAAAGAATTAGAGAAATTATTGAAGTTCAAGATATTAGAATTTATTCACCACCAATGGAATTAGATGACCAAGCTGCAAGTGAACATGCAAAACAATTAATTGAATCGATGCCCTTTTCAGTCATTGGTTCAACTGAAGAATATCAAATTAATGACGAACTATTGATTGGAAGAAAATATCCATGGGGATTTGTTGGTGTTGAAAACGATCAACATTGTGATTTCAGAAAATTAAGAAGTTTACTGTTAAGAACAAACATGTTAGATTTAGTTTTATCAACAAATGAAGTTCATTATGAAACTTTTAGATCAAGAATGATGAATAATTCAGGTGATGATTTAATAAAATCTGATGCTGAAAATCCTAATAAGTTAAACGATAAAATCACAAACAATCCACAATTTATTGAAGAAGAAAAGAAATTGAAAAGATATTTTGCTGAACAACTAAGAAATGAAGATCAAAGATTCAAACAATGGAAACAAAATATTTACACCGAAAAGAATAGACTTAATCATGATTTAGCTCAATTACAATCACAAATGAAAAAACTGGAAGAAGAGGTTAGAATCCTACAAGAAAAGAAAGTTAAATCATTTTGATTAATTTATTTTCTATTGTTAATATGCCGTTTATAGTTTTGTATTTTTTTCTTTAGTAATAAGCAAGATCTCTTTGAGTTGGAAATTTAAGAAAAAACCATCATAGACTTTTATTTTGAGTTATTTGATTTTATTTTATTAAAAACAACAAAAATTTTTATATATAATTATTGATGTAAAGAAGGAAAAGATAGTATACTTAAAAGATATAATATAAATTAAAATATTATCAACAAATTGTTTAATCTTGTGCTCTCTTTGCAGCCTTCTTTGCAGCCTTCTTATCAGTACCAAAGATCTTCTTTGATCTGTTTTTCTTTTGCTTTCTTTGTTGTCTTGCAGCCTTTTCAACCTTAGTAGCTAAACCATATCTGACTAATCTGTAAGCTGGTTCGAATTTTTGAGCATCAGCAACAGAGTTGTAGACTAAACCGAAACCGGTAGATTTACCACCACCATATTGAGTTCTGAAACCGAAAACTGAAACGGAATCCTTTTCAACCTTGTATAAAGCTGAAAGTTGTTCTCTTAATTCATCCTTGGAGACATTAGCTCTGTTTGGGTGAATAACATCAATAACAAATTGTCTTCTGTTCAATAATGCGTTAGATATAACCTTTCTGGTTCTAATAGTGATAGCGTCAGACTGAAATGAAAAAAAATGTTAAGGTATAAAAGAAGTTATAATGTTAGTATATTATTTCAATGACAAAAATAGTGTAAATAAATGCCGAATGAGAATATGTGGGAAGTTGCTCGATAGTCGAAGTAATTTTTCATAAGTAAAAAGTTGATTTAAACACACATTAGTGTGACTTCGTTGTATAATATATTCAATCTAGTTTTCATTGTTGATAGTTTTTTCACAAAAATGTAGCAATATTTTAATGTCATCTGATGTAAGTTCAACCAAATAATTGTATTGGTAAATGAATAATATAATAACTTCTAATACAATTGTTCATGGTATAAGTTAAATAATTTTTTTCATGTTTGTTTCATAGTAATCAATAATATAAATAAACCCTCTAATTCATTCACTCAATCATAAAAACAAGTTGGTAGTTGAACATCAAAATGTCACTAGTTCATGATAATACATACCATCTTGTACTATTGTGTGGTTTGTGAAATGGAAAGACAGAAATTATACCAAACCAACTTCAAATTTCTTCGATATAATTAACAACTGTGTAGTGAAAATTCCAGCATCTCACTCTCTGAGAACGAGAATTGCAGAGTGAGCGCTCAAAGGAGTGTTGAATTCTCCCAAAAAGGCAAGTGCGGTGTAAGGTGGGGCTGCTACGTGAGGTGCGCGGGTGTTATTGCGTCCACATAAAATCAGAACACAGTCACAAAAAAATTCTTACGTAATATTTTTTGATTTTCGCATTATTTGTATTTGTTTCGTAATTTTTTTTTTGTTTTTCCACTTCGCGAACACAAATTAAGTTTTCATGAATATTCGATTAATTTGATTAATTTTTATTTTATAGAGCTTGATTGGTGTAAAGAGTATACAGATTATTGTTACGTGTTTAATGAATTATATGTGTTGACTATCATGCCTTGATTCTTAGCACAAAGTTAACAATAACTGCAATCAAAAGGAAAAAACAAAGCATGGTTGGGCCAAATCTGTCATCGTATGGGCCTGAACCTCTTCTTCTAATCGCATTGGCTCTCCAATGGTATGTCATCAATGCATAAAGCATTGTACCCATTGCTAATAATGTAAATAATGATGCACTTATTCTACCAACTTTATCACCAAAATTAAGTAAACCAATTGCAAGTGATCCGAGAATAACTGTAAAATTTAACCAGGAAAGGAATGTCCTTTCGTTTGCAAAAAAAACTTTTGGTTCAACTCTTGTTGGTAGAGCAATTCTTTTTCCCGGAGCTGTAGTGAATAAAAAAAAGAAATTTACAAGTAATTTAAAATGTTAGTATAACATTCTTAATGGGAATAAAAGATAGATGGTTTATTGATTGATTGGTTGATGAATTGATTGAATGATTATCTTATCTTGCAAAAAAATGTAATTTTGACAAAATTCTACCAAAATAATTCTGTTTGCTAATGAATATACATACTGGTTTGTAAAAGTGGTGCAGATGACATGGGATAAAGCTTGTATGTGGGAGTAACTGATGGTTGTAAATAGAAAGTACAGGAAGCAAGAGTAGAAGAGATTAAAAATACATAATGCAACCAAAATAATAAAAAAGTAGAAATTCATGCATGTGTACCGGAATGACAAACACGTGCCTCCGAGCGAAGATTGAGTCCAAATTAATGTAAGGTTTACATGTTTTTTTAGTAGAAGATTAGAAATATATTAGAAAGAATATACACCATTATTATGACTTCCTTAGCCATCATTACTGATGTTCTTAACGAAGATAGAATTGTATGTAGAAGTAAATTAGCAAAATGGACAACTAGAAATCTAATATACTAACAGTACTATTTAAAGCCAATCACAAAAAATGAAGTGATCCAACTTTTAACTTCTGAAACCACGGACTTATTATCAATTAACAAAACAATCAAGTCTTTACTAGCAAAATTAAAATCTAAATCTTCCAAATTTAAATACATTGTCAATGCAACATCTTTCATAATTGACTCAGATAATGTCAACAATACAAAGATAAACTCAACTTTTGGCTCACTTTGGGACGAAAAAAATGATTGTATTTTGAATATTAAATTACAACTCAATGAATCCGAATTCATAATTTTTAATATAATATTTGTATCTATATAGAAAGCTATATATAAGGCTATTTTTTTATTGGAGAATAACTAAATTTACGATATGTACTTGCTGGTAAATCACTATTTTCGTTCATTGATTGCTTACAGATTTCTTCACCTTCACCTAGTAAAAATGTAATTCTTGACTTATCAACTTTTTTACATTCTAAAATAATTCTAAAAAAGTCAACTGGTAAGTCATATATTTCACTAATTGCCTGGTTCCATTTTTCAATGTATTCATTCTCATTACTTGCAGAAACTAATTCAATTAGAACATCAAATATTATCATCTTATTCTCGAGCACACCATCTTCATCGTGTTTCCCTAAAATTTCCATGATTTTATGACCATCTCGCTCTAAAGTTTCAACAATTTTCTTATTATCAAATGTTCTCTTATAGTTTAACATTTTAATATACTCAAGTAAAAAGTCATCCGTTATAAAATCAAACAGTGAAATCAATAATTCAGGAAATGAAAAATCAATAAATTGCATTATGTATTCTTCATCGATTATATTCAAAATGCTGTCAATAACTGTTGATGATTTGTACCACGGTTTGCTAAATAAATCTTTCATAATTGGTGAATAATCCTGTAATGCAATTGATGAAATCTTTTGTAAACAATAAGTACCTAATTCAATTGAGTGGCTTGTTGAAACATCTTTTAATTCTATCATTTTATTCTTGAACGTATCATTCAATCCCATTGTAAGTGTATCAAAATCTTTTTCAATTGCATCCGTTAAGGTTAAACAATCATTAGATAGATTTGTAATATATCTTGGTAAGTATCCAATATTTTCATTAGTGCTGACATCCGACTTTGATCTTGATATCGTCCAAAGATCGCACATTTTATCTAATACCCTAACCCATCTTTCTTGATAAACTTTCATTATATCATTTGCAAAAAACGAAAAATACTGAACTAAAACAGACGCATCTCCTAAATCTTTAATAGATTTTGAGTTCGACGATAAAATACTCATTATATCTTGAGCAACTTGGAACGACAGCTTACCTTCTCTACGCTCTGGTGGTTCTTCGTTTAACAATTCAAATTTTTTGATGGATTTGTCTAATGCAGTATCAACCCACTTTGTTGTTGTTTTGATAGTTTCCTGCAATGAATTGTTTAATAACGATTTCTTTTTATCTTCACTTAGAAGTCTGATTTCTTTCAAATACTTAATTGGTAGCTTAAAATTTGTTTTCAAAATTTGTCTATTTTCAAAATCCAATTCAATTATTTGTGACAATTGAGAATTATTGAAACCATCTGAATCTAAAATTAAATTGATTAACTTCCTAATTGATTCTTGATGCCACTCTAAAATTTTAGGGAAAAAACCCCATTCTTTAGGGAAACATGTATCAATGGCAATCTTATAAGTTGCAATAGTTTGATAATAGAATTGACCTTGTTCACCAATAAATAAATTTAGATCTTTTGATTGTAAAATTTCAATAAATCTATCTTGAATGGATTTTTTGATCATATTTTCAAATTTACTCTTATACTTTCTCTCTTTTGTTCTCTTGATTTTAGAAATTCTATTCTCTGAATCGTCATCACCATCATTCTCATCAGTATCTTCAATATTGTTCTTTTTATCAATCAAATAGTTCCAAAGACGTATTTTCAAATCTTCTCGCTCTTCATATTGGATGATTTTGATAGTCTTGATTAAAAATCCAAAATTCCCACTTTCAACAAAATCTAAAATCGAATCAACAATAATATCTAATAAAATATCAAATTTTTCAATACATTCATTTAATTTTGACGATAAATTCGAAACAATTAATTTAGTTTTTGAATTTCTTGACTTATTTGACATTAATTCCATTTGATCTTGTAAGTCTCTTAACTTGTTTAATTCGTAATGGATGATCAATAAGTTGTTACCATTGGAATTTTGCAACTGTTGATTATCATCTTTTGCAATCTCTTTATCTAATAAGCTCATAATTAATTGTTGCTTTTCTCCAAATGTCGAAATATTATTATAAACTTCTTCAACTTGTTTGATATTTTTCATGACTAAAGCAGCATGGTTAAAAACTGTAAAATTATTTGAATTATTATTATTTTTGGATAAATTATCATTTCTTAATTCACCTAATTTGCCAACACTGTATTTTAAATCTTGTAAGTTCTTGTTTGATCTTTGCATCTGTGATATCATTACTTGAATTTGTTCTAAATGTCGTTCTTGTTCTAGTTTTAGTTGTGATTCAAGGGTATAGTTTTCCTTTGTGATATCAGATATAATAGTATCGATATTGGATATATCATCTTCATCTTGTAATATAGTGCTTAATCTATCCAATATTTGTGGTGATATCGATGTAGACATTGTGCTGCTAAAGTTAACTAACACAATTGGTCCAGTCTATTTTACGTATTGTTGTTCAGATTGAGCTAAAGTTAGTGAGTATCAACTATTGAACAACCTGTTTTTGCGCGGGAAACCAAATTTCACGCTCCGATTTCATCTGTAATCAACATTTCATTAAATATTTCGTTTGTTATATGTTAGATTTTATAGTACACAATACACATGGTATTAAATAGAGAGTTAATCAATATACTTACAAGAATTTACCTTTATTAACAACAAAAGCTTCAATAGTAGCAATAGCAGCATAGAGTCTGTTTTCAGCTTCTGGGAAAACAACAGAATTTTCACTGTAAAAAACATCATCAGAAACTTCTTCTTTATGTCTTGGTAAACAATGCATAAACTTATAATCCTTAGAAGCTAATGAAGCTAGTTCTGAATTGATTTGGAATCCTTCAAACTGTTTTAATTTTGCTTGTTTTTGAGATTCTTCGCCCATTGATATAAATGTATCAGTAACTAAAATATTTGCATTTTTTGCAGCAATTTTTGAATCGTGTGTTAATTCTAATGTTGCGCCTGTTTCAGCGGTAACATCAGCAGCTTTATCTATAATATGTTTATCAATTTCAATACCATTTGGAGTTGCAATCGAGACATTAATACCAAATTTCATCGCGGCAATTGCCAAATCATTAATAACATTGTTTGAATCTCCAATCCAGGCCAACTTTAAATCTTTCAAATCACTAAAGCTTTCTTTGATTGTTAAAAGATCACAAATTGCTTGTAGTGGGTGATAAGTATCACATAATGAATTGATAATAGGAACAGATGAATGTTCACATAATTGTTGAATATCATTATGAGAATTAACTCTTGCAAATATACATGAAGTCATTGATGAAATGACTTTAGTGGTATCATAAAATGATTCATTAACACCCAATTGAATATCTTCTTTACCAAGAAACATTGGTTGGCCACCAAAATAAGCAGCAGCACCTTCGGTTGAAATTCTTGTTCTAGTTGATCTTTTAGTGAAAAGCATTGCCACCAATTCACCTTGAAGTGGCCATTTTGAAGGCTTTATACCCGATTTGATCAATTTCTTATGATGTTCAGCTCTGTTGACAAGGGATTTAAATTCAGTCGTAGTTAAATCGGAAATGGAAATTAAATGTCTAATTTTAGAAGAAGCAGTCATGGCTAAATTAGAGGTAGAAAAAAGTCTCTGTGAAACTTGGAATGAAAACATGTTAAGAAAATAAGAAATCTTTTGGTGTTCAAAATAACAGAACGGGAAAACCGAAATTTAAATAGAAAGCAAAAGACTGGAAACAAGGAAACGTCCAAAGCAAGATGTATGACTAAACCATTCTGCAAAAACTGGAAATTGGAGAAAAACTAAGCGCGCCACTTGATGAATTGCCTCTTTCGGTAATTGAGGGTTGCGCGCTTAATTGGCATTCATTTTGTTTTTGTGCAATTAACGGTTTCGGTTTCAACATATCAACGGCAATGTCGCAGGGTTTGACTCATTTCTAGCACGAAGTTTGCCCGATTCGCTTTTATTTTATCTTTTTCGGCCAACAGGTGGTTCATTTGCAGCGTCTGTTTAGTGGCAAGAGTAGACAGTGTTGAGGCTTTGATTTGAAACTTTTCCAACTCTTCTTCAAAGGATGCAATGGGTTTGAATTGAAGTATTGTTTGAGTGTTTGAAAACTTTTCTAAGTTTATTGAAGTCAATTCTACTGTATCATCCGGTTTTGTGGAGTCGATAATAATACTTTCATCCTTATTTCCATCTGCATCTTCCTCTTCATCTTCCATATCTTTATTATCATTTAAATCTGTATTCTGAAGAGCTTCTTCTATTTCGTGTCGGCGTTTAAAGTTTTCATCTGGAATAAAAAATTCATTCTTATTTCCTTGATGATTAATATGTTCAATATCACTATCTTCTAAATCTGAACCTTGCAATATTAAACCTTCCGATTTATCAATACTAATAACGTCACCTACATCCGTTTTATCTTTGATTGCATTATCAAAATTATCAGTATTACTTGATAAGTCTCCATAGAGTTTTAAATAATCCTCAATTTTCTGTTTTGAATGACCTTCGTCATGCTCAACTTCATCATCAAATTTCGGTAAACTAAACTTGTTATTAAGTTTAATAAGTGTTTTTTTAGTTTTCAAGCTTAATTTCGAAACATTTAACTCATCGGTTTCATCTGCCTCATCATTAAATAGAAGTCCAGTTCTTGTTTTAGAATTTACTGAATTATTGCTGTTTTTAGTTCCGCCTGAATCTCTTTTTGGTTTTCTTGATTTGAACTTGTTAGTTTTTGGTGCCTTTCGTGGCAATTCTAATTCATTCTCATCATCCAGATCATTTAAAAACGATAGTTTAGACATTATAAGGATGTGTTTTGTGAAAACAAGCACATACAAATACTAATAACCCTCGTAAACATACAATCAGGACGTAAATTTTGTGGTTTCTGATTTCTGAGTTTTTCATTTTTTAATTTCTCTTTTTGAGAATTTTGTTTAATATTTTCTTATTTAATTTTTTTTCTTTGATGGTTTGCTCTTTCTTAAAAAAGAAATAAGCATACCTGTTGTTTTTTCTTCAAGTCTGAATTAAGCAAGATAATTAACGATGAGTGATTCCCTTACTGATGATCTTACTCCTGCATCAAAAAAGCTTCATAATGTTATGGTTTCAAATGGTAAATCATCGTATACACAAAATGAACTTTTAGAATTACTTAAATATGAAGATATTAATGAGCTTATGCAAAATGCCCAAGGTTTACTTAATAAAGGATTGTTAAAGATTTTAGAATCAGATCCTGATTCTACATCAGATTCAAATGAAAAGCAAATTTTATTTGCTGCAATTACTGAACAAGAAGCCAAGAAGGTTAGTAGTATGTCTGCAGATGATGCAATTGTTTATTCTCATGTTGAAGCATCAGGTAGAGAAGGTATTTGGACAAAAACAATTAAAGCAAAGACAAATTTACACCAACATATTGTTCTCAGATGTCTTAAATCGTTAGAATCACAGTCTTATATTAAATCTGTCAAATCTGTCAAGCATCCAACGAGGAAAATTTATATGCTATATCATTTAACTCCTTCGATTGATGTCACAGGTGGACCATGGTTTACGGATTCTGAACTAGATACAGATTTTATTGATTCGTTATTAATTGTTATTTGGAAATTTATCGCACAAAAAACATTTCCAAAATGTTTTAAAAATAAAGGTTTGATTCCAAATGGTTTGAAACAATTTAGTTATCCTTCCAATATACTTTCAGGGATGGGATCATTATTACCAACCTTAAATGATGTTAATGAATTTATTATTTCCTCAGGTATAACAACAATTGAATTAACTTTATCTGATGTTAAGTCATTATGTGATGTGTTGGAATTTGATGAAAAAATTGAAAACCGAAATGGTTCATATATGGCAACTTGGCAAAGTGTACTTGAAGCTGGAGGGGGTAAAATTGAAGGCGAAGACATTTACTCTCCATTACATAATCAAATTTTCAATATAAATGATAATTATCGAGTTTTGGATACAATGACCAAAGATGAAAACAATGATGATGAAAATGAAAGTAAGTTTAATGCACGTTTATATTTAGACTCTTGGATTAGTTTGTAATTTACATTTCAGTTACAACAAAATGTTCTGTATATTAATAAATCAAAAAAATGTAAAAAATATTTAAAAAAAAAGTAAAAAATAAAATAAAACGAAATCTATATAACTGTTTAGCAAAAATTGTGTCTATATTGAAACCTATTTTTTCGTTACGTATGGAGGAGGCTCGAATAAATCTTTTGTTTCTTCATATGCTGGTGGAAGGATAATATTTAATTGTGGTTTGTGATCTTTCTTTTTGAAATCTAAAATTGAAAATGTTTTTGTATTAACTTCTTGAAATCTTTGGTCTGCTCTTTTCTCTAGTTGGGCATCATAATAGGTAGGTGGTGGCATTGTGCCAACTGCACTTTCACCTTTTAAAATTTCAATTTCTGCGTCTAGTAACAAATCAACTTTTGATTTTTTGTTTACTGGCTCAGGTAATAATTTTGCCATTTTACGCATCATTGAATTATCTGCTTTCTCAGCTCGTGTATTGAATAAAGTTTTGTCTAGACTTTGAGATCTTGCTCTCATGCTGTGTAAACTAAAATTATCAAAATTATCAAAATTGAGAACTTCATCATCAATTGAAATTTCCTCTGCGGTTGTTATAACTTTAACTTTATGTGTAACTCTAAAATGACAGATTTTATTCTCGATTGAGTTTGTTGAGGGAACAATAATTACTTTGTTTTTTTTGGACTTATCTTTAACATTAAACTTATCATGAACTTTTTTTATTGCTAAATCAAATTCCCAACATTGAATTTCATTTTCAAACTCTTCAATATTTAACTCTTTTAATAAAATTGCTTCAGTATGAGATAAATATGAATGAAATGTTTTTCTTTCTTCTGGGGATAATCTATCATCAACATTATATTCGGTTGTTTGATATAGAAAAACTTTAACTGAATGTAATTTATACTTTAGTGGGTTTATTGGCAATATTTTAATAAAAACTTTGAATTTATCACCAATTGCAAGACTTCTATTTGAGACTGAAATTTTAAAGTATAATAAGTTTCTCCAATTACCTAATGATAGGGCATCCGTTGCGGTTGTTGAATGCTCACCTTCATTCACACTACATTGAACAAGTTGTAAAGGTAAAGATGCAGTTAATTCTGTGGATGGAAACAAAGGTTTAGTAATTAAGTTTGAAATGGGATTGACTGTCACTTTAATTGAATATGAAGTTGAGCCAAAGGTATTTGATAAAGTTTCAGGTATATTGTTCGGAATTAAAAATTGAAAAGGGAAAGTGAATAAACCTTTGACAAAATAATCAGATTCATAAACTTGATGATGTTGTTTATATTCCCATGTTCTTGTTTCGTTATAAAAATTAACTGCTTCATTTTTAATGTGTGATAATGATGAATCAAGGGGCATATTGACTGGAAAATACTTTATATTTAATTCACCATTGAATTGTAATTGAATTGTGGGAATTCTAACTGGCTTTTTAACATAAATACAAAGATAACCTCTAATTGGAGTGACATTTGATTCTGAGTCTTCACCTCTTAAATAAACAATTTTATCCAGCATTTTTAATGAAAGATTAAAACGACTTGTGTTCAAAAGCGTAAATTCACTTTCATTTGGTATGTGTCGGATTTCTAACTGCGATATAATAGTACTGAGGGAATCTGTGGAATCTGTTGATTGATTTGACATTATTGAAGTTAAATTTGGTTTTTCATGGTTATTTAGTAGTTGATGACTACCATGAAACATCTTGAGTCGTTGACTTTAAAGAAATGGTAGGTATAAGAAAGCAAAAAATTAATTAAACGAAAGTAAAGAATGAAAAAAAGTAGAATTGAAGTATAAGGTAAATTATGAAAACAAACTGATAGCTAACAACGGATAAAATTCCGGTAAAATAGAACGTTCAATGTCTAAATAGCTTTGTTTATATATACATGAGCAAATTAAAAAGGGTTTTAGAACCAAATTGCAGAAGTTTCCACCACAACAAAAACTGGATATTATTACTAGATGCAACAAATCCAAACGGTTTTTTAGGTGCACGGATAAAACAAATTACCCTTTTTGTTTATTTAATTAATTGACAATTGATTACGTAATATATGTTTTTTGCAAAGTCACGTGGTTTTTATATTTAATAGCCCGTGAAATTGACAGTCGGATAGATAAAGAATCAATACAAAGGTGGCAACATGAAAATCCAGGTCTTTAGAAGTTTGGTTTGTTAAAAGCCATCTTTTTAATTCCTAGTCCACAATTATCAACTGACCTTATCATGTCTTCCCTCACATCTCTTCCTGGTTCAAGTGGAAGACTTTTGAGAAGAATCCGTATGTTTATTTTGCTTTTTTGATTTGATACCTTATATATGATTTAAATACTAACGTCGTTCATTTGTCCAATTGCATTTTTTTTATAGATCGTGCATGTCGCCCAACATTAGATGAACCAAATATTGCATTGAATTTGGAGATTTGTGATTTAGTTAACTCAAAACATGCATCATTACCTCGTGAAGCTTGTATATCAGTTGTTAAATTAGTGAATTCAAGAGATCCTCAAGTTTCTGAATTGGCTTTAACATTATTGGATTATTTAGTTAAAAATTGTGGTTATCCAGTTCATTTACAAATTTCAAGAAAAGAGTTTTTAAATGAGTTAGTTAAGAGATTTCCTGAAAGACCACCACCTGCGTATTCAAGAATTCAAAGGTTAATTTTAGGTACTTTAGCTGAATGGGTACAAACAATTTGTAAAACCGCAAGATATAAGGATGATTTAACTTACATTAAGGATATGTATAGACTTTTAAGATCAAAAGGTTATGATTTCCCAGCTGTTAAAAAAGAAGATGCTGCAGTTCTAAACCCAAGTGATAATTTAAAATCAATTGAAGAGCTTCAACAAGAGGAAAGATCATTCCAAAGTGCTAAGTTACAAGAACTTATTAGAAGAGGTAGACCTCAAGATTTAAAAGAAGCAAACGATTTAATGAAAATCATGTCAGGTTTCAAAGAAGATGAAGCTTTAGAAGAAACAAAGCAAAAAGTTTATGATGATTTAGATAAGCTAGGTAGAAAAATAGATTTGTTGAATGACATGTTAAATAATGCTACAAACTCTGGTACACTTAATCCGAATGATGACACACTACAAGAATTGATTTCAACCATCAAAGTTTCTCAACCAAGAGTTCAAAAAATTATCCAAGAAGAAGAAGGTTCCGACAAAGTTTCTAATTTATTAATGTTAAATGATAAAATTAATTCTACTTTAGTAAGAGTGGCTCAAATTAAAGGCGAAGATGTTAGTAAACTTCAACAATCCTCTGCTATTTCAGGCAAAACTCAATCAATGAATTTAATTGATTTTGGCGATGATGACGACCTTCCTGGAACTCCAACTGAAAATTCAGCTTCTCTGCAACCAAATACTAATGATGCATTGAATGATTTATTGGGTGATTTGGGTGGTTTATCGTTTGACAATTCCAAGAGTAGTAATAATGGTAGTTCACAATTTGGTATTGGTGCGATTAATCTCTTGGGATCACCTGAACCACAATCTAATAAATCACTTTCAAATCATGATATATTGTCTGGCTTTAACGCGTCATCTACACCTCAGCAACAAAATCAATTATTCCCACTTGTTGCAGAAAGTCATCAATCGACACAATCATCAACTGCAACCTCCCAACTAGATCCATTTGGATTTGATTTTACATCTCCAACACCTGAATCTAATGCAGCATCATCTTCATTGTCATTGTTTAGCGATAATAATATTTCGGTTGAATACACCATTAAATCAAAACAACCTACATTTGGTGCATCATTTCAATTATCAAATAAAACGTCAAACCCATTAAGTAATATTCAATTATCACTGGCAGTTACAAGAAGTTTTGACTTAATACTTGATTCTCCATCGAGTGTCACTTTATCACCAAATTCTAAGAATGGAATTAAACAAGATGTTACAATTAAAAGCAAATCCGGTGAATCTTTTAATACTCTCAAACTTAAATATAAATTATCATATTCAAACTATGGCAGCCCTATTGAAAGTTCGGGTGTTGTAACTATTACTATTTAAAAACTAAAAGAAAAATAAAAAACCACTTAGTTTTCAAAAATTTCGTACTTTTTATCTATTTATATAATTAGACACTTTGTATAATTTAATTCAATTTAATCCAATATACTTAACTTTATTTTATTTACTTTACTTTATTCTTATTATGAGAATATACTGCAAAAATTGACACTAAAAAACTTATAAGAATATATAGAAACTAATTGTTTGATCCATCAAGTAGTATTATTTTCATTCCCATCTGTAGTACCACCGCTGTTTAGCCCAAACAATTCATCAATTTTATTCAGATCTCCAAAGTCTCCACTATTAATATTAACATTAACACCAATATCATTTTCATTTTCTGGGACATTTGAATTATTCCCTGGTTTTGAATAATAGTTTAACATATTGGTATTTCCTGACGATCCGGGTTGTGGTGAAAATCTTGTTGTCATAGACGATGAGTTCATACGGCTACCATTACCTCCTTGATTTTGCAATTGCGCTTGTGCCTGAGCTTGTGCCTGAGCTTGTGATTGTGCTTGTGCTTGTGCTTGTTCTTGTGCTTGTGCTTGTGCTTGTGGCTGGGCTTGTGCTTGGGCTTGTGCTTGTGGCTGGCCTTGTGCTTGTGCTTGTGCTTGTGCTTGTGTTTGGGCTTGAGCTTGAGCTTTTGCTTGCATTTGAGCATGTGCCTGGGCTTGTGCTTGTGCTTGTAATTGAGCTTGGGCTTGGGCTTGGGCTTGGGCTTGTGCTTGTAATTGAGCTTGGGCTTGGGCTTGGGCTTGGGCTTGGGCTTGGGCTTGAGCTTTTGCTTGGGCTTGTAATTGAGCTTGTGCTTGTAATTGAGCTTGTGCTTGTGCTTGTGCTTGTGCTTGTGCTTGTGCTTGTGCTTGTGCTTGTGCTTGTGCTTGTGCTTGTGCTTGTGCTTGTGCTTGTGCCTGTGCTTGTG